>OZ014492.1:14835594-15435594 GCA_963966045.1 Xestobium rufovillosum | reverse complement strand
CTGCATTGAAATCTCCTGTAATTATCAAATTTTCGTGCCCTCTCACAAAATCTAGCACATATTCAATATCACTATAAACTGCCTCTACGGCCTCATCACTGTAGTTAGAAGTGGGCATTAACACTTAAGTTCTTCAAATAATTATTGTAGCTAAACTACTAGAAATATGAAAAAAAGTTTAAATAAAAAACGTTGCGTATTTTATAGCCTTCGTAAATTTTTGTATAAATTTGTAAAAATATTTTGTATTAAAATTTGTTATTCCGTAAAATTTTGCAATTTTTGAAAAACTTTGTACCTATACTTGGGCCGGCGAACAGACGGAGTGATCACCCTGCAAGAACGTGCTCTAGGCGGGACCACTATCAATTTAGGACAACCGAACCGCTGTGATGCGCTTTCTTTAGACCCAACGAAGTCGCATCACTCCAATTCGGTCATCATAAATTACTATTGGCCCCGCTAGAGTACGTTCTTGCAGGGTGATCACTCCGTCTGTTCGCCGGCCCAAGTATAAAATATTTTGTAAAAATTGCGAAAATATTTTACAAAAGTTTTGAAAATTTTTGTAAAATAAATTTGCGCAAATTTTTATAAAAATTACAAAATTTTACGGAATAACATATTTTTTACAAAAATTCACAAAATATTTTTACAAATTTTCACAAAAATTTACAATCTTTCGTAAAATTGGCGATAATAAACAGATAATAGGGAGGTTCGGAGAAAAATAAGATACAGGATGAGTTTTTTTTATTTTCACTACAGGGATCTTGGAAACCAGCAGAGATAGAAGGTATGTAGGTTAAATGAGGAAAGAAGTGCAGTTCTTTGAGCTTAATAAATAAGCAAATTCAAATTTTCGGAAATTTGCATAGTCTGCTAGATAAAATGGAAAAATCAAATTTTGCGAGATTTAAAAATATTTTCTAGCCGGCTTGTAACACAAAATATGAAAAAATGGAAAAAGAAAAAAGTTGTACAGAATTATATTTATACTTGGGCCGCCGAACAGACGGAGTGATCACCCTCCAAGAACGTGCTCTAGGCGGGACCACTATCAATTTAGGGCAACCGAACCGCAGTGATGCGCTTTCTTTAGACCTAACGAAGTCGCATCACTCCAATTCGGTCATCATAAATTACTATCGGCCCCGCTAGAGCACGTTCTTGCAGGGTGATCACTCCGTCTGTTGGGCGGCCCAAGTATAGTACTGTCTCAAATAATCAGCTGCCAATTGACAAAAATGAGTTTTCAAACAAATAACTATGGTTACCCAAATTTACATAGCATGTCCTATGTGGACAATTCTGTGCTGTGCCATGCTAAATTTAATTTAGCATGGCATGGCATGGCCTATGTGGCGACCGCTTAAATATTTAAAAATCGAGTCGCCCATATGCATATTCTCATATTCACTAAATTATCTAGCCGAATTTGACTCGAACTTTTATTTATCCGCAAAATAAAAAGTACTTTTCAAATTACCGTTGAAAACCCTATTTCGAAATTGTCATAAAGTTTTCAGTCCGAAGACTGGTTGGACGCGTATCTCCAACGTTTCCCATCCTGAGCTGGCCTAGGCATATCCCCGAAAATAGAACATCCTGCATCACCAACTATTTGAGTGCAGTATTCTAATCTGGACCTACTCCTACTTCTTTTTATTGCTATCTGCAACCCTAATATGTCGCGTAATAATCCTTCGTGTCTCAGAAGGTGCCCTACCATCCTACCATCCTATCTCTCCTATTCTTTATTATCTTCCATACCTTCCACTTTTCCTCAGCTCTTTCTAATACCTCGCTATTGCTACCCTTATAATCCACGCTATCTTCACCTTGCGTCTTAGCATCACATTTCAAACTCTTCTATCATTAGATAATCGCGAATGGGTGCCAAACGACACCAAACTTGTCTGAAGGGATCTACATTCTAAAGTGCAACTCAGATGTAAATTTCTTATAGCCACATTCTTGTTTCTCTCGTTTCATTCAGTAAGATTACCTAATATCGTCTGGAATGGTAGAAAATACAACAATAATATTTACCATTGCGACTCCATAACTATAATTTCCAGCAAAAGTAAATTTAAAAAATAGTGGAAATCGGCGACTTTCTCTATCTTCTCGTTTCTGATTTGTATTTTAGTTGTAGTCGTTTTCACGCCCCCTACATACCAATATGTTGGTTTTATTTTTATTGTCCTTTATACCGTAGCCCTCTGTCATAACTAATCCTATTTCATGCAGAGTCATTCCTAATTCTTCTTTGCTGGATGCTAACACTCTTATATCATAAGCGAATCTGAGCATATATGCGCGTAATAAGTACCTATATGGTGATGCTTTAGGCTTTTCGGTCAAAAGTCCCATAACTTTTTCGACATGATTAACTTGTTGGGGTGCAATAGCTTCATATCACGGAACCAGTTTCTTGAAATTTCTCCATCGAAAGTCACAAACCACTTACACTTGGAGCATCCCCTTCGTACATTCCCGCAAGTGCATCTGGTATAGTACCCGGCGATAACTTTTTCTAGAAAAATACATTTGAATTACTCCGATTTTCTGCATAAGCGGAGAATTTTCTATTTTTCGTAGGCAAAACTGAAACAATTTTTTTCTACGACTGCCTTCGAAACCCCAAACAACGCAGAGTAACCATGACTCGAAACTGTCTTTTTTCACACGATATGTGTAAAAGTCCAAAAAACACAGTCCTGTTATGATTTTCACACAATATTGTAAGAAACTGACATCTGTTGTTTTTATTTTTTGAGGTAGGCTAGCCTATTCAGTTTCATAGTAACCGACTTACTTGGAAACTAAACATCATTTTTGAAGTTTTTCAAAGTGTTTTAAGTTTATTAAAAATGGTTGATTTTGCCGAAATTTCACAAAAAACAACCTAAATGGTGTTCCTGAATTAAGTGCCCAGAACTGATCCAATTTGACACTGAATTTTAATTTTTAATATAATAAATTTGTTTTGTTGAATAAATAATCTGTTTATAAAATTGTTTGTTTTCTTTACAGTCGTAAAAAAATATTGTAAAAAACACGTTTGAAAACATCTTTTCACAATCAATCGACTTGGGGCCCTCGCCTTTGGCTCGGCCCACCAAACTATCTCACTCATGTGAAAAGATTCGTTTTCAAAACTTGTCGTTTAAAGTACTACTAGGTGAACCCGCGGGTTACGCTTCACGACTTTTACGTAGGTAGTGGTACGATGTAGTAATTATACTTAAAACGTATGTGCATCCCAGGTGCACTACAAAACATTCCCATAGAATATTCTTAAATAATTAATTGCGTTTCATTTAATACGGCAAAAACCATTCTACCTACCGGTGCGACGTTGAACCCCAGGTTGAACTACGACTGCGAACAGCGCTGAGCAGATCCAAGCGTCCATCGGAATGATGCCGATGCAATTTTCTTATTTGCGTTAAAGAAACACCTGAACGAGTACACGACCTCACCCATACGATCTCCGCCAGTTGAAAGAGACCGAGCGACCGATATCCCCACCCGTAAAGTATTGTGCCAGTTCGCTTTTAATATTATGATATTATGATTCAGAAATTACTGACACAAAACAAACTTAACTGTGAATTCTAGACGAGGAATAAGGAACGTAGGTACTTTGACATTAAATTTTTCAAAATAATATTGACTGCAATTATTTAGTCAGAAAAATGTGAGATAATACCTACCATTTTTGCAACAACAAAAAAATGACAAATAGTCTTTTTGCCGCTCCTTGGGATTTTGTTACTTTGTAAATTTTCGAAGATTTCTCATGGATTATACCTAGCTAACAGAAACTGTCTATCATTTGGTAATAAAAATTTTGGATTCAGTATTGTATTATATGCATCTTTTTACTTAGTCTTCCAACAATTAAATCTGAACGGTCCAGCATGGGATTGAACTCGGATCCCTCAGTCCGGGCGATAGGAGCTTCACGACTGCGCCATTTCAAACGTTAATGAAAATAGTCTGCATACTTGGGCTTGTGTATTTTTAATTACTTCCCTCTTATTTAGGAATACAGTATGCAGAGCGCCGAGTAGCCTTGGCGTTACCATATTTTATTATTGACATTGGTTTTTTCGTTTCCAGCACTATCCAGGACTTCACCGAGTTATTTCGTGTTTTATTGTGCTAAACTGGCGCTTACCTATATTAATTTCTATACTTTCCTATACTCTATGTTCAGAAATTAAGAACCGTTATTTTTTAATACTATTTCATACTTTTTCCTCAGGAATCTTACTTCTTAAGAATACAAAAAAATGTCTACAACTTATTGCCCGATTCTCTACTTACTTCTCTCAAAGTACTCCTTAAAGTTAGTAATAGAGGAAGGACTCGGTCTTTTACAAAAAACACTAATAATAACTAAGGAATTACGAGCTCCGTCCGTGTAATAATAACAGTATTTCATAAAGAAACATGGGATTCTCATTTTTAGGAGACCCACAGCATTCCTCTGGGAATAATTACGGGGAACAGGCTTATACGCCCCATATCTCGGTCATTCTGTAAAAGCATTGTGATTCCGAATTAATATTCTCCTTGCCTAATATAGGTGCGTAATTCGGATAATAAAAGGAGAGAATGACGTGGGTGTTCAAGCTTTAGTTCCGTGACCCATTGTTTACGATAGCTAGCACAGTGACCTTTATATCACTGAGCTAGTTCCTGTTACAATCTGTGTTTTGCGAACTGCTAAACTAAACTTTGTTGTGACAAATACATACTTATATTAAGAATTTTCAACAATAAAAGGCCACAACAAACGATTTAAGCTCACTACAAAGACCTAGGTATATCCCCACTTTTAAGCATCCATAAATGAAAAGTGGGGTAGCGGTGTAATCGTGGCTTTTATAGTTAGTGTTTTATGACATTTAAGGTGGAACCCCTAGTTCTCACAACAAACACTATTACGTTGGTTGTAAGTAGTGGTTCCCTTCACAAATATCCTTCCCACGACCAAGACCGAAGAGATTGATGTCAATATCCCAAAAATAACTTGCAGGAAAATTGACGAAATTCTAGAGAAAACAACATTTCCACCGTCAAGACCGGCACGGCAGGGTTGACGGAAGAAATGAACCACCGAAACGAACATCACTACGCTTAAGACTGTGGTGCCTTATCCGACATCACTAGCAAAGGTAGCTGACACTGTCGCCCAGTTAGTGATTTTTTCAATTATTATACAGAGTGGCCAGAAATTAGCGTGCAATATTTTACCAGCGTGTTCTGTGGTCAAAAATAAGACAAAAAACTCCTATAAGCGTATACCGAAATATGCTTCGCAATGGAGCTATAGCTTTCTAAAAGAGAAGGCCTGAAGACGTTTCCTTCTAAATATCTTCGAAACAAGTCCAGTTAAAATTATGAAATTTTATGGAATGTGTAAGTACCAAATGCTGAATCTTTTGCTGTAAACATAATTTCTAAAATTTAACAGGGGCGTCCCAAATCTGGGGGTGGTGGAGGTAAGATTTACCCCAACTTTTTTTACAATACGTCGTTTTCAATTTTTTCATAAAAATTTGAAACTTCAGTTTTTTGCAAAAAAAATGTGCTCCTGTCTCGTTTTGAGAGGAGGCACCGTTATCGAGCACAATCGATTTAAAAATTTCGCTGCATGCCCAAAAAATTCTTACAAGAAGTGGAAAACTTCGTTTGTATACTTAACGAGACAGGAGCACATTTTTTTGCAAAAAACTCTGAAGTTGCAAATTTTTATGGAAAAATTTCCGGAAAAATTGAAAACGACATGTTATGGGAAAAGTTGGGGTAAATCTTACCTCCACCGCCCCCAGATTTGAGACGCCCCTGTTAAATTTTAAAAATTATGTTCACAGCAAAAGATTCAGCATTTGGTTCTTACGCATTCCATAAAATTTCATAATTTTAACTGGACTTGTTTCGAAGATATTTAGAAGGAAACGTCTTCAGGCCTTCTCTTTTAGAAAGCTATAGCTCCTTTGCGAAGCATATTTCGGTATAGGCTTTCGGTATAGGCTTCTTGTCTTATTTTGACCACAGAACACGCTGGTAAAATATTGTACGCTAATTTCGGGACACCCTGTATAATTAATGCCTGGCGGGGTATTTGCCCGAAATTAGCGTGCAATATTTTACCAGCATGTTCTGTGTTCAAAATAAGACAAGAAGCTCCTATAAGCGTATACCGAAATATGCTTCGCAAAGGAGCTATAGCTTTCTAAAAGAGAAGGCCTGAAGACGTTTCCTTCTAAATATTTTCGAAACAAGTCCAGTTAAAATTATGAAATTTTATGGAATGTGTAAGTACCAAATGTTGAATCTTTTGCTGTAAACATAATTTATAAAATTTAACAGGGGCGTCTCAAATCTGGGGGCGGTGGAGGTAAGATTTACCCCAACTTTTTCCATAACATGTCGTTTTCAATTTTTCCGGAAATTTTTCCATAAAAATTTGCAACTTCATAGTTTTTTGCAAAAAAATGTGGTCCTGTCTCGTTTAAGTATACAAATGAAGTTTTCCGCTTCTTGTAGAAATTCTTTGGGCATGCAGCGAAATTTTTAAATCGATTGTTCTCGATAACGGTGCCTCCTATCAAAACGAGACAGGAGCACATTTTTTTGCAAAAAACTCTGAAGTTTCAAATTTTTATGAAAAAATTGAAAACGACATGTTGTAAAAAAGTTGGGGCAAATCTTACCTCCACCACCCCCAGATTTGGGACGCCCCTGTTAAATTTTAGAAATTATGTTTGCAGCAAAAGATTCAGCATTTGGTACCTTTACACATTTCATAAAATTTCATAATTTTAACTGGACTTGTTTCGAAGATATTTAGAAGGAAACGTCTTCAGGCCTTCTCTTTTAGAAAGCTCTAGCTCCTTTGCGAAGCATATTTCGGTATACGCTTATAAGAGCTTTTTGTTTTATTTTTGACCACAGAACACGCTGGTAAAATATTGCACGCTAATTTCGGGCCACCCTGTATATTATACACTCATGGACAAAAATATGGAATATTTTTAAATTTTCATAATAACAGATTACGAAGACAGAAAACTTACGAATCAAGTTATCGTTGTCTATTTTAAAAGTAATCTAATACAACGGTTCATCAAGTAACTCCTCAATAAACACCAACTAACAAAAACTTAATTTATTGAATATGTATAGAATGGATACATTACGGTCTGACAAACATTAACACCAAAAGAACGAAACCAGTTACAAAACATGGGCTGCTCAATATCGAGTATTGCCTCCCCGAGCGCGGACTACGACTTCCATTCTTCTAGGCATGCTGGAGATTAAATTTGGTATACATTCTTGCGGAATTGCATCCCACTCCTGATGTGCGGCAAATCTTAATTGATTTAGCGTCATTGGCACAGGATTCCTGGCTCGAATACGAATTTTTAGGTGGTCCCACAAGTGCTCTATTGTGTTTTAAGTCTGGACTGTATGGTGGCCAGTCCAAACTTTGGATTCCCACTTCATTAAGATACCGGTTTACAATTGCAGCAGTATGTGGTCGTGCATTGTCATGCATTAGGATGAATCTGTTGTAACCAATGAAGTCAACGTATGGCACAACATGTTCTGACAAGATGTTTTCAACGTAATTGTCAGCTGTCATCCTTCCACACACTTCTACAAGTTCTGTACGACCCTCCCAACTAATGCCTGCCCAAAACATTATCCCACCTCCTCCAAAACTGACGTTTGGAGTTAGTGCACAGTTGGAATATCTTTCTCCAATTCTTCTGTACACATGGTTACGTTCATCTGGCTTCCACAACACGATTCTTGTTTCGCCGGTAAACATAACATTCTTCCATTGGTCAACCGTCCAGTCACCATATGCTCTAGCAAATTGTAATCTGCGAACCCTAGCATTTTGAGTGAGTCGAGGGACTTTAGCAGGCCGTCTCGCTTTCAAATTTGCTTCCTTGAACCTTCGCCGAACTGTTTGAAGCTAAAATTAACTTGCTTCGCATTTAAAAGTTGGTTTTTTAAATGAGTTGATGTTAAGGTACGATCTCGTAGTGACTGCAATATTAAAAATCTGTCATCCCGGCGAGTTGTACACCGTCTCCGTCCTTGGCCAGGCCTCTTCTTGAAATTTCCAGTTTGTCTGTGCCTGTTTAAAATTTTTGAAACCGCAGACTGAGTTATTCCAACAAATCTTGCAATATGGCTTTGTCTCCAACCAACATTTGACAAAGTTACAACCTTTGCTACCTCAACTTCAGTGCAACATCTAACTGCTGGCATTATCGAATACAGTAATGCTACAGAATAATCAACAAATGTTAAATTTTACCACTGTACACCTAGGTTGACGAGTAAACTTACCTACTTGGAAAAGTTAAAAGTCAGGTGTGAACACGAAGTTTACTCAATTCGATTTTTAGAACACAATGCAGTTTCTGATACTTGTCTGTTATTGCCAGACTTACTAGATGCCTCAGAATCTAATATAAAATGCTATCGCAGCTGTTTGTAACAAAGTTTCCCGAGAAATAAAAAATATCAAAAATATTCCATATTTTTGTCCATGAGTGTATTATTAGTACCTAGTAGGTCCACCATTCGCTAAAATTTCTTCAAGGCCAATCAAAGTAAAAATTAATAAGTGATCTATTTGGGCCGACTGCAGCACAAATGATCTTTCAAAAGGATATTGTAGGACGTTTGTATTTCAACGAGAATGTAACATTAAATTAGAATTCACAAATTACCTCCCAAAGGGAATTTTAGAGCAATTCAATGATTTCATCTCAATTATGTATAAGCCGAATCTTTTACACCGTAGTTAAAAAACAAACACAATTTACTCAGTATTTCACTTTTACAATATTAGTATTCACATATAAATAATATGTAGCCGTAATATATGCCCCGTATTCTTAAAATAAGAACGCTACAACATAAATCGATGGAAAGAACGAGCAGCAGTGATGTAATTTTCTATGTACGTAAAACGTAGCGACTGTCGTGGCTGTAATAAGGTGGAGAACACTTCAGCATAAAAATTGAGAAAATATTACCATCACGCAAAGCAGTGACATGCTTACACTATCAAAAGAATCTATGCAGAGGACGTATGAAAAATTTATGCTATTTCTATTAAGTACACAGAAAATTTCCTTTTACAAAGGCAGTTTTAACCGTATGGGCAAATAACAGAATTTTGAATGCCAGATTATCTCATTAAATATTGAACTGCCTATTTTATATTTTTAATGCATGGCAATAATTTCTAGGCGACGATTTTCCCAAACGGTACGTTCTATACAGGCTGAACAAAATTAATTGTGCTGTGAACTTCGTTCATGTCTTGAACATAGGAAGTCGGCTGAATGGGCAAAAATGACTATTTTTTTAATAAGAGACCCTCCATATATATATATATATATATGCCGTTAAAAACTCATTACTTATGTATATATATATATATATATATATATATATATATATATATATATAAAGCAATAATTTATTTTCAAACTTCCATCATAAAAAAAATTTAAATGTACTTTCTCTGGAAAGCAACTTAAGGCTAGACTCCCGGGTAGACCAGAGTTCGATTTGAAATGGGCGTTGCACTACATCTCCTGCTGATTTAGTATCAACATATGTCAAGTGATCTGGTTGTATTTTTATGTGCAGGGAAAGAGGATAGAGAAAAGAAGTTTCACCAAAACTTTTCCCTTGCAATTTATGACTCTTTTATCGTCTAAGACTATTGCGGATTGATTCGCAGGTGCAGTGACAGACACTTATCAAGTCCACGTGGAATGGCGGTACCGGGCATAAAAGATTTCTTTGTCGGTATTTTTTATGATCATCAAATGGAGGGTGTTACTAGAAAAGGAACTAAGCGCCATTTACCAAATTATGGGAAAATTGACTCAAAGTAGTAGTAGTATAGAATGCCTGTGCACACGTGTTAAAATACGCTCTTACTTACTTTTTTAAATTTAGTTTATTGGATTAATGTAATAATGAAAACTTTGTGCGGATGCAATACTTTGTGGTTCATCTTACTTTGTGTTAAAGTGTGGATATCTCTCCTCCATCCCTTCTGGGTAACATTTGAAGTTTTAATCAATATAGTACAGTGCATAGAATCCGTCAATTTCGTTTTCTATTTAGAGCGTAAAAACGTTGTGTGTTTTTGTGCTGACCGGTTCTTGCGCCTGCCTTCTGTGTTTGTTTTTGCTGCTTCCTATCAGCTGCTTTCATTCACAACAAACATGTCCACTGGACATTGTCCAGCTGTAACGTCTGTAATGTTCCTGCAGACAAACGGAAGAAAATAAAATGTGATAGCAAGGGTTGCCCTAATTTATGTCATAGAGACTGTAATAATGAAACTAGTTGGATGTGTAAAACATGTTCTGAACCCTCGCTTGCCCAAATTTTAGCGGAAATTAGAAGCGTTGGTGTTACTAACAAGGACTTGGCAATATCTGTTGATAGTTGCCACAATAAAATTGATGAAAATACATCTGCTATCAATAGACTTAGTACCCAGTTGACGGACTGTTTCACCAGGATTGAGGACCTTGTGTCTAAGTGCAGTTCCCCTGAAAAGGAAAATTCGGAATTAAAAATGGAATTGAATCGCCAGCAGCAATACTCTAGGGCTAACTGCGTTGAGATTACTGGTATTCCATAGGTCAATGGCGAAAATGTGTATGCTATTGTTCTTAAGGTGGGACTTGCTCTTAATTGCAAAATTGAGGGGTCCTAAATTGATTGTGCTCACCGACTAAGCAAACGTCGTGATTCCGCTGCACCGCGTGGAATTATTGTTAAATTCGTAGCGCGTACTACAAAGGAAGAAGTTATTGCCGCGCGAAAGATACGTAGAAATTTTTGCGTGCAGGATTTGGATATGGGTGTCGGCGGGGTGGAAGACTTGAATAGAGTTGTTTATCTGAACGAGTCCTTGACTCCGGCTAACAAACAATTATTCTATAAGTTCCGTCAGTTTAAGAAGAGCAGTAATGTCCGTTATTTGTGGATCAAGAATGGAAAGTTCTATATGCGTAAGACTGACACGTCTAAGGTGTTCCTCATACGTACTGATGCCGATTTTAAAGATGTATATTGAATATATCATATTATTTGTTTCCATTTTATTTTGTTTTTTTCTCTTTTGTATAATTAATTATGAATTCTCTCAAAATTGTTCATTTAAATATTAGATCTCTTACCTTAAATTTAGTTAACAGCTTATTAATGAACCCACGCGTATCTCTCGTTTGTCTTCTACGCTTCTTGACCTGTTTATCTGTAATGAAACTCTATGAGAAACCTGCAAGTGCGAAGTTTTTGTCGATGATAATCTAAGAACTGATCATGCTGTGACTGTACTAACCTTCTCTCATGAGCGCGGTAATCGAACTCCTCCTAGCATGATTTATTGTAGAAACTTGAAAAATATTAATCTTGAAGAATTCTCTAACAACCTTTCTAATTTGCCCCTCTGGCCTATATTTAGGTTAAATGACGTAAATGTAAAACTGGAGGTCTTTAATAATTTACTTTTGGATCTATTTAATAGGCACGCACCAGTGAATATTATGGTTGGGAACAAAAAGAAATCAAAGCCTTGGGTGACTGATAACTTGAAGCTCTTAATGAAATTGAGGAATGCCGCATTTGTGAAGTTTAAGCGTTCAAAAACGAACTCAAATTTTATCTATTACAAGCAACTGCGTAACTTCACGAATTCGGCAATCAAACAGGAGAAGAGGGGTTACTTGAATTTTGTGCTCACGAGAGATAGGACAACTAAAGCTTTGTTTATTGAACTAAAAAAAATGAATATTCTAAATACCAGGTCTCGAGTAGATCTTCCAGATAATTTGTGTAATTTAGATAACTTGAATGAGTCTTTTGTGAATTCTTCGCGTACTTTTTCTGAACCCGATGCTTTAGTCGTACATTCTTTATATATATATATATATAGGCGAGTCTTTTACAGCTACTGTGGCCGTTTCTCGCACTCTAAACGCCAGAACTTCTTGTTTTCCCAGTCATTTTCCTTTATATTTCGTGCTCTCATAGCCTCTCTCACATCATTATCCCAACTTCTAGGTGGTCGTCCCCGTTTTCTTTTCTCTGCCGGAATCCATTCCCATACTTTCCTTGGCCATCTGTCTTGTTCCATCCTTCTAATGTGCCCATACCATACCAACCTCTTGCTATTCACTACATCCACTGCAGTTCTTTCTCTGCGCATTCGTCTTCTGATTTCATCGTTCCTTACACAATCCAATCTGGAGAGGCCACAACTTCTTCGGAGATAGTCCATTTCAACTGTCAGTATCTTAGCCTCACTCCTCTTTGTCATCTCCCAGCTCTCGGCGCCATATGTTAGAATGCTACTTACAATTGTATCATATATTCTATTTTTGGTCTCATTTGTAATGTGCTTCGACCATAAGGTGGAATTTAGTTTTTGTGTAGCTTGTCTTGCCTGCACGGTCCTGTTTACGATTTCCTGTTTGCTGTTGCCCTCATCCGACATTACAACCCCTAGATATTTATAGTAATTGCAGTTTTTTATAACGTGCCCGTCTAAATTTAAATCTTCTCCTTTACCATTTACAACTAAATATTTAGTTTTGTCAAAGTTTGTATTTAGACCCCATTTTGCATAGGTCTCCGTTAGTTTTCTAATCATATAATCAGCGTCATATGCATCTGTAGCTATAACTACTTGATCATCTGCAAATAGGAGCGTATGCAGATAATCATCTTGAATTTGAACACCCATGAATCTACACTTAGCCTGCCATTCTTTTATTGCTTTATCGATATATATCTTAAATAGTGATGGCGACATACAACAGCCTTGTCTTAAACCTTTATTAACTTTAAAGGGACAAGATACTTCTTTCCCTACTTTTATAACACTCGTTTGATCTTTGTAGAGCTCTTTGATGGCATTTCTGTACTTCCAATGAATGGCGCTTTCGTCTAATACGGTAAAGAGTTTTGTCAAGGGCACTGTATCATATGCTTTTTCCAAGTCCACGAAAACAAGATGCGTTTCCTGTCCTCTTTCATATCGTTTTCCAATAAGTTGACGCAGAGTAAATATATTGTCAACACAAGATCTACCAGCCGTAAAGCCACTCTGTTCTTCCCCCACAGCTATCTCTTCTTCCAGTCTATTCTTAATGATCTTTCCGTACAGTCTTCCAATAGACGATGTCACACTCAATCCTCTATAATTCTTGCAGTCCTTTCTTGACCCTTTTTTAAACACTGACGATATATAAGCAAGTTTCCACTCCTTTGGTACGGGATTTCCGTGTATCAAGCAGTCATTAAAAATTTCTGTTAAATATTCAATCGCACATTCTGGACTGTTTTTGACAAGTTCTATTGGAATACCTCCAGGACCAGCAGCTTTTCCATTCTTCATAATTCGTAATGTGCGAGTGACTTCTTCCTTTGTGATTTTGGCTACTAATTCATTACTATTTCTAATGTTTGCGTCTATTTCTATATCTTGTTTGTATTCATCTCTTCCTTCTTGTAGCATACCTTTGTAGTACTCCCTCCAATCATTCATTTTTATCATCTGGAATCCTGCCCTGTATTTGCTGTTTTCTCTCATAGACTTAAGTGCTCTCCATGCTTCCTTTGTCCTTGTTCCCCCCAGATGCATATTCACTTCGTCACACTTTTTATTCCATGAATCATTTTTCGCCTTGATTGTGGCCTTTTTAACGTCTCTGCTCAACTTCGCATATAATTTTCTATCTTCGTTGTCTTGGCTTGCCAACCATTTTCCATATGCTTTTCTTTTCTCGTCAACGATGTCTCTTAACTCATCCTTCCACCAACCTGCATCATTCCTACCTCGTCGACTCTCTCCACCTTCCTCTCCCAAAGCTTCCGTTGCTGCTTCATCTATGGCCTTTACTATTTTATTATATTTCTCTTCTGTGTGTCCATCTACCCCATGTTTCAATCTAGCAGCCACTCTCCATTTATATAAGAACTTAATGGATTCCTGGTTCAGTAATTCTAGCTTGTATCTTTTCACAGTTAGTATCTTGTTACATTCATTTGATTCCCTCACTGTATTTGTTTGTTGGTTGGGATAGTGAAACAGAAATGTGGCTCTTAACAGATGATGGTCGGTACCACATTCTGCACCTCGAAAGGCTCTCACATCTATCATTTTAAAACGGGAATTTTGACTTTGGATCACATAATCAATAATAGATCTCAAATTTCGTGTTGTTTGAGTCCATGTGAACTTGTGTATGTCCCTATGTTGAAAGAAGCCATTCATTATTTTTAAATTATATCTTTGACAAATTTCTATCAGTCGCATCCCATTGTTATTCACCGGCTCCTCTCCAAACCTCCCAACTACTTGATCATCCACTTTACGCCCAGTTCTTGCGTTTAGATCTCCTAAAATTACTATTTCTTTCCTATCACTAATCCTACTCAAGACTGATGTTATGTCCTCAAATTCTTCCTTAATTTCAATAGTTGAATCATCCGTTGGAGCATATGTCGCTATTATGACCAGTCTTTGTCCAAAGATCTCTAATTCCATTTCAATTATCCTTTCACTTACTTCTTCCCAATTCTTAATACAGTTCTTGAATTTCTTATGTATTACAATTGCAACACCTGCCCGTGCTCTTTTGTCTTTAGGAACGCCGCTATAAAACAATACATAGTTACCATGAATCTCGTTCCCAATTCCCTTCTTTTTTGTCTCAGTTAGTGTTCCAATATCGATCCTGTATTTCTCCAACTGCTCAAATACTTCTATTTGTTTCGTATTCAATCCCTGAACATTCCATGTGCCAAGTATCAATGACCTTTTTCTTTGCTTACTTCGTTTTCCATTTTGACCGTCCTGTTTTCTCCGAGGCTCCTGTTTAGAGTTTTTAGCGGTGAAAAAGTTTTCCGAGTGTGAGCTTGCTGGCCTCACGCCTCAACCTCCAACCTGGAGGACTGGGTACTTTTTGTTCAAGGTATTCATCCTCTAGCCTTTGACTAACTAATATCAAGCAGGGGGTCAATCATTTTAAATTTACTCTTATCGATGAAACACATCTATTTAATGTAATATCGTCTATGAAGTCTAATGCTCAGGGCGCTGACGGTATTACTCTGAAGATGCTGCTTATGTGCTGCCCTTACGTCCTTCGTTACATTGTCCATATTGTGAATAGTTCCATTGAGAGTAGTATTTTTCCGGAACAATGGAAAGTAGCCTACGTGCTGCCTATACCCAAAATAAGTAATCCAACCACCCCGGCCGACCTGCGACCGATCAGCATTTTGCCGGTTTTGGCGAAAACTTTAGAGAAAATATTATTCTTGCATATTCAACGGCACATCGATAGTAATGGTATTTTGCCTGAAACACAGTCTGGTTTTCGTCCTATGCATAGTTGCTGCACTGCTTTACTTAAGGTTACTGATGACATCCTGAGAGCTGCTGATCATAATTTATTAACAATACTAATACTTTTGGATTATTCTAAGGCATTCGATCGTATTAATCACGACTTGCTAATCGCTACTTGACATTATTATGGTATGGGTTCGGATGCTTTGGATTTAATGTCAAGTTATTTGGTGGGTAGGATACAACATGTTAAGTATCGTGATGTGGTTTCACAGCCTCTTGATGTCATCAGTGGAGTGCCACAAGGCACGATTCTGGGTCCTCTTCTGTTTTCTTTATATATTTCTTCTTTTAATCAATGTTTAACTTCTTGCAAAGCTCATTTTTATGCTGACGACACGTAACTTTATTACTCGTTTTCCGAAAATGAGGTTCAAGTGTCAAATGACTTGATAAATGCTGATTTACATAACTTATCTGTGTTGTCACAGAAATATTGTCTCACTTTGAACCCGCTAAAGACTCAAGTTGTGCTGTTTGGTCGTAGGTCTGCCAGGGGAGATGCTTGCGACAGGTCAGTTTAAAACTGAACAATATGGATCTTACGCAGTTTCTGAAACAGCAAGAGATCTAGGCGTATACTTAGATTCCGATTTGAGGTTTGATACACATGTAAATAAGATTGTCAAGAATTCTTTTTCAAGTCTAAAATTAATCTATAATAATTCTCAGCTACTAAATTTGCGATCCAAAATCATGTTATGTCAATCGTTGGTATTATCACATCTCGACTACAACTGTGACGTTGTATACGGGCCGTTCCTGACCAAATATAATAGCAATAGATTACAAAAAATTCAAACCATGTGTATACGTCTCATATATGGGTTACGTGGGCGTCATTCGGTGTCTGCAAAGTTATCTGAGTTGAACTGGCTGCCTGTCTGCAGACGTAGATTTCTACATAGTGCTGGCCTTTTCTTCAAAATTATCAATACTCACACTCCTTCTTATTTATTTTCTAAAATCAGCTTTAGAGGCCAGGTTCACAGTCTTAATATCCGACGTCTAAATTTCATCACCATACCATCTTATGCTACCTCAATGTTTCAGAGATCTTTCACTTATGTCATGGCCAAGGTTGCTAATCTGCTTTTTTCACTTTTGAGAGATTGTAATAGCTGTTCCGCGTTTGTGCGTAAACTTAAATCCTTACTTTCAGATAACACATTTCTAATTACGTTCAAAATTTAATTTCTTGTTTATTTTGGTGTGTATTTGATATACTAACTGCCATCGCAGTTGTTTTTCGCAGATGCCTCCGTCCCAGCCCTCGGCCCTATCTTCTTAGGTCACTGTAGAATTTGTTTCACTTCTAGTTTGAGTTACCTTTATTAGTTTATCAGGTTGAATGAGATTTGTTGAGATTTACCTTTTGTATTACCCTGTTTTCTTGTATCTTTGTCACCTAGCTGGATTCTGGATATTGCCTGTATCTGCTGGTTGTTTATTTTGTTCTCGTCATTATTTGATATTTACCCTCTTTCTGATCAATTCTGTGCGCCTTATTGTTCATTTTTCGGACTTTTGTGTTTCATTTAGTTTACGGAAATCATTGAGGTAATCTGTCAGACTTTTGGGGTTATGTTTTGATTTTGCGATTTCCCCAGCTGTCATGTGTGAAGATCACCTCGATTGTATTGGTTTTCAGCAGGCCAGTGGTGTACTCATCTATTTCAACTTTCTAAATTGATGCTTTCATTTCTTTATGTCCTTTATTCTCTTTTCTTTCAACTCGAGAGGTTTCCTTAAGGTTTCTATCATCCTTATTATATTTCTGCTCGGAGTTGCAAGTCTTCAGAGCGTTTCTTTCCATCTGTTTATTATTCTGCACCCGGCGACGCCTATGCTTTTTGATGTTGGTTTAGGGAGTTTGGATTTGGATTTTCATAGGTTGATCGCCGCGTATTCTTCACGTGCGCGTTTTTTTCAAAATTTGCAATTTCCGCTAGCCATACTCACTTCTAGTCCGATTTCGAAGGTATTTGGTTTTGTGTGATCCGGAGAGTTTTTGAAGATATTTTTCATAGCCAAGAAATTGGGATTTTCTCCGGACATATTCCAGACGTCGTTTCAGCCTGGTTGGTTTGTAGGAAGCGTCGTCTACTCCCGATTTGGGGATTTTGGACCGTTTTACCGTCGATTTTGGCTGGAAGTTTGTTGGAAAAAACCCTCTCGAGGTGAGCACGTGTTTCTTTCTTTTTCTTTCCTTCATTTGTTTAATTCTTATTATTAGTATTGTGTTGCCTTCTTCATTTCTCTTTTGCTTTATTCTAATTTTTGTCCTTACGACATTTTAGGGTTTTTTTTGGGGGGAACGCTTTTTTTTTGGTACCTCCGTCGTTTTTATGGTACAGCGTTTCGGACCACGTGCTTTTGGACATTTTCTGAGTAGCCCGTCCATCTGTAAAATCGACCATTGTTACCAGGGCGTTGAGAGTCGCAAGTTACCCGGCGGCCCAGCTGACCATCGATCATCTCTGTAAGGTCAGATAGTTTTTGTCCCCAGTCCGTTTGGAACACCGTGTCCAGCGGCGGGCTTGTAAGTTGCGCCCGGCACAGCTTTTTGTGACCATTTTGTGTTCGTTTTTCTGTGATTTCGCGTCGCCCGTCTGTTCGAACTTTCGTCTCCGTTCGGCTAGTTTCATATGTAGATGCCTGGCCACGGCTTGTTGTGGTCACCCTGTTTGTTCTTTTGGACTTTGGTAAAATTTATTCATTTATTAACTTTGTTTCTTTTGCTCACGTAGTTAAGTAGTTTATTATTGTTTAAAATTCATTTAGTAAGTACTTAATAATTTTGGTTCATTTTGTTTATAGTCACTTCAATAATTTTGCTTAGTTTTAAATTTCATTTTGATTAATAGTAATATCTATTTTTTTGTCAAGATTTAGTAACAGTCTGACTTCATTGTTGTAGTTAGCGTGCGTGCGATTGATCCGTCGGTGCGCTGCGCGTGCGGAGCTCCATTCGTGTAGTGTATTTACCGCGTCATCCGCGCCTATTTTTTGATTTGCCTTTTTTTAGCGCAACGTTAGTACCGGGTGTCTAAATTTCACCCAGGTTTATGTTCATTGCTTTTTTTTATATTTATATTATATATATATTCATTGATAATTAATTTGCTGATATCATTGGTGCTTTTTGGTATTGCTATTATATATATATTGTCAGATATCGCCATATCTGGTTTACATACCTATTTTGTTTTTTTTATTATATGATATACTATTTGACTACATTTTTTTCTTTTGTTACTGTTTGCCCTATTGTGTACCAGCGGCTTTTAGGAGTTGTAGTCGTTGTGTGTTGGCTACAGAGGATCAGCCAACAACTCCTTGGCGCCCTTTTCCTGTTTTTAGCCCACCCCATCTTCGGCTTCGAGCATAGCTGCGGCAGGATCCTCCATTGTGGCGTTAGTCTTTTAGGTTACGTCACACTACTACTACATACTGTTAGTTTTAGGTTTAGGTTAAGTTCTGGGTGGTATGGAAGACCGAATTTGTGATTGTATTTATACAATCACAAACCGAATACCATCCATTTCAGTCAGGTGGTCTTATAATTATTTATGTTTGATAATATGTTTTTGAGATGACTGAATAAATTTATTATTATTATTATTAAGTATCCATTTATTTATAAATCACATTCGAAATTTTTAAAATGTTTATTTATTTCTTAATAATTGTTCATTCAAACTAATTAATGATTGTGAATAAAATACTGTACATACCTCGCTGGAAAATTTCGTCACTGCCTCGCGCTATAGATGACCGCGGCGCTTCGCGCCTTGGTCATCTATCTAACCCTTGCCTGTAATGAAACATTTTCCACCTCGGTACGTAATATACTATTTATTAAATGTCAGTTTAAATCAAAACAGACAACAAGACAAGTTTTCAACAATTTCAGTTATTTAATTTGGTTTAATGGGAAGCGAAAAACACTTGTGCATCACACAGGCAGAAAAGTATTTGCTTGCACTTGGCCGCTTGCTGCCCCCGCTATCGCTCGGGCATCAACCAGCCGCCGGCCAGCAAATGCTTACTTTCTGCCCTTATGACACAATATACTATTATAGCAAGTATTTTCAATTCATTGCATTTTTCTTACATTTTATGAAAATTTTTCACGATATCCTTGTACAGTTCTGAGCAGTATAATAATTGTAATACTTAGGTAGTTATTCATCAACGAAATAAGAGAAAAAATACACAAGACATTTGTTGGAATAATGGATTGTTTGGCAATAGTCCTTCAGTAATTTCATGAATTCTATTGTTTGCGTATCAACACAACCACCTATATTCAGAATTTAACGTAAACAAACACAGAGAATAAACATAGCACGCATGTAATTACTTCCTTCAATTGTAAAATATTTACTTACGGCGATCTTTATTCACCGGGTAACTAATTAACGTTAACAGCTCTTGTTCCAACCCATTTCTGTATTTACCTTATTGTTGCATGAGAGTTCTCTAGAAAAGCCGCATGGCGACAATATCTCAGTACACTCAGCAAACCGAAGTGCCTAATCTAGATTTTCTTATTTACACAGTCTTGGCCACGTTCCCCCCCACGATTCAAACTCAAAACCGTGCATTGTTCGAAAACAAAGGGCTTTGTTTATGAAGGTCACTTGTACTTTCCTGTTTCAAACTATAAAAATGCTGCTAGAAAGACCCTTTGAACACCTATTAAAATTTCTGTAATCTGTAATTTATAAATTAATTTAATTTTGTTAGTGGCATATTTAAGCAAACATGCCCCAGCATTTTACAAATGGTTTCCAACTTTCTAAATTTTTCGAGTACCCCCTTTTGACTTAAAATGGGAAATAAATATAATTGAGAAAATTGCACCTACAAAAACATAATGAGTTTAAACTTTTGTAACAAATAACTAAAATGGTTCACTAAATAGTATATTACGTAACGAGCATGGAAAGTGACAAATTTCATACGAGCGTGAAATTTTACGCACGAGGTGTAGCCGAGTGCAGAAATCACGCGAGTTTATAGGAAATACACTTTCCATCGAGTTATGTACACCTACTAACTTACCATGAGCATAATATTCTCACAATTCCGACAGGCTCGTGAATGACACGTTGATTTGTTCTCTTGCCCGTCAATTCATAAATGACAGCAGTTCGTACCTAAAATATTTCGGTCTTTCACGGAGTAGCCATTAAAATGTTCAACTGCCGTACCTTTTAAGAGATTTTCCTGATAAAAAATTATTAGATTTAAAAGAGACGCGACAGAATATTTATTCAGTAAACGTCAAAATCTCAAAGCTGACTACAAAATTTGAATGAACTGTGCGATTTTCAAAAATTTCAGCACAGTTTTGAATTTAGCGCACTGGCAACGCGATTGTCAAGTTTCCGGGATACTATGCTGTATGCAACGTGCCGCTTTCCGAGGGGGTCGTGGAAAAAGGAATTGACAGTTTAAAAAAAGAAAAATTACACAGAACGATTGCTTTAAAAAAGTAAGAAATAACTTTCTTTTTACGCGATTTGAGAGGTAAGTTAAGAAGAACCTGCATTACTTAAATGATGCATTAAAAGAATGCAAGTCGTAGATTTCAAAAATACGTTCCACTCTTGAACGGATTTGTCCAAAAATAGTGACCTTTGCCTTGTTTGTAATCATCTATTTCCTCTAAAAACTTTTTTCATTAATTTTATTCTGTATCATTGTTCATTGTTTACAAGAATTTCCACATCGTGCGTCAGTGGTTTTACCTTTGCAGTGCAGCGGTACCGCGTTCTGGACATGTTGCCACGGAAAGATGCCCAGAATGTAGTGCTGCTACAGAGCTCCTTGGCAGTGATACAGCCAGAGACTGTATCTCGATATTGAAAGAATTGTGTGGGTTGACTTGTGTGTTACGACGGATGTAGCTTGGTTAATGTTGCCAAGATCTGAAAAATAGGTTTGATTTTTTGTCTCATGCATGATGCGGATTGCTGGATGGTGTTTATCCATACCTATAAGTCTCCAAAAATAATGGGTGAAGCGATGGCTTCAAAATCAGTGTAGTAACTTCTACGGAACTGCCCTCCGGGTGATGCCAGACTACAGTGATTGGGTAACATAGCGTTGGTGCTGGTGGTGTGGCCATATTTGAAATAAAAATGTCGTCCAGTTGCCCATTGAATTTACATGTATAAAATCTCGTAAGCTGTGATCTTTCTGTCAGTTTCACGGCGGAAAAATTCGGCCCTAAAAGTACCAACACGCGATCAATAAGTATAAATATTGTCAATATAAATGTTGCTAATATGTTATTTTCTGTAGTAATACAATAAGTGGTCTGGAATTGTCGGAAACTTTACGAAAGCTGTTGCGTTGCTTGGTAGCCACGTGATCATTTAACTGTCAAATTTACACGAGTGGTAGTAAAAGCAACAGCTTGAGTAAAATTACCTAAAAATTCCAGACCACAAATTGTATTTAACAAGATTATTTTTTGAATCGAAGCAAGGCAGTTCAAAACGAAATTTTATTTCAATTAATTCACATACAAAGAAATGCGTTGGGAATATTTGACGTTTGGCAGGTACTAAAGTAACTAGATTATATATTATAAATGCACCTACTAATTCGCAACTATGGCAACTTATCAACAAACAAAATTATCGAAAAAATTACCGTAGGTAAATACATAAGAGATCATTTTTTTATCGATAAATACATGTTTAATTGTATGAAAGTTTTATTGTCATGGCAAATAATCGAGAATCAAGGTAGTGAAAAAATCGCGAGAGCTTGCTCGAGCGATTTTTTCTACTTCCCTTGATTTGAGATTTTTTGCCGAATGGCAATAAAATTTGAAAACAATTTGAAATGTATTTATCTTATACAGTGACAGTTGCCAAGGTAGAAATTTCAAAACTATCATTCACAGCATAGTTGATTAAAAGCAAGGCGCATATTTATCAGTTATTGGGAAAGCTAGGTAGGGTTTTATCGTTTACGATGACAGTTGATTCGTCGATTTTAAGAAATTGAAGAAATCTCATTGGCTCTTAGAATAGGCGTGTATTAACCAAAATAATACACGCTTCTAGACCCAAATGAAATGTTCCTATTGGTCAATTTGACGATGAAAAAAATAATCATAATTAAATCTTCCAAACGATTTCTGTATATAAAAATCAAGGAATCCTAAATGGGCACCATTTATATTGACAATTATATTGATGGTGTAAGGGTAGCTTAATAAAAAAATCGATATTGCCAGACTCTTTTTAGGCGGTTGAATCGTTTTAGACCGCTAAAATTTTCTAATTTTACGTGGGTTCTGCACCTTAGCTATTACAGCTATGTTGTCTAATTTGTGCAAGTTTTTTTTAAATTAATAATTTTGTGAATTATTGGCAAAATAAATAAATACTGTGTTATAACCGACGTATCGGCCCCGTTAGGGCTTAGAGGTCTTTGTCAAGATTTATTTGTAAAACCAGATATAAAAAAGTAACGTAAATTATTTGTCTAATAAAATATAAATTATAAAAATTATTTGTAAGGTAGGTAACTAGATATGTAAGTATAGAAATAGGAATTGCAATTTAGCGCTTTTGATTTTGAATAACAATTGGGTTTTTTAAATAGAAAGAAATATGCATTTAAATTAACAATAATAATAAGTAAGTAGCAAGGAGCAAGATTTATTTTATTCATCATAACGTTCTCAGTCCGATGACTGACTGAACGTGTACATAGGGTAAACTACCCAATGAATGGCATTCTAAGGGAATCGTATTAATAAAACTAACTCTAAAATAATAAGGTGCATTCCATAAGGTTTATATGTATTTTTCCCGAATATCTATCAAT
Source organism: Xestobium rufovillosum (assembly GCA_963966045.1). Classification (NCBI taxonomy): domain Eukaryota; kingdom Metazoa; phylum Arthropoda; class Insecta; order Coleoptera; family Ptinidae; genus Xestobium; species Xestobium rufovillosum. The sequence continues at coordinate 15,412,238 of OZ014492.1, read as the reverse complement.
TTAAGACCATTTATTTGAATTTTTTGTATCCATATCTTGACTGCTAAAGCCAAATTTAATTTAATTTGTTAAAAATTGAATTTTTCCAATTATTGGCACTCATACGCTATTTATTGGCATCATATATTTTCCAATTATTGGCACCAAATATTTTGTGGAAGATCCTATCTAGGTAGGTAACTGAATGTTAATACCTACTTTAAATGATTACCTACACTTCCATAATTAATGTTTTGGTTTAAGTTCCTACCTAGGTATTTATATTTAAGATATAAAAACAGAATTTAAAAAAGCATTTATTTGAATCAAAATACTTACAAAATCATAAAAATGCTTTTTAAATTATTTACCTAGGTACCTAAGTAGGTACCTAACTTTAAGTTTTACTGTTGGGGTGCCAATTTTAGGAACAATAAAGTTAACGGCAATTCTATATTTCGGCACCGATGCCAATAATTAGATTTCTTAAGTTGTGCTTTCCAAATGTTGGCACCCTATAAATTGGTGCTAAATCGAAATTCTTATTACTGAAATTATGCTAAAACAAAACTAATAAGGTCACTAAAAGTGTGTAACACTTTGTGTTATATATAACAAGAATTACCATAGGTTACAAAGCGCTTAAACATTGCACTATCCTTACGAAAAACTTAATATATTACCTTGTTTGGTAACGTTACCACAACAAACACGCAAAACATCGGCCATACTAGTTTTAAGGAGCACGCGCAGTCGTTAACTAAAAAGGGGACATGTTGCCAAATTAAAAAAATACATTTTTTTAGATATTGGACTTATTGTCTTTATTAATACAGTTTAAAAGTAAGTGTGCCAATCGATGGTCGAGTGCCGACATTTGGGTGTTTTACCCTACCTCCATCCTTTCCTATTCTGAACTAACTGTAAATTTGACTCGAATCATTTCTAAAGCCAGCCGACATTTTAATTTTTTTCTTGTTCTAAAACTGTGGTGTTATTTAATTCAAAAGTATGATCGTTGCTTTTCATAAATGTTTACTTATGGCTGAATTACTATTTTTTGTGATTTTTGGATTGGCCAATATAATACGTCTTTTCACAGTTTTTACATATAATTTTGTACACGGTATGGCTTATCGTTAGTTTAGGAATGGGCGTTTTTAAATTAGAATATAAATATTTTAAGTTGTTTGCGTGATGCCTATTGGTAAGTTATATTTTGTTAATAAGTTATTAATAGTGTGTGATATATTTTTTACATAACATGATAAAGAAATGTCATTTTTATTTTCTTTTTGCTTAATAATAGTATTATTATTGTAAAATTGATGGATTATATTTTTTTATAATTTTCATAATGAAATTTTTAGTATACGTATAGTTATTTTTTATCAAATATTTTCTATTGCGAGTTTTCTAAATTGTGGGCTTCAAAGTTTAATTGCTCAATCAGCTAGACACATAACAATACTCCTTTTGTGACATGTGGGTTATTCAGTGTTAAAAAAATATAACGGCCCGACCAAGTTGATTTATTACAGCATTCAGCCTGTAATGACTTTCTAATTTTATGTAATAGTTATTTACGTAACCAGTTATGAAAAGACTAATTTTATTTGACGAATATAATATTTGCCAAAACGAGCGAACGAAGTGAGCGAGTTTTGCAAATTATATGAGTCAAATAAAATTAGCCTTTTCATGACGTGTTAAGTACAAAATTTTATCTAACCCCGCTTTAAAATAAAAAAGAATTGTGCTACTCCAAATAATGTAACATCCCTTGTAGCCGTACAAATAAATTCAACTTCATCGCTTTATCTTGGCGTTGCTATGGATACTATAAATAACTTGTCAGTGATGAGTTTTTTTTATTTCAAATTACGCCAAAAATGGATGATTCTGATGTAGATATGCCTTCTGATATAGAAGAATCAGCGAATTTGGCAATAGATTCAATAATACCCTGTAATAAATTCTTACTTTTGTTTTTGCTTTTAAATATTCAGTTACGTAAAAGTTCATTACATAACTAGTTATGTAAGGAAAGTTCATTACATAACTAGTTACGTAATGAACTGACAGTTATGAAAAATATGACGTTTCGTAATGTCAAAAATGCATTTAAAATGTCACATTTCATAGCGGGGTTAGATAAAGTTAAATAATCTAAAAAGTTTGCCCATTTCATTGTTTGTTGACATTTCAATAGTAATTCATACAAATGACATTCAAAATTTTAGTCACATTTTCAGTAATGCAATAAAACAAATCTTGCTCTCTGGTTTACTTGGTATTATTTTTAAATTAAACATGTACAGCTGCGAGCAGATGAAAGTTAACGTTTTTTTGCCTGATGTAAGTATGGCTTGCAATAATTTGACAGGACAACTTAATAAAGGCCTTCTCAAACCGACGCGGAACAGCGGGCGTGGGAGCGGTGGCGAAAATTACGCTACTGATGCGAGACGCGGGAAATTAACAAGTATTTACACCAGAACGAAACATTTCCTCATTTTAGACGTGCATTGATTACTACCGGTTTGTGTAACCTAATTTTTGACACAAAACAGTATGTTCTCTTCAGATGAAAAGGAAGAAGCTCTTCTGTATGTAGGTACCAAACTTAGCAGCAGTGGATGCTACATCAGCTTGCACTTTGGTTGCTAAAGGAAATAAAACTCCAAGTAACAACAATATTGAGCAACAAAGACGTATGTTCTCAACTAAGAAAAAAACACGTCATTCAAAACCCAAACTTTCTAATCCCAATGCCGAAGAAATCAATAACATTGCATTTTCTCTTTTAAAAAATATTGATAGGTTAAAAATACTATAAACTTAAAAGATAGGATGTAACACAATGATTTTCTTGCCGTTTCTGTATAATAAAATATTTAATTTAATTTTTATGTTGATTTATTTTACCCAAATTTTTCATATTGGTCATCAGTTATTTTTATCGTATCGTATTTTATCTGACAAAAAACAAAATAATTTTCAACGTTAATTCACCTTAGCTCCGCCACGTAAAGAACTGGTTAACCATGCATGTTATCTCTAACTTACGCAGAAAACAAAAAATAAATTCAAGAAAGCATAGGTAAAATAGCACAAAGCGTTTTAGTTCTTAGTAGTTTTCAAATCTCCCCCCTTTCAAAGCATAAAGTGCGCATGCGGGATTTTGGAAGCCAAAATATCCCGTTGGCTGCAGACCCTTGTATTCTTCTTCAACAGCAATCGCAAGCTCTTGTAAAGTATTAGGTGCAGGATCTCTACGTCGAATTTTTATTTTTCGTTGATCCCAAAGATGTTCAAGGGGATTTAGGTCGGGACTGCGTCCTAGCCATTCCATTACCTGTATACCAACCTCTTGCAAATATCCCTGCACTGTGCAGGGATATGCAGGGATAATGCGAAACTTATCTTGCATAAAAATGAATTGGTCACCAATAAACCCCACGTAAATCTTCAAACCCTTCGTTTATGCATCATTCAGTATTGAGGCATCTTCTGTTGTGACCACGTTCAGCGTCAACAACGAAAACACAATCATGCTGTTAAGGATATTGCTCCCCAAATCATACATGATCCACCTCCAAAAAGGACTCGCTCTGGAAAGCAACATTGTGCGAATCGTTCCCCATGTCTTCTGTATACCCTCTTTCGTCCATAGTTGCCATGAAGGCAAATCCTGGTCTCATCAGAGAAAAGAACTGACCCCCCATTGTTCAACTGCCCAATTCAGGTATTCTGTTGCGAATTAGAGGCAAGCTTGGCGGTGGGCTGCTGTCAATTTTGGACCACTTGCAAGCTTGTGTGATGTAAGGACTTTTTCTTGAAGCTTCTTCCTCACAGTCCACCTACTAACAGCCACACCATGAACTTTCCGCAGATGCAGCTGCACACTATTCAAGTGACGTTTCCTCAGTGCTGATATGGTCAGAAAATATTCGTCCCTTTCGGTTGTACCTTTTTCCTTGCCAGATCCTGGTCTCCGATTATAAGAACCAGTTTCTTGGAACCCCTGGCACACCCTTCTAACTGCTAATCGGCTTAAGTTAAGTTGCATGGCCACGAATCTCTGGCTGTTTCGTGCTTCAAAAGTGCTAAACTGTAATTCCTATTTTCTTATTTACATGCCTAGTTAAGTTATAAATAATTTTTATTATTTAAATTTTATTAGACAATTAATTTATGTCACTTTTTTATATATGTTTGTACAAATAAATCTTGACAAAGGCCCCGTACGGGGTCAAAACGTCGATTGTAACACGGTATTTATTTTTCCCAGAAATTCACAAATGTATTATTTTATTACAGCTATAATAATAATGTTATAATATACCTTTTGCTACCATGACGACGATGTAAGTTTCGTATTTTTGCTTGTAAAATGTTTGAAAGTCAAGTCTCCCATATATGCGTATTTTTATTTATTTACTTATTGTGCAATATACTTTCGCATATTATGGTACCTCGAAGAGACTTAGGCATTTGCTCTCAAATACAATTTTCTCCAAAAATCTCACTCATTCCAAAATTACACACTTTCTTCTTTTATATTCCATTATTTAATTTTTATTTAAACAATTCATTCCAAAATTATGTACCTACTTTTCCTCTATAAATCAACATTTTTACAATGATTTTGCTGAATTACAGTCGAGATTTTTATTTTATCTGGATAAATTCCTGTTTTACTAGGAAACAAAATTTCATTCAAAAGAGAAATTTATCCGGCAAAATAAAAATCTTGTATAATTACAATCGAAAGTTTATTATTACCAAAAGTTGCCTGCGTTACTTGATAGATGCGTCCCTAGTTGGGTACATGCGATTTTCGTCAGAACAGCGGTTGCTTCATGTGGTCATCGGCTTCGTAAGCTGTCGTAGCGTCGACGGTTAAGTGTTCCTCAAGGTTCAACATCGTAGCTGGTGCACTATCCAGAACAGACGAGATAACTGCAGCTACACATCAATTCACTACCTGTAGAGGCATTTGCCCACGGAGTTGTTGTTAGGTGAGTTTATAAGTTGGTATTTCGCCAATGAAACTGTGACAAGATATAAGAAAGAAAATGTAGCGGCAATACATTCTGGACATCCTTCGGTGGCAACATTTCCAAGCCGCACCCCGTATAGTGCACGGGTCAGCCGCACTGTTATTTCTGCAAAGCAGCTCTGTAACGGCACCACATTCAGATTATCTTTCATAAGAAAGTTTCGAGTTCATCTTTGCCTCTCAGACCACTGAATTATACAACGAGTCTATAGTCAGTGGAATGTTGACCGTGTTTGCCATTGGACTGCTTAGGGCACGAACTGACACCTGAAAATATATTTTGCAATTTACATAGAAATTTGTCTTGTTCCAATAATTTGAGTTGAGGGACTGTTACTTCTGCATTTAAAGTCGTCAGCTTAAGTAATTAAATACATACCTTGTTCTGGATTGAAATTTTGTAGAACCGACAATCGCACTGTTGCGACACGAGCACAACTTCCGACATTCCAGCAAATGATTTTTTGTAATTAACCAGCTTTTGATAAATCATTTTTTGTCAAGAGAATAATACACTGTAATATCAATTCCTCACATTTGACATCTGCCCTTGGAGAACAATGTGTTAATTTGTGCAAGAAACTCGGGTAGAATATGATAGAGATCTACAGCAGCCCATAAGATGATAATAATAATAATATTTAATTAAGTACGTGATATAATTTCTAAATAAATAATGCCTAATACAAAACAGAACGTCAAGTAAAACAATTTAACGGCACCAGTTTATAGGGCAATAAACCATCTCCAATAAATGCTGTCTACTAAATGAATATTGCAACCATCGAGTTTCATTTTGATCTGACATTGTTGACAATGGAATGGGTAGGAATCCATCAACTGACACTTCCGACTAAAGCGTGCGAATTCTGTGCTGTGGTGACAGAATAAGTAAGTTGATATTTCATTTAAATGATACGCATTAGTATTTCTTGTCATCTATGCAGTATCTCGCACTTTACGTTGCTTCCTGTCTCCTGTCTCTAAACAAAAGGATCCTCCGAAATTTTGAGTGACAGGATGATTCTTTGAATGAATAATAAAATTCATTTGCCTGAAAATAAAGCAGCGAGTTAATGTTGTTTTTGGGAAAAATCATCCTCAAATATTAAATATGCAAATAAATAAACTGTTCGTCCGGCGGAAATTGAAATCCGCGTTTTTTTGTGTTGCGGGCGCTCTGGTATAATAGACTAAAAACGTTTCATTTTTCACCATTAACCAAATAGTTTTAATAAAACTCTCTTCGCAGGTAACTTACAAAAAATTGGCTTAGCATAGATTACCTAAATTCAGTTAATTTATTCATCATCACAAGGTTCTCAGTTCGAAAACTGGTTGGACGCGTACCTCCATCCTTTCCTATCCTGAGCTAACCTAGGCATTTCCCTAAAAGCAGAACATCCCACGTCCCCAACTATTTGAGAGCAGTAGTCTAATCTAGGCCTACCCCTACCACTTTTTATTCCTATCTCTGACTCTAGTATGTCGCAAACACTGCTATATCATCCGCAAATTTGAGGCTCTTAATAGTTTGACCCTGTACATTAATCCCTGAGGCTGTTCTGTCCTTAACAATATAAATCGCATATTCAATATATAATTTGAAAACTAGAGGTGACAATGCACACCCCTGTCTCACTCCCTTCCGGATATCTACTTCTCTTTGTTCCTGCTCAAATTCTAATTTATCAATTAATTTATTATTATGTTGTACACAAAACAATCATAATATCCTCCATGCCCCCGCCGCGCCGTCCGCATCTGTACTTTGTAATTTACAATCGGTATACCTGAATCGGCGCACAGTTTTTAAAGTATTAATCACATAAGTTTTCCTAACATCCTTTAGTCATACGACGCTATTATGTTCAGTACAATTTGTGCACCGCTCGGTAGCAGTTCGCTTGTTTCGCTAGTGACGAATCTATTAAAATGCCTAACAACGTATTTTCTCGTCTCTGAGTGAATTGAAAAATAATGAAAGAAAGAGGAAGAATGTATGGGAAGGCCGAAGAAGGAATAAGAATTAAATAGAAAAAGTGCCTGAAGCATGAACCTCAAAAAGCAAGCCCTTTCAAATCTGATCGACGCCGCTAAGACGATATGTGACATCCTACACCCCATGTCATAGCGTCGTCGGTATCTAGTTTCGCTATCACTCAAAACTGAACATAGAGAACTGGTCGAAAACAGTGATAGGTCAGATGGTTTAGGTACTGCCCAGGTGCTCAGGGGGAGTTCGTCAGGAGTGTGACGTAACCTAAAAGACTAACGCCACAATGGAGGATCCTGCCGCAGCTATGCTCGAAGCCGAAGATGGGGTGGGCTAAAAACAGGAAAAGGGCGCCAAGGAGTTGTTGGCTGATCCTCTGTAGCCAACACACAACAACTACAACTCCTAAAAGCCGCTGGTACACAATAGGGCACAATAAAATAACAAAAGAAAAAAATGTAGTCAAATAGTATATCATATAATAAAAAAACAAAATAGGTAGGAAACCCAGACATGGCAACATCTGACAATACACATATTTATATAATAATACAAAAAAACAATTGATATCAACAAAAATAATTATCAATGAATAAATGTATATACATATAAATATAAAAAACAATGAACATAAACCTGGGTGAAATTTAGACACCCGGTACTATCGTTGCGCTAAAAAAGAGAAAATCAAAAATAGGCGCGGATGACGCGATAAATACACTACACGAATGGAGCTCCGCACGCGCAGCGCACCGACGGGTCAATCGCACGCACGCTAACTACAACAATGAAGTCAGACGCAAACGGGAGCATCGACTGTTACTAAATCTTGACAAAAAAATAGATACTACTGTAAATCAAAATGAAATTTACAAACAGCAAAATTATTGAAGTGACTATAAACAAATTGAACCAAAATTATTATTGACTAAATGAATTTTAAACAAGATAAACTACTTAACTACGGAAATTATACTATGGCAAACAAATTATTTTTTTTAAAAAAGTACTTAACAGATTTTGTTCAAAAATAAACAACAGATGACCACAACACGCCGTGGCCAGGCAACTACATTAACAATAGCCGAACGAGGCGAAAGTTCGAACGGACGGGCGACGCGAAGTCACAAAAAAACGAACACAAAATTGACACAAAAAGCTGTGACGGGCGCTACATAAAAACCAGCCGTTGGACGCGATGTTCCAGACGTACAGGCGACGTAAAAATCAAACTTTATATCTGACCTTCCAGATGATAAGCAGGTCAGCTGCTACAACAAATCAGACTTGCAGCTCAGCACCAGGTGATCGGCGCTTGAAACATGGGGAGAGTCGGAGAGTACATCAGGACCAAAGTCTGCACGAAAAAATCGCTCCCTCGAAAAAAAAATCGTTCCCCTGGAAAAAATCGTTCCCCTGGAAAAATCGTTCCCCTGGAAAAACCCTAAAATGCTGAAAAGACAAATTAGACGAGAAAATAAGAAAAAGGAAAGGAAACAACACTGAGGACTGAAGATTTAAATAAAAGATGAAAAATAAGACACTCACCACGTGGGGTTTCTCCTTGACAAATCCTGTTGAACCTCAAACGTGAATCTAAATCCCAAAAAATGGAGCAGATGACGATTTCTACAACTACAATAAACCGACATCTTCAAGAGGTGTACCAAGAAAATCCCATAACTGGCTAGAAAACTTAATTCCACAAAACTTGGAAACACCGCCCACTCACGAGAAGATCAACAGGAAGAGTGAAAAATGCCGAAGCAAATCGGAAAACGGAAATTCCAAAAAAAAACCGCCGACTAATAAAATACAAGGTAGCCACATTTAAAACTACACAAGTAACCAGAAATACCCTAGATCACCAAATCTTCCAGAGGCGTCACCGGTAATGGAATAGGTAACTAAAGAAAAGAAAGCTTAAAATGACTTGCAAACCCAAAGGAAAAGAAGATAGCAATAAGAAAAGTCATAAAGAGGTCTCAAGAGACAGAAGAATAGATAAGACAATGCATAAAGAACCGAAAGATGAGACAGGGAAAATGAAAATGAGAGGGCGCGCCACTGAGCATCTAAATGGGAAAATGTCCTGCACAAGTTGGTAGAACCGAAAGTAACTAAATTAACCTCAAAAAATTTGACAACAGAAGAACAACAAATTGGAGGCTATTAAATGAATAATTATTCGACCAAATCGTGAAAAGGGAACGACATTCCTCCTAAGGTAGGCTCAGCAAATGATAAATATGAAAGATGAACAATTTCAAGACTCAACGTATGCAGCGACATCCAGCAAACTAAACTACCAAGTACAGAGACAATAAGAGGACAACGATAGCAGGTAAGTGAGACAAACCCTATTAGATTAGAAAAGCTAACTAGAATTAATAATTTTAAGATAGTTCTACCCTCAACCAAATCGATAGAAACTCAAACAGACTATAGACGGAGGCATAATCGGAGAGCCAGGCAAGAAATAGGAACAGTGACAATTAAAGCAAATAAGAAACTAAATATAAGTGAAAGACCTAAAATAGGAATACAAGTATGTTAATATGAGCATGATGTAAGTACTAGTCTATAATAAAACGTTAAAAATAGAGAGAATGTTCTAATAGCGAAAATTAACGTTACAGGAGAAATCGAAAAAGCACCCAGCACTTCCGTACTTCAAACCAGTAGTAATGGCTCACAACCCTCTGCATTACAATAAAATACAATACAATACAAAACGCTGGATTATTTGTAAATTTGTTCAAAATTTGCGGAACAGTTAACTTTTCAGCCATGTAATAGTGCAGTGCTATAGAAACTGATCCACTTACTAAACCTTGGTGTGGTTAAGGAATGCTATAGCCGCGCTTCTTTCGCAAGAAACCGAAACTACTAGTTTTGGTTTATTTTGATTATAAAGTAGTTAAATGCCCTCATCTGCATACCGCGCTACAATTAGAAGACCTTAGAAAGGCACAAAATCTAATCTCAAAGAGACCATTTTTAGCAACATTAGATTTAAAGAGAGCATATTTTCTGATCCAAATATCTAAACGGCATTAAAACTAGTTAAATTTTATTTTTAACAACAATTATTGTACATTAAATACTTATTCATGAAATTCTTTCATCTAATATTCATTTTTTTTTGTTTCATTTGTGCCACAAATTCACGAAAAATTGAAATACTAATATTCAAACAGCTGTGAAGAGAAGGTCTAACAGCTGTACCTGGTGTGGTTAAGCGACAGGCTTAAAAGTGAATGATCAATCTAACTTAACTAAGTGATGTTCGATCATAATTATATGACCAGCCCGTCCACATAGATCACTATGCAACTTCCAGGTTTTATACGCTGCTATCACCACGTTTTCAAGTAAAAACTCGCCGGTGGCCGTTCTCGAACCTTCGCAGCCCGAACAAATGCACATTAAATCATATTTTAAAGCAATTGTCCCAGGAAAGGATTGGGCAAGAGTGAGGGAGTGATCTATTCGGTCATGCAATTATGATCGAACATTACTTAGGTAAATTCGTTTGATCATTTATATTTCCCGCCCTGTCCTCTAGATCACTATGCAGAGTTTGAAGTATTAGCGACAATTTATTGCGAGAACAAGAAAATTTATTAATACTTCGTAATTTTCTGTGGTTGTAAATTCCATTAATATCTCAAAGTACAGAAAATGGTCACATAGATGCTAATATTATCACCACAAAGTTTTCAGTCTGAAGACTGGTTGGACACGCGTGCCTCCACCCTTTCCTATCCTGAGCTAACCTACGTATTTCCCTAAAAGCTGAACATTACTTTCGGCTTATCCCACTAAGAAACAACGTTCTCTTCACCCACCGACTAAGAGTTTGGCTGGACACAGGTCTCTGTGGTAATGAACAACTACTCAGAATGACATCTTTCTTAATGCACGCGTTAATTCTATGTAATGTGATAGTGTTCTTGCAACACAAACTGTAGGATTTTCATGGGACAACTGAATATTCATGCAGGGTTGAAGTTGTTATGGCGAGAAATTTTAATCCTACCTGAAACTAGAATTTCTAGAAGGTCTGAACGGCGTCTAATATTCTCAATACGAATGAGAGCAAGGTTCTGCATTCTGTGTCCTGAAATCAACGCTAATAGTGTAGCGAGTTCATGAAAAGTTGTTTTATAGATACTATTAGGGTATAGGAAAGAAAGATATCTTAGCACCACAGCTGAATCCCAAAAGACATCATATCTTGGTATACTTGACCTTAAGTTATGAATCCCTGCAAAAAACCGTTTAATAAGGGGATTCTATATCCAGTTTCACCCGGAATGAGAGATAATGCGGAACGAGCACTGATAAGAGTGGAAAATGCTTATAGATGCTAGAAACACCCTAAATGAATAAAAACAGTTTTAAATTATATCATAATTTGGTCTATATATCGAGTAGTAGGTAATTGGTAACCGGGTTACTTCTCTAAACATTATTTAAAAATACTGCCTGGGATAAATCAAGTAATGTGCTAAATGCAAGCTGGTGGAGGCCTATAAAAGCGAGCAATTAAATTACTGTTATACGTTTCGATCTGGAAATGCACAACTGTGCAGGAGCGATAAAAGTTTACATATATCGTAGCTAATGCTTATAATAGATTATAAACGTAATTTTGGAAATTATTACTGAATTTCATTTAGCGTTTCTATTACGTACCTACAGTTGTGACTATTTAGCGAATATAATAAGATCTTCATAATAAACATTCTTCTAGTAAATCTCTCTGGCGTTTGATGTAGATGACCCAACCATCCTAATTGTCTCTCTTAATTCTTCTTCCTCTAACACACTTAATCTTCCTTCTAGCCTGCTTACTTTATCATTTAATGCAGAAATAGTCGTTTTACAGCATCCGATACGCAGTGTGCGTAAGTATCTTACATCTCATCTCGTCAAAGCAGTGAAAATAAATTCTTCGAATGCAGAATTTGTTGTTCGGTGAACTCTGCCATGGTGAAAAACACTAACCCAGTTAGCACTTTCAACTAAAATCTTTAAAAACAGATTTCTATTACCTTCAATGCCCTGTGATATTTTTAGTAGCATTTTTATTCACTTGTTATAAAAATGTTGATTTCAACTAATTTTCATTTTCAAAAACTGACAACTTCACATATTTTTAACTGCCTATACAGAATACATCATACCTGAAATTTGGCATAGATATGCCAACTTTTATATTTTTTTGCAGAAATATTGATGATATAACGTAACAATTTCTTGTAATTATTTAATTAAATGAGAATTTATGTATTACCTTTAAATTCTGATATTTTACAGTTTTTGTAACGTACATACATCATTTCATTAATCGGTCATGTTTATTTCTCAAGAAAGAAACTAGTAAGGCTCAAAACATATTTGTCTTAAGAGCCCGACCCAACGGAATTTTGGGAGACCGGTAGACTTTTGCCTGTTTTCAAATATTACAAAAACTATAAATGATATTAAATTATTTTTGTTTGCAAACAGTTCTTAAAATATAAATCTACTATTGCTTTTCTGAAATTAGTTAAAAAATATGAAAACAATGAACGAAGCCGCATGTTACAAGTGGCGAAATACTGCTTTTTGTAGAACCTAATAAAACTTTACTGAAAATAAAATCTCAGAATCTGGTTAATGGCGATAGTATACTGAACCTCTGGCTTGCAAGAAGACTTAAAATTTTCAATTTCGACCGAAAAACAAAAAGTTATGAGTAAACAGCGGTACCTTTGAATTCGGAGTTTTTCGTCGTAGCTCGTGCTCTCACCTGTCTTTCGGCTGCTGATCAAACTCGCTCAGCTGTCAGCCAATAACGAAATAGGAAATGCGTGTAACAAGTTAATTCTCGGTATTAATTTGGCCGACTAGTTCCCAACTTTTCCAGATAATTTTTGCCGTCCGCTGTAGGTCCGCAGACATTGTTACTCATCATATGTTCAGGTATATACATTGCTACGTGAAGTATTTTTCAAGCTTTCATTGCTTCACCGTATCCCTGAACTCCACGATTTTTAGTAAATTGGTGTGTCGGGCTCTTAACAAAAACTTCTACAGTTTATAACCAGACTCAAGTTATTACCTATCCATTCTAGCCTTATATCCTGCATACATGCCTAGTCAGAGTATTTTTTATCGAGCCCTGATTTTGATAGTTTTCCCAAAATGGTATCCGTCTAGTATAGGTATATTACTACGCCTGCATGTCGTATCTACGACGATTATTGTAGAAACGAGAGTTTGCACTTGCTTTGTTAAAATACGACATACCTATTGGCGTTGCAATTTTGCATTTAGTGTTCAGTGAGAAAGCAATAGGAAAACGTGCAGATACGATTTTACAACATTGAAACAAGTGGCTTGTTTTCGGTACGACTAGTTTTGTTTTCCGTCCTTGCAGGAGCAACAACGGTGACTGTCTACTAAAAGTGACGTTTACCTCGATCATGTATCTCAGTCAAACACGCTCAACACGACAAAACATCTTTTAGCGATTTACATAGTACAGCTGTATTTTTATATCAGAATATTACTAAAGTTTCATTAAGGTCTGTTCCAAGTTTCAGAACGCTCTGCAATGAAATAAAGCTGCTGTAACACGCAGAACGCAAAAATATGTTTTGCCACGTTGCGGTGTCTGGCTGCGGTAAAAACTCCCCTCTCAAAAGAAATTCGAACTTGAGTTAAACTTCACTTAAGAATAAATTTTCAGCAATTGCATTTTAAGTATTTATCTTTGTTGACTTCCATCTGAGTATGCATGCTACGAACTGTTCACTACAGTGTGTTCGAACGGACTTACTTAAGTAATACCATACATTTCCCAGGTAGAACAACAAGTCCCTCTAGTATCGAAGGTGTGTTTGTCATTTAGGTATTTGTATGATCTTTAAGAGAAAACTTAAAGTGTTTTATATTCTGCATGAATTAAATTTATTAATTATTATATACAAGGTCGTCATAAAGTAAGGCATATATTTGAACTCATCATATTTTTTTAATTAATTCAGTAAATAACAAAAAGTAAATGGAATTTAGTTGCTTACATAATGGGATATCTTAGGTCGATCACTGGTTACCCCAAATATTCGATATGACCTCCACTTTTTTATTGTAAAATCTCCAATCATTCTTCCAAAGTCGGGTTCAATTTCCATCTGAGACAATATTTGTAATGAAAAATAATTTCTGAGAGCAAAATCTGACTCCTTTAATTCAAACAGCAGTTGCAGTAGGGATACATTTTTAGGATTTTGCGTAAAATTTTCTAAACCGTGGTGTATGACATTATTTGCAATCGTTTTTATATCGCAGTCACACTACTGATTGCTAGCGGATTAGTATTGGCTATGTTTTGATTTTCCTGAAGAACTGCAACTTGGACATCACTAATCTTTGGTCTTCCTGATCTCGGAAGGTCAATTACAGACCCTGTTCTTTCAAATTTGCTAATCAAATTACGGTACGCTTTCATTTGACAGAACCCTGCTCTTAAATCCATGTTCGTACGAAATCCTCTTGATCCAAGGAAGCTATATTTGAAGTATGGCCCATTCTTTACTGGACACACTGTATAGGTACATAACTGCACAATATTAATGATTGATTAAATGACTCGAGATTATCATTTTGGTAATTATTCACTAACACTTATGTATACAGAAATGATGAATACCAAAATGATGCGATGCCTTTATTAAGAATATACTCGTAACTCATAGTATTCTCTTGAAAATTAATTTGTGTTGCCTGGTTTCTTTTGACTTTTTATGTATTTTTTTCTCGCCTACCTCGCGTGCGTGTGCAGTGCTTGATGTCTTTTTGTGTCTTTTTATGGCAGACCATTTTTTCTTTTTTTTCTTTTTCTCCTTTCTCATCTCCTCTTTCTTCTCCTGCCCAGCTTATTCTCCATTTTCGTCGTTTTCGTCATTTTCTTCTTTTCTACCTTAGAATCTTAGAATCATCATCATATGGTTCTCAGTCCGAAGATTGGTTGGACGCGCACCTCCATCCTTTCCTATCCTGAGCTAACCTACGCATTTCCCTAAAAGTAGAACATCCTACATCCCTAACTATTTGAGAGCAGTTGTCTAACCTAAGCTTACCCCTGTACCTCTTTTTATTCCTCTAGTATGTCGCGAACTATTCCTTCGTGTTTCAGAAGGTGTCCTACTATGCTATTCTTTATTGCCTTCCGTACCTTTCGCTTCTCCCCAACTCTTTTTAGTACCTTCGCGCTCTTACTGGCTATCAGTTTTATTTGTCAAATTGCTTGGCCACAAAATTTCGTTCAAAACAGAAATTTATCCAGCAAAATAGAAAGTACTCGTCAAATTACTGTTGATAATTTAATTCATATGTATGAAATGTATAAAACAGAAATTTATCCGGCAAAATAAAAAGTACTCGTCAAATTACTGTTGATATATTTAATTCATAATATGTATAAAATCTCGTAAGCCGTGGTAATTTTGTCAGAATGACAGCGAGAAAAGTTATATAGCCCTAACTATTACAGCGAAAATTTCACACATCGCTTTTTTAGCCAATTCGAAGTTTGTTTTTGGTTTCGTTACCACACCAACCCAAAAAATTCCCGGAAATTTCCATCCTCCACGGTGCCCTGAGCGAAATTAATAAGCCGAAATTTTTCTGTCAAATAATGACTCGGAATTTAAAAACTGAAGATTCATTTTTAATGCTGAACTTCTTCTCTGATACTTTCTTGGTTATCTTTTTCAGAACGAGACATGGTAAAAATCACAAACTAACCCCTAAATTATTTAGGGTATTCTTTACTGCTAAAAACGCTCTACATATAATAGACGATTGCACGTCAACTGACAGCACTTTTCATTGACATAAGCAGGCTTCTTTACAATTTTAGTTCCATATTGTGTTTTCGATGACAAAAATGTCATACTAATGCCATTAGTTTTTAATTTTATTTAAGTGTGAAATTTTCTTACCGAATCCCCCACGTGCTTGAATTATTAACCGTAAATTTTTTCGAGGTCTCGAATGTTGCGAAAATTATCCCTCGTCTACATTCGAGACCTCGAAAGTAGTTAGAAAATGAGAGCCTCAGATACGAACCCGTTCGGAGCACATAGCGCCATCGAGTTCTCGAGGTGCCATCGACTTCTTCGGCAGTGACCTTGAAAGAGACCAGAGGCTGCTGAAGGAGTCGTTGAGGCATCCGAAGAAGTGTCTTCAGCAGCGGCATCTGCAGCAGCAGCCTCTGGTGTCTTTGAAGGTCATTGCCGAAGAAGTGGGCATGTCTTCAGCAGCGTCTGGTGTCTTTCAAGGTCATTGCCGAAGAAGTGGTCTTCAGCAGCGGCCAGGCGCATGCGCCGGGGCTATTCCTCAGATCAGTCCATCGAGTTCTCCATCCACTTCAAGTGGGCGTGTCTGCAGCAGCCTCTGGTCATTGCTGAAGAAGGGCCTCTGGTGTCTTGCCATTGCGCACCCAAGCCGCCATTTTGGGGCCTTTGGTTGTGGCTCAGGCGCCTGCGCCGGGGCTCCGCCTTCAGCAGCTTCTGGTCATTGCTGAAGAAGTGGTCTTCAGCGGCCCCCCTGGTGTCTCTCATTCTGTTGGGCCTTTGGATGTGGCTCAGGCGCCTGCGCCGGGGCTGTCGCGTACAAAGCACGTGTTGTTCAGGCCAGTCCATCCTGGCCCCATCCACTTCTTCGGCAATGACCAGAGGCTGCTGAAGGAGTCATGTCTTCAGCAACGGTGTCTTTGGGGCCTTTGGCCGTGGCTCAGGCGCATGCGCCGGGGTTTTCGCAAACGTTCTGGAAATGACGCCGACCGGGATTCGAACCCGGGTCCCCACGCACCGGAGCCCTCGCTCCAACCAACTGAGCTAATCGGCGGCCCACAAGCCCGTCTTTCAAATCATCCGTATATACTTATGATTGTAAACAGAAGTTACAGAATTAATATTTATTTTCTCGGAAATTTACAATTGTTTATACTAAATAAATATTGATATTAAAATTTAAGAAAAAAGCACGTTCGCCGCCGATAAGAGATGTTATAATTGTTTTTATTATGGGAAATAACCTTTCATCTTGCCGATAGGATATGTTTGTTTAGGTTTGATCCCACGCTCTGCATGTGCATTTAATACGTTGTAGACACTACAAGGTGACCCGTTTGTTTGTTTGTATTATTACAATAAAATAACATTCTAGAATATTCTTCTGATTGTTTATTTGAAATTACTTGTTAACTTAATGCGTTTCGGACACGTGTGGGAAAAAAACATTCTAGAACATTCTCCAGTTTGTTTATTTGAAATTACTTGTTATCTTAATGCGTTTCGGACACGTGTGGGAACCATCTGATTGATATATGCAAACATCTTAGTTCTCGGTAGTAGAACATTCTACATCGCTAATTATTTGAGAACAGTAGTCTAAATTTAGGCTAACCCCTACGTAAAAACTATGTCATGTGGGGTGTCAAATTAAAGGACTCGACTAGAGGTATCGGAATATTGGGGTGGATTTTAGGGGTGGTTTTTGGGGGGTGGTTTTTTGGGGGTGGTTTTTAGGGGTGATTTTTAGGGAGTGGTTTTAGGGGTGGTTTTAGGGGTAGTTTTTAGGGGTGGTTTTTAGGGGCGGTTCTTGGGGTGGTTTTGGAGGGTGATTTTTGGGGGTGGATTTTAGGGGTGGTTTTTAGGGGTGGCCATTCACTGACCGCGCCCCCGGCCACGCTCCTTGCCCCGCCCACCTAGATCATGTAGGGTATCAAATTAATCAGCTCGATGAGACAAAAAGGAATCTATAGTTATTCTCCTACTTCCGAATTCTTATCAGTAGTTGTCTGTCTGTATGTCTGTCGGTCCGTCTGTCTGTCTGTCTGTCTGTCTGTCTGTCTCTCTGTCTGTCTGTCTGTCTGTCTGTTTGCGAATACAGCTGTCTTTTGACACAGACAGCTGTATTCGCAAACACCATGGCTGATGACATGCTGTTGACATAGGTAGCTGTATTCGCAAACACCATGGTTGATGACACGAGCAAGAATAAGACTGCGCATGCGCACGGTTGTATGGAGAGTATTTAAGCAAGAAAATTAACGGTGCTGTCAGTTAGTACTTGTGCTTCAACAAGGGAACCGCATTTGAATAATGACACACATAAACGTAGACACGTTTCGTGTTCTGGACGGTGCTGTTTTGGATGAGTCAGCACGCCGTGTCGAGGTGCACGTACATCAACCGTTCGTGACAACAACAACATTCAACGCCAATGACGAAATTCGCATACCAATCCACCAACAAGACGTTTACGTACTGCCGCATCTAAGCAGCATCTACATAGAGGGCAGGTTCATCAAGGGTGCAGGAGGCGGAAATGCGGCTTTAACAAATAACGCCCTCAGTTTCCTCTTTGACGACGTCCGCTATGAAATAAACGGGGTGGAGGTGGATCGAACAAAAAACGTGGGCATCACGAGCACACTGAAGGGTGTAGTTTCTCTGAATGTGGGTGAGGTAGGTGCCCTGGAGAATGCCGGCTGGACGAATACGGGAGACTCACCGAGCCACCTTATCGACGCGAACGGGAACTTTAACGTGTGCATCCCGGGAAGAATCCTGCTGGGATTCTTGGAAGATTACCCCAAAATTCTGTTAAATGTGTGTCACGAGCTCATTTTGACTCGATCGAAAAACGATAGGAACGCTTTCGTGGGTAACGAGGACACCAGAATTGAGTTGAGCAAGGTTCATTGGAGGGTGCCGTACGTCTATCCATCGGATGCTGAATACCTAAAACTTCTCAATATTGTCGAGGAAGAGAGAACGTTGCAGATATGTTTTCGCAGCTGGGAGCTGTACGAGTATCCGGTGTTGCCGCAAGCTACGAAACAAACGTGGGCCGTCAAGACTGCAACACGGTTGGAGAAACCCCGCTACGTTATTGTCGCCTTCCAGACGAATCGCAAAGCGAATTTGGACACGGATTCAAGCAAATTTGACCACTGCAATCTGACAAACGTCAAACTGTACCTGAATTCTGAGTGCTTCCCCTACGAGAATTTAAATTTGGATTTCTCCACGGGGAAATACGCCCTGCTATACGAAATGTACCAGAACTTCCAGAGTTCATACTATGGAAAAGTTGGCGAGCCGTTATACGGCAAGGAACAGTTCAAGGATCTAGCGCCCATCGTGGTGATTGACGCATCAAAGCAGTCGGAAAGCATCAAGCCTGGACCCATAGATATGCGTCTAGAATTTGAGTCGAGCGAGAATTTTCCGCCCAACACAACCGCATACTGTCTCATCCTGCATGACCGCATCGTTGAGTATACACCGGGTAATGAATCGGTCAGAAGAGTGGTATGAGAAGCTGCAGGGCTTCGATTTGCCCAGAAAATGCACGCATGCCTACTCTGTATACAGATTATAGTTTTAATTATATTGATGTAAAAATATATTCAACGTTTTTATTTTTGCGAAAACCCCGGCGCAGGCGCCTGGGCCACATCCAAAGGCCCAACAGCACCTAACAACAATTCTGATTGGATGCTGCCCACAACCACTCTCATTGGCTGTTGCCCCGCCCACTCTCATAGCCAGAGCCCGGCGCATGCGCCTGAGCCACGGCCAAAGGCCCCAAAGACACCGTTGCTGAAGACATGACTCCTTCAGCAGCCTCTGGTCATTGCCGAAGAAGTGGATGGGGCCAGGATGGACTGGCCTGAACAACACGTGCTTTGTACGCGACAGCCCCGGCGCAGGCGCCTGAGCCACATCCAAAGGCCCAACAGAATGAGAGACACCAGGGGGGCCGCTGAAGACCACTTCTTCAGCAATGACCAGAAGCTGCTGAAGGCGGAGCCCCGGCGCAGGCGCCTGAGCCACAACCAAATGCCCCAAAATGGCGGCTTGGGTGCGCAATGGCAAGACACCAGAGGCCCTTCTTCAGCAATGACCAGAGGCTGCTGCAGACACGCCCACTTGAAGTGGATGGAGAACTCGATGGACTGATCTGAGGAATAGCCCCGGCGCATGCGCCTGGACGCTGCTGAAGACCACTTCTTCAGCAATGACCTTGAAAGACACCAGACGCTGCTGCTGAAGACATGCCCACTTCTTCGGCAATGACCTTGAAAGACACCAGACGCTGCTGCTGCAGATGCCGCTGCTGAAGACACTTCTTCGGATGCCTCAACGACTCCTTCAGCAGCCTCTGGTCTCTTTCAAGGTCACTGCCGAAGAAGTCGATGGCACCTCGAGAACTCGATGGCGCTATGTGCTCCGAACGGGTTCGTATCTGAGGCTCTCATTTTCTAACTACTCTCGAAAAACTTTTCGGAAATAATTCAAGCACTAGGGAGATTACAAGCGATAATTTTTTAACTTACCTTTTGCTGCCATGACGACGTTGGAAGTTCTGTATTTTTGATTGTAAAATGTTTAAAAATCCAGTCTCCCATATGCGTATTCTCATATTCATTAAATTATCTACCCGAATTTGACTCGAACTATTTATTTTTCCTGGATAAATTCTTGTTTTGAAAACTCAATTTTGTTGTCAGACAGCAATTCGACTTATAAAACTAACAGCCAAGAGCGCTGTCAGTTTTATTCGTCAAATTGCCTAGCAACAGAATTTCGTTCAAAACAGAAATTTATCCTGCAAAATAAAAAGTACTCCTCAAATTATAACCCAGTCAAATGGTGATTTTTCCGTAACAACATTGCGGAAGTACTTTTCTCAGCGGTTCTATATGTTTCCTGGGGTGCTGAATCAGGTTTGCTGCCGTGTAGGGGGTCGGCTTCTCAACGAAAAACGCAAAAAACCTCAAAATTTTCGCACTTTTTTCAGTTTTTCGCTTATATCTCGAAAATTATGCGTTTTCCTAAGATGACTATTCTATAGAAAATTAAAGTAGACAAAATTTCCTACAAAATGCACTAGTCAACTTTGATTTTCTGGCGAACGGCATCGGCGCTAGAGCGCGCTGAAAAACGGCGACTTTTTGGCCCTTCTGCGAAAACGTCAGAAACGTCCACTTCCGCCACCTACAACTCGAAAAATATACGTTATCAACAAAAACCGTTATACCACTTGAAAGTGCATTAAATTTTCTGCAAGAGACGTCTCTAACATTCAATTTTCTCATAAGGGGGGAGGAAGCAAAGCGAAAATTACGAAAAATGCCTTGTGCGCCCTACACCCAAAACGACCACTCCCACCTGTATAACTCTTATCGGCGCTATACTTTCGCTTAAAAGAGGTTGTTTTTAATAAATTAATGGCAAAGCATGTTCGATGAAAACATTAACAAATTATGTGTACGACGACCTTACATGATCTGCATATAGAAAAGTATGTATAGTAGAATTACACAAATTTGCACAAACAGGTAATCGAGGATGCTCAATTCAACTAAAATATTTTTGACTTATTGCGACTTCCGGTTATACCGGAAATAGACACCAACTTCCCTATTTTAAATGGAAGGCCCACTTTTTTATTACGGATTTAGATTTTTGGTCGAATTTTAAGGTCATCTTATGCAAAACATCATCAATAATAACTTGGAAACGGTACGAGATAAAGAAAAATTATTTACATGTCCATATCCTAGTTTTTAATTCTCTGTCTAATGGGTCGGGAAAATACTGCTTCCTGATTGGCAACTTTTTGTCATTTTTTGCCCAAGATCCTTCACCTTGATCTTCTAGTGCCCCAGAAACATTGCCTGGACCACCAACAACAAAACAGAGACGACTAAAATAACTACGCACATGGCATCAGGTATTTCTTCATACATCGATAGTTCACCATACAACTTATCTGTCTTTTGTAACCATGTTCTAACACTAAATGCCTTCTTTTTTCAGATGGAGAACCTACTCGAAGTGATGACCCAATCCTGGGCTCGACTTTCACTTATTTCATGACACATGTACATTACTACATACAGGTTTCATATTCAGCTTTATATTCAGGGTCATGTACCTACATATTGTAAACAAAATTGGTTAATGTTTTCATCGAACATGCTTTGCCATCAATTCATTCAAAACAACCTCTTTTAATCGAAAGTTTAGCTCCGATGAGAGTTATACAGGTGGGAGTGGTTGGCATTTTTCGTAATTTTCGCTTTGCTCCCTCCCCCCTTATGAGAAAATTGAATGTTTGAGACGTCTCGTGTAGAAAACTTAATGTACTTCCAAGTGGTATAACGGATTTTGTTGATAACGTATATTTTTCGAGTTGTAGGTGGCGGAAGTGGACGTTTCTGACGTTTTCGCAGAAGGGCCAAAAAGTCGCCATTTTTCAGCACGCTCTAGCGCCGATACCGCTCGTCAGAAAATCAAAATTGACTAGTGCGTTTTGTAGGAAATTCTGTCTACTTTAATTTTCTATAGAATGGTCTTCTTCGAAAAACGCATAATTTTCGAGATATAAGTGAAAAACTGAAAAAAGTGCGAAATTTTTGAGGTTTTTTGCGTTTTTCGTTGAGAAGCCGACCTCCTACACGGCAGCGAACCTGAAATTCGGATTCAGCGCCCAGGAAACATATAGAACCGCTGAGAAAAAAACTTCCGCAATTTTGTTACGAAAACGGCAGTTTCGAACACCGATTGACTGGACTATTACTGGTGACAATTATAATATAGCACAACAAATAATAAGTTGCTATATTAGTAATTTAGCTGGCGCATTGTGCGTTGAGCTAGTGAGATGTATTAGGAGAGGAAGAATAGAAAGACAAGAGGAAAAATAGGATTTGGGTTGGACATTGGATCGGAAGACGTTCATCCCTTAGAGCATGAAGCCGCATTTATACATGCCAGTCAACTCGGCCGAGTATTCTACTAACACACATAAAGCACGTGTAAACACTCAGTGGGTGTTAGCCAAAGGGATGTGCGAAATTACCTGGACAATGCTCAACTTTGTCGTGCTAGTAAGGTCAGGTGGGTGTTACTGGCAACGTAGCTACTAGCAAGTGGAAGCGACATCCCTATACGAAAAATGAACTAGCACGAGTGAGATCTAGCATAGTAAACAAAATTTATCTTGATGGTGAATGCGCGGGCAACCTACTAGACCGAATTCACTGATACGTACAAATGGGCTTTAATGGTCAGTGAGAGCCTTCATTTCAGTTTTTTACTATTAAAGGAACCGAAATAATTTCTTACTTTACTCTAAGTGCGATAATTTTAGCAAAAAAAACAGCTATACTCCAGATTAACAGTATAAAACTTTTTTAAGTAAATGAAAATAAATTTTGTACCTAACGAATTCACTATGAATTAATAATAATTTAACCCTAAACGCCAAAAATCTTCAACTCCTGAGGTTGCTGACGCTGTCAGCAAAACACTTGTCGAGTTGAATTACTGTGTCACTGTCTTTAAGAATCCATAGTGAATTTATGTCAAAGTTCTCGATCAGTGTGTCCTAACCAATTACTTAAATTGTAAACCATCTCACAATTGTCATGATTATTTTACTTCCGCTTAACGTTGTCATACCTGCACTAAGCTACGAATGCGGTAATATCCAAGAAGACGAGGAAATCACCAGATGTGTGCATAGTCGGGTCACTCTAAGTTTGAACACCAAGCTATTTTAAGCTCGTTTGGTGTTCTACCTTACAGTGAGCGGACTGTACACCAGGTCGTCGAGATATAGAAGATTCATCTATGCAAGATTATGGTCCCACAGGATGGTAGCACACTACATTCTTAGATAGGAGCGAGACAAGCACTACTGTATTATTTATATGCAATTACTCCATTGTAAATAAATGGGTTTCGTTGAAGTACAGAAATGTGATGAAATTATTTATTAAGATTAGTGATTTAAAGGTACCTACATACGTGGGGTTGTTTTTCATTTTACACTGACTAACAAGACTTAAGGATATTCAAGAATAATATTAAATAGCCTCTTCTGTTCTTCCCGCTCGCCTGCAGTAATATCTTGTCACACAAACACTAAAATTATGTTTATGTTAGAAATGCGTTCTTATTAGTGGAATATGAAGATTGTTTGAGAGCTTATTAAATTCTGAATATAGTACCACTTTTATTTTGGGTGGCATATAAATTATTATTACAGGAAGCCTGTAATGGACATAGTTTCTTTTGTTGCTTTTACTGTTACGATTTTGTTCAGTGTAGCTTGAAGAAGCAAGAAATATATAGTATTAAGTGGTCGTTCGATTTGCTGCTGGCTCGCTCACACTTGCACGTAAAATGGGACCTAAAACAAGCGCGTTTGAAAAAGATAGACACACATTTACCCGTCTCCAGTATTGATGGTATATTAGTCAATATTTTCAATATAAAAACCTTACAATTGTTTATTATTTTCAAGACCATATACTTTGGCAAATCACAGATTATTGTCCCTGACATAGAAGGAAACGACTTGGAATAGTGGAAGACATTTACACACTTGGTCGAGAGCTTTAACACTTGCAGAAAAAAAAATTGCATTGGACTGCAAACCACTCGTTTACCTCCATCATTACCGTCTCGTAGTCCCGAAAGTGAGTCCCAGTGCATTTTGAGTTTGGGGAACAAATGGTAGTCACTGGGGGCTAAATCTGGAGAATATGGCGGTTGCTCGAGAACTTAGAAGCATTATGAATTGCGGGCATCGAAACAAAGCTCTTACGGGCAGGAGCGTTATCTTGAGTTTCCCCTCCTCTTCCCTTTGATGGAATCACGCAATTTTGAAATTGAAGTAGCATAAATTGCCCAGTTATAGTGTGACTACGCGGTAAGAAGTCCACAAGAATAACTCGCTCAGCATTCCAGAAAACTGTGGCCAAGCTCTTCCTCGCAGATGATGTTTCGTGAAAATAAACACCTTGTAACAATCGGCTCTCTAACTTAATATCGCAGTAACATACACCAACGAAAGTTTATCTGACTTATCACAAATAATTATTAATAATTAATTTACATTAGTGACAAATATTAAAATCAACGTCTTCTATGTCAGCGACAATAAAATTTGAATTGCCCATGTATTATAATATCAAAATGTCGAATGTAAAATTGCATTGTAGGAAATGCGACAGTGTAATAACAAAAGAAAACAGCTAGCGAACATTGTAAAATGAAATAGGGATTACATATTATGTAGATAGTCTTTTATGCAATTAGGTTGACTATGATTTATGTTCCGATCGCATATTATGAAAGTTTTCTTGCTGTCTTACAAAAGATTTATTTTCTGGTTAAGTATATTACAGGATGTCCAAAAAATATCGGATAAACTCAACGGTACGTTGTAACAATTTGTGTCTGGCTGATAAAATAGTATATTGTGTCATAAGCCGCCTGCTGCCCACGCTATCGCTCGGGCATCAACCAGTTGCAGGCCAGCAAATGCCTTTCTGCCTGTGTGACACACAACTGCTTTTCGCTTCGCATTAAACCAAATTAGATAAATAACTGAAATTGTTGAAAACTTGTCTTGTTGTCTGTTCTGATTTAAACTGACGTTTAATAAACAATTATGCGAAACGTCAAAAAAGTGCACAAATGACAGTCAAAGGTGTCCAGATTGTGATGAAAAATTATAAAGTAGGGACGCTCTGAATTTAGAATCCCAAGGGCAGAAAATCTAGCTTTCGGTTATTTTTTAGGGTTACTATGATTCATTTTCAGGTATGCGAAGCGAAAAAAATTTTTAAAAAATCTCTGTGCTTCCGTGACTCGTTTACTTCGATTTTAAAAGCAAGAAATCTTGCAACATAGCAATGTAAGGTTTAAATTTTATTTAATCTTAGTTATAGGGTTGCCAGATTAGCTAAACTCAATTCCGGGACCCCCCCATTCCGGGACCGCCCCCCCCCCTCGAGGCGAATCTTAGAATGTTTGGTGCTTAGTCCGAATATGACAGTCAGCTGCAGTGTTGCCAACCCTACCGAAATTTCTGTAGATCTACCGATTGTCAGCTGACAAGTCGCGTCTGGCTTGGAGTTCGCGCCTCGTTTTAATAGAATCGTTTATTACAAATAAATAGGAATCTAAATCACAACTTAGCTTTATTAAAATTTAATAGAATAAACTTGAAAGGAAACGTAACAAAAACATTTATTTCTTGAACTCTTCAATGTACAAACCGAAATCACCCTACCCTAGATATAATAGGACATTACAAGTTGATGTACTTAACCTTGACTGCACTCACACTCTAGCTTCTAGCAGTGTTGCCATTTCAATTTTTTTCCCGAAATTAAGTCAACTAGCTTTTTACGGTACTACCTACCAGTTTTATATTTCTTTTCCGGTAAATTAAGGTGTGTTTACGGGATCCGGGACAACGTAGTTCATTCCGGGACAATTCTGGAAATTCCCGGCCACCTGGCAACCCTACTTGTTACCATCTTAGTTACCTATGACAGATTGCTTGTCACGTAAACCTGTCATGAATGTAGGTAACGTCAAATAATTCAAAGTTATTTCGTCAAATGAAGGCCCGAGAAAGTAAAAGAAATATAAACATTAAGATAACAAAGAATTTAATTAATAAGGCAATAAATTATTAGTGGTGCATTTTTTTAGTCCCAAACATCACAATGAGTATCGAGTTTTGGCAGAATGCAATAACAATGCATTAGCCGCAACACGACTTTATCACGAGCGATACCCCAATAGACAGCAAGCACTCTTCGGTAAATCAC
Organism: Xestobium rufovillosum; assembly: GCA_963966045.1. Taxonomy (NCBI): domain Eukaryota; kingdom Metazoa; phylum Arthropoda; class Insecta; order Coleoptera; family Ptinidae; genus Xestobium; species Xestobium rufovillosum. The sequence continues at coordinate 15,385,487 of OZ014492.1, read as the reverse complement.
TGTTACGGGGTCTCTACCAGAAAGGAAGTTTACAGCAAGTGTTCGAAATTCCGCCCCTGCGCAGCTCTGCAGGCCTGTGCCCTGCGAACCACTTTGCCCCGAACGTTTTCCAACATGTGGACATCTACTTGGTTTGCAGTATCCAATATGCGCTGGCACAGGTCGTTTTCCTCTTCCACAGGTGTCCGGTAAACTGTACTCTTCACATGCCCCAAGAAAGTCTAATGGGGCCAAGTCTGGCGAACGCGGTGGCCAACACACATGCCCTCCCCTCCCAATTCATCTATTCGGAAATTTTTCATCTAGCCACCGCCTAGCAGGCGCAGCATTATAGGCAGTTGAAACCATATAGTGTTGACTGTTGCTAAAGGAAGATTGTCCAAAAAATCTTGCACCTCCGTTCGCAAAAATTTCACACAATCTACCCCTGCAAGTCTATTCAGTATAATGTGGTCCAACTAATTCACAAATAGAAGATTGGTATTGTCGACGCTATAATTAAATCGTATCGCAAATCGTCCCCGCTCCTGCTGAATGTGGCTTCATCCGATCACAGAATGATTCTGGTGAAGAATTCACTTGCTGAAGGAATCTCCAACAGAAATTGGTCCGTCTAGCGAAATCTTCTTCCAACAGCGCCTGGCACTTCGTGTAGTGGTACGGATGCAGATGCTCGACTTTCAAAATTCTCCAGACTAGACTTGACTTCACCCCCAACTGACCAGTGATATCCCTGACACTGCGTGAAAGATCTTCATGTACTAATGCGATGACATCTTCTTCTAGTTGGGATGTTCTTATTGTCCGTGGGCGTCCTCGATCGGCATATCTCGTTGGGAGAACACTGCCAGTCTTCCAGACGTCGCAACAGGTTCACCGAAGGTTGCTGCCTATTGGGGTAGCACTCGCAATAAAGTCGTGTTGCGGCTAATGCATTGTTATTGCTTTCTCCGAAAATTAAATACATATCTGCATTCTCAATGTTAGTATACCTACATTTTGTGATTTTTCAAACTATGTACAAAGTATCCGAAATAGGTACAATCTGACTCGCAAGGCAAAATTGGTGTTTTGTAATTTCCCAAGTACACTCAAGTACCTAATTGAAGCAAAATGTTCCCTTATGTTTTGATATGATAACAGCAATGCTGCACAATAGTTTCAAATCAGATTATAGTTGGCATAATGGCTGCAGCAGGAGTTGAGTAGACAGACTTTGGACCTTTTTCTGTTGAAAACTAGCGCACTTGGAATGTTTTTATCATTTTCCCTTACTGATGTGACCATTGTTGACAACATACTGACACGTTTATCCCCTAATTTTTGGACATCCTATACAGGGTGGCCCAAAATTAGCGTGCAATATTTTACCAGCGTGTTCTGCGGTCAAAATTAAGATAAGAAATTCCTATAAGCGTATACCGCAATATGCTTCCCACGGCAGCTATAGCTTTCTAAAAGAGAAGGCCTGAAGACGTTTTCTTCTAAGTAACTTCGAAAGAAGTCCAGTTAAAATTATGAAATTTTATGGAATGTGTAAGTACCAAATGCTGAATCTTTTGGTATACCTAAACATAATTTTTAAAATTTAACAGGTGCGTATCAAATCTGGGGGTGGCGGAAGTAGGATTTACCCCAACTTTTTTCAGAGCAAGTCATTTTCAATTTTTCCATAAAAATTCGCAACTTCAGAGTTTTTTGCAAAAGAAAAATGTGCTCCTGTTTCGTTTTGATAGGAGACACCGTTATCGAGCACAATCGATTCAAAAATTTCGCTGCATGCCCAAAAAATTCCTTTAAGAATTGGAGAACTTCGTTTGTATACTTAAACGAGACAGTAGCATATTTTTTGCAAAAAAACCTCGAAGTTGCGAATTTTTACGGAAAAATTGAAAACGACATGCTCTAAAAAAAGTTGGAGTAAATCTTACCTCCGCCACCCCCAGCTTTGAGATGCCCCTGTTAAATTTTAAAACGTATGTTTACAGCAAAAGATTCAGCGTTTGGTACTTACACATTTCATTAAATTTCATGATTTTAACTGGACTTGTTTCGAAGATATTTAGAAGAAAACGTCCTAAGGTTTTCTCTTTTAGAAAGCTAATAGCTCCCTTGCGAAGCATATTTCGGTATACGCTTATAGGATCATTTTGTCTTATTTTTGACCACAGAACGCGCTGGTAAAATATTGCACGCTAATTTCGGGCCACCCTGTATATTACGGGAATAGTTATTTTTTCTACACATGTATATGAAAATAGCAATTTTTCAACTGTCTGCCCTATATGAAAGTGACATTTTTTTACTCTAGAGATGAAAATATTTTCATCTCTAGAAGAGAAAATGAAAATGTGAAATTTATAGTTTTAATAATGGATAAAAACACTTTCATTTATGTTGTATGTTACATAGCAACGACTAAACAAACAATAATTAATAACAATAATAAATAATTTGCATTCCGACGAGACGGTTCGTTTATAATTTGATAGCCTTTTAAATAATTATTATGGACTCAGAAAGTGAATACAAAGAATTATATATTGTGTAGAAAAAATTGCATTTCCTACTCGAGTTGAAATATGTTTTTTTCGTTCCTGAGATTGCTCCACTCGCTTCGCTCGTGGGCAAATTCTCATCTCACAAAAAAAACAGTATTTTCATCTCTTGTTGAAAAAATATACTATCGTTCATTACAAAAATAACCAATGCGCGGTAAAAATGGCTTGTTGTTCAGTAGCGTAGGTTGTAATTTTGTACATATGTCGGTCAGGCCAGGTCAGATCAGGAAAAGTCGGTTTAATAAAAGTAACAAAAATATTTGTCCCAAAAAGAGCACAATACTGAGAAATTTCAAATTATTTACTGTGCATCTATTATATTTTACTGTGCAAATTTGTATTAAAATACTGTGCAGTTAATTACAAGCCTTATGTTACTACTACGTTATAAGTATATCTGACTATTATTCTACTCGCTAAACCAAACAAAACTTGCCGCGTCTGAATTTATTCTATTCTAGTGGAACTAAAACATGTACCAAATTATATTCGTATGAAGATTTTTCAGGCAATGACTAGTGGTAGTCAGCATTCTCGTATTATGGCGTTAAAATTATTTAAGAGTAACATCAGGCTGCTGCTTGGCAATGTAGGTAGTAATTACGTGGCCGCAGTTGCGCATCGGCTGGAGTTGGGAGACCCTGGTGTTTGTACCTCGGCGGTAGTGGGTTCGATTCCCGCATCCTGCTAAAGGCAGGTTGATTTGTCTTTCACTGGGTGTTGTGTGCGTCGAAGGCAAAAGCGCGCCCTTTGAGCATGACTAAGACAAATAACAAAAAATGACAAAGACAATAAACATAATAAATGGCTAACTGCGATAAGCTAAGGCCAATACCGTGGGAAAAAGAAAAAAAATGTAGTAATTATAAACGACGCCAGCGTTCTGACATTAACCGCTGCATGTTCGTCGACTCATCATCATAAAGTTTTCAGTCCGAAGACTGGTTGGACGCGCATCTCCATCCATTCCTATCCTGAGCTAACCTACGCATTTCCCCAAAATTTGAACATCCTACATGCCTAACTATTTGAGAGCAGTTCCTCGATAAATATCAAAAATTAATGTTTGAGTTTTGTGGACTTTTTCGTGAAAAAATCAGTAGTAATATCCCAAGAGTGTAAAAATTCACAGATCTCGCACCTTACGCAAGCATCGTATGTATTGAAAATGCCTGACACAATTTTTACATTTAAAACACTTATGAGTTATATCTGCCACAATATAACAAATTAATTATTATTAATTTATGTTTACCGATTTTGCGGGGTCGAGATCGTAACAATAAACAGCCATACTTTGCGGTTTGTTTTAAAACAATAACTGCTTCCGCGCCGATTCGGTGTCGGCATTTCATATGTCACGCAATCCAATATTATCCGTATGCGCTGGTCGAGGTCACGCCATCCTCACTAAGTTTGCATAAACGTGATCCCAATAGCATTTTCAATACTAAAATAAATTGAAAGTAATTGAACAGTTTTTAGAAAACTCCTTGCTAGGTAATAGCCACGACACCCGGGAGTGCTGTAGTGGGCATTGCCGAAAGGCGACAAGTTTGATAAGCAAAACTGGGGGATTATTTCCTATTTATTGAACTCTTGACTGATACTGAGAATTATTTTTTGAGCCAAGTTTTTGATGACACCACAAAAATTACATTTCTGAGAGGTAAATCAATGAATTTAATACATTTTATCAGTTTCTAAACTACTATATGTATTTGGCACAATATTTTATTGAGACGTGTCAGTCAAGACGAAAAAGATACAAGCACTTTCGTCAGTCAAAATCAAAAAGCTACAGGTATTATTCTCTGGAATCCAAGAGCATATTCTCAATATAATAATGGAGTGGTTGACTGAAACGAAAAAATATTGCACATTCCATTGTTGTGAAAAACGTCAAAAATAATCATGAATATTACTCAAGTTTATTCACAATCGGTTAGCAATAAGTCAATTGCCAATTTTTAAAAAGTTTTCACGTAGGTTATTCTTAACTTCTACTTCCCGCCCGGGTTGGAAAACTTTCCACCCGGGTGAAAAATTCGGCGCCTATTTGATTTTATACTTAAGTATGTATTATGTAATAAACTTGGAATACAATTTCCTACCGTTTTTTCTGTGGTCTCGGGGAGTTCTGCTTGAGTGTATTGTGTATTCCAACTGACTACTAAATATATTTTACCACCAGAAATACTCTTTCATATTCAGTTATTTTAATGTCAAAAACGATGCTTGTCAGTTTAATAATTAATAAAACAAATGTCAATTTCACAACCTACCAAGAATGATCGAAAATGCAGTATTTGAAAAATTAAATGAATTATTTATTCCTTTATTGTTCATTAAAACTAATGATTGTGAATAAAATAGTATACATACCTCCCTGGAAAATTTCATTACAGCCTCGCGCTATAGCTGACCGCGGCGCTTCGCACGTTGGTTATCTATCTAGCCATCGGCTGTAACGAAACATTTTCCACCTCGGTACGTAATATACTATTAGATTTTTCCAAGCAAAATTTGTCGATTATGGACTCAAGGTGCATAGTATTGCTCTTGGCGCTGTTGAAGAATATTTCGGGTAAGTCACTCAAAAATTTACAAGACTAGCAAAATCTAATCTCTTACACTATATTGAGTGACACTGAGACCCGGTATATAATAAAACGTAACTTCTGCTTAAGGCTGGGATTTATCAGCTGTTAGTCTATAAAGTGCAGTCACCTATCGCCCAAAAGTGTGATTAGGATTATGCAAAATATAGTCACAATCTATTATGATTGGTTTCTACCACAGCTACAAAAGCTTCAGACGGAACCCCTACAGCTAGGAATTTTCAACGTTTTTTGCTTTAGCGGAAACCGAATAAATCTGGGAGGATTATTCGGCGGTCCTGTCTTTGAATTATTATTTTCTATTTAGAAATAAGAGAATAAACTGAAGGGCCAGTGCCATCTGCATTGCAATGGCCGCACTACTACTACTGTTAAATGTACAGTTTACTGTGCATCTCGGCTAAATATGCACAAGATGGAGAGATTTCAATATAATTTTCATTTAACACGGCCGTTCAACCAAGTAACGTTCTTAATCGAAAACGAATAACGAATAATTAACTTAGACAACCCTACTTTCTAATTACGATAAATATGTGTACAAATAGTAAAAAAGGTGTCAAGTTTATGACGGATTTATGACGGATTTTTCAATAATTTGAGGGAGATTTATTTAAGGCGACCGAAAAATATTACTATAAAAGTAGTGGGAGTCTCTAAGTTGATCCTTTATTGATAAGTCTTTTTTTATTTAACCCCCTATCTACTTTAATTTCAAAATGGTGTTGGAATAAAAATGTGTCTAAATGTCCCGTTTTTAGAGCTCAAATTCCACACCCTTAATTTGCCAAATTTAAAACGAAAGAAATTGCATGTTACTTTTTCTTAGAAACTTGCTTTTCTTGGAAATGTAATATCGATTTCAAATTTTGCTGTAAACTATCAAAAACTGAAAACTTGCACCTGAGAATTTTAGTAACCACCTTATCCACCGACGACCGCAATATAGAGTTCAGGACACACTCAGAGAACGCAGTGCAATATTATAGATAAAAAATAATATAATCGCCTGTCCAGTTTTATAATTATTATTGTCAGCATTTCTGATATTGTGATATTTAGAAAATTATTGTTCAAATACATGGTGTTACTTAATTTCTTGCGCTAACTTCTAGGGGTTGTAGGGGGAGCAAAAATAAGCATCTTTCATTATTGAAATAGTGTTCAATTATGTCTTCTCTTCCATTTAGAGGCCATCAAAGTTCCTTTAAGATCTACCTAAATGTAGGCAAATGTAGGCAGATTCCATAGACACGTAATTAAAATTAAAAAATTGCGCGTATAGCACCGTATACGTGATAGAATGAAACTTCTGAGATGAATTTCGCAATATAAGCATAGAAACGTCATTGTCATTAAAATTTTAATATTTTAAATATACTTACATAACTGTTCACGGATATAATCGAATATTCACAGGACACAAACGTAAAAAACGTAAATAATCACAAAACACGATGCTAAGTATTAATTATACAACGCGTGGTATCTCAGCTACTCACGCATGTCTAACTCTCTTTCCCCTTCTCTCAACGTTATATCTTTCGTCTCTCTCGTGTAACGAAATGCTCGAAAACGTGACGCGACCTCAATTCTCGGGCAATTTTCGAGGTGCCGCTAAAGAAGTTTCACTTCAAAAATTAAACATCAATTTAATAACTCTTCACTTTAAGCCTCACTCACACGTTAACATGCAACATAAAAGAGTAAAGTTGCATGTGGTTTAGTAGATCACACTGTTAAAAATATGTTTGATTTTAAGAACAATATACACGATACAAAAATAAATCTTTTTCATGACTTAAGTTTATTAAAATGGTTGTTAAAACAATCCTAATTAACAGAATATCAGTTAGGAAACAATACACAGATTTAATTGAAGAATAATAAGAAGCTAAATTAATAAGCTGGTGATTTCGTAAGTAGGCCGATAGTAGTTACGGAAATAAACTTAAAAGAGCATCTACTAGAGCGCTAGAGCGAAGCCGAACGATAATTCAAGCCGGAACGTAGCGGCCGTGACGTATTAATCGTGGCCAACTCGGTACGAACGGCCGGTGTTCGTGGCGTGGAAATAATGCTAGTTTACCAAAATATTCCATAACAACAACTGGACTTTTGAAATTTTTATTAAGAGAACATCTAATTAAAGATACCTGAACGGTATAATACCATATTTTCCTATTTTGAACAAACGTTTAACATTAAAAACCTACAGAACTTAAACTCAATATGTATTTAATAATATTAAATGAGCCGCATTCCGCAGGAAGAACAAAACTAAAAAATATAGTAGAAAACATTAACGAAATAAAATACACCAGCTAACAAAATGTTTACTGATGGAAGAAGATAAATGGGAGAACTACTTACTAGGCAATTTTTTAATTTTCTTTTGCTTCATTAACTCTCATTTCATTGGAGGTAGGTAACATATGAATAATTATTTAATAAAATATTGCATGAATTGTGCAATGTATAATGGTTATATGGTTAAGTGAGGGGAAATGTAATTTGTTTGTACGCCTACACGGCTCAGTGCGGCTAGCGCGTACAAATTTATATGTGTTTATTAACCCGCTGTAACTTTTTTCAGTAACAACATTAATGTTTCGTTTCTTCACCAAAAATAATTTCGAAAAATAAGATTAATAAGATTAATAAGATTAATAAGATTACTTATCCAGTACGTGAAAAACACATTACACACATTTGTGGTCTAGCAAGAAAACATTATTTTTCTTAAAATTGGAAAGTTGTAGAGGCATCGTGAGCACACTGTGATGATCAGCACACTTCAATGTATATTCCATGAAAAAAACAGATCTCTTACTCTTTTCGTTGCTGAAATAGAACAAGAAAAGTATTAAAAATGGTCGAAAATTGATTTAGGAAAGTTTAGGAAAATTCGATTTTTCGGCATTTTCGCAATTCCCGATATTTTCGCGACCCCAAAACTCGAATCCGGCAGGTCCTTTTACATAAGAATCAGTTTCATTTTTTTGTGCGTGTTTGAGTAGTAAGAGGTTATCGAATTAGAGCACTTTGCTCCCCGATTAAGCGATTCGTCCACGGCTATGACGTCACAGCAGTGCTCCACGCGCTACATTCTGGCTTGTACTATCGTTCGGCTTCGGCTAGAGCCATCATTTTCCGACTTTTCTTTATCATTGTAACGCAAGAATTCATAATTGATACGTAACTAGCAATAAATAAGTTAAATAATTCAATAATAAACATAAGACCAAAAAATAAATACAGGGCGATTCCAAAACGTCGAATTTTCTTTGCAGCATGTTGTAGGGGACCACAAATGCCGTTTGAGAAAAATTTCAAAAAAAATTCTAGCTGCTTTTGGTAAAGGTAAATTTGGCAACACGTGTACAGCGGCTGGTAAATAGCTTTGAAAAAAGTCCATTGCTCTAACCTCCTTATAATGTTCGCATAAGTGTGTTTTCTATTGGGGTAGGTACCTACCTTTGCGGGTAAACTCTTTCAACTTCATTCCCGTTATTATGAAATTCGCCCAATATCAACAACATATTCACCATTGGTATACATTTTTAACAAAAATAAGTCAAAACATCAAAATGCTAGGTCAAAATAAATTAACACAAAACTTCAAAATAACACTACAAAATCATACCATCGTTGCCAAACGCATTTTCAAATCATATTGATAAAAGGATTTCAATTTTTTAAATTAAAATTACAAGTAAATTAGACGCTTTACGCGTTCTTTTTGCACACAGTCTTCTAGGGCACAGAACTTTTTATGGAAAATGATATTATCCTTCAAAATCCTAAAGAATAAAGAAGATGGGTTTTTCATTTCCCCCCTTCCTCACTTAGTAAATTAACAATTAAGATTTTTTAGAATTTTTACAGGCAGCGTTTAAGGTCCCCTGATACAATGTACTGGAGATTGAATCGGCCATATTGAAATCACCTTGTATAAACATGACTCAATAAGAATTATATCAAATGTCCAAAATGCCACCCGCCTCCTTCTTCAACAGTTCTGACAGGTGTCACGTGCACAACGTGACCCCACAAAAAATTCAGTGGTGTCAAGTCCGAGACAAAAGAAATTTCACTTCAAAAAATATTGTTTAAATGCTGCATTACATTAACTGGAAAGTGAGCAGGGGCACCATCATGTTGCACCCACAAACAATTTTGCCACTCTTCACACCCATGCTGTTCCTGATTTTGTAACAGCCCATTAATTACATTTTGGAGAAAATCTAAATACAATTCTCCTGTTATTCGCTGAGGGCCTTACTATCCTTTTTCCGACAATTCCAACCCAGACGTTCACACTAAATCGTTGATGACGATTTCTTTCGTCCCAAATATGGCTATTACGGCAGTTGTATGTACATGCAATTTTTTGGCAAAGTATGTCTGGTCGCTACCCCCGTTGCATTAATAATTTTTCTGACGTTCGTAAGAGAAAAGCGTGAATATTGAAAATTTAAATTTAAAGAAAAATAATTATTCAAAGTTATTTAACATTCACCCATTTCACGAGCTATTGCTCTGGTCCAAGTTGAAGGAGTTACTCAACTCTCTCAAGATCTTCAAAATTTACGGTTCTTCTAGTTCTATTAGCACCACAGTCGTGTCTATTGACTTTGAAGGTGCCCTCTTCTCTAACAGCCTGGAAACTGCAATTATTGTCTTTGAAGTTGGATGTCTTTTGTTGGGGTCCTAACTGCTCTTGATACAACCTAACTGCTTCATTAGCATTTCTCCATGCTGCTCCATTCCAGAAGATTTATGTTGAACTGTTCATCAAAAGTGTAATTTACTATTTTTATCAAAAAGTATTTAACAAAAAGAACAACGAACACGGACAACGAACACAAACATAAAATAAACTAAACGTAAAAGCACAATCAAAAAGACGAAAAAATGTAATTAACAAGAACAGAATACAGGAACTAAAAACAAAAAACGCAAGAAAATATTAAATCTTTGTTAGGAAAATTTGGAAACGCTTTTCAAATAATGACACTTGTCATATTGAATTTTTGTAAGTTTCCACGGCTTTGCCTCTAGTCCCAAGAGAAGGTACGTATAATTAATGAATCACATGATCATTAAAAAGAGTTGCTCATTTTTACTCCTGCTACAACATCTAGGAGGAGTTCATTAACACCATGCTTTCAATAAGAATAATAGGCAAATATAGTCAATGTCACAGCAAATCTTCATTTCATCGAACATTGTTTTCTTGTAATAAATCAGCGTCATAAAATTAGATCAGAGATAATATTATCCTTCTGTTTGATTGGTTGACCTACCAAAGATGCAGTTTCATCTGGTATCAATTTATGGCCAATTAAAGCATGTTTCCTGCTTCTGTCGCAGGATAAAATCATACATTTCTACGTAGTAGTAGATGCGTTCGTCGTTTAGATGGCTTACACTGTGTGGTATACTATTTTAATTAGTTCTCACGAACTTCACTTTTGTTTAAACTTTAGTATCCTTAGAAAAGGTTTTGAGCTCTTAGTCGTTTTCATCTAGATTTGCAGGGTGTCTCGAATTGCACAGGTCAAACTTCGTCAGGCGCTAGAACTCTTCGAAACGGGGTTCAAAATAAGAAAAAAAGTTCCTATAAACAGGGGTCGGGAAATGTTTACCTTTCAACATACAGTTATTTAAATCGGATTCGAGTTGAAATTCTGAAAATGTTTTTTCATAAATAGTTCAGAAACGCTAAAAAATAAACACACTCGTATAACAATAATGCTGGTAATAATTAATTGAGCATTACTAAGTAATACATTTCGAATTAGTTTTAGTCACATTTTTAAGAATTTAGAGGATTTTAGAGAAAAAACGCAAGTGTCTTTTTTGCGTAAAAAATCTTTAAGTTTGCAAGTTTAATGGTAAACTCACATACCAAAAAGTTAGAGCAAAGTTTATCCAGCTTTATACGCCTACTATAACTATTCGTAAAAAATATATTCAGGATTTTAAATTCAACACATCAATTCAAGAATCAATTGTACCCCTAACCACATAAATTTTGAAATACTATGTACGCATTTCGGCAGCTAAGCTGCCATCTTCAGTAGCAGGGAAAAACCTATAGTAATAAAAATAGCAATAACAACATTAATGCAAAAAAAAAAAAAAACAATTATATATATGACAATAATAATTGTTTTCAAATTAATGGTAAGTTTTTTGAACAGCAGGAAGGGACTGCTATGGGCAATAGTTTATCTCCGTTTTTGGCTAATCTGTTCATGAGTAGGTTTGAAGTGTTGTTTAAAAGAGATAGTGAGTACTTCCCTCGAGTATGGTTGCGTTATGTGGATGACGTGTTCGCTGTTTTTGATACCAAGAGGAGTAGAATTGAGAATTTTTTAGATAATTTAAATTCACGTTATAATAGTGTGAAATTCACATTTGAAATGGAACAAAATGGTTCAATCCCTTTTTTGGATGTCTTGGTTGTTAGGAACAGCATTGGCGGAGTGGAATTTGATGTGTATAGGAAGGATACTAATATAAGTAGGTTTATTGTGAAGGATTCACAACAAAAAGAAAAAGAATTATAATATATAAAAGATGTTGCGATTCATAATGGGTACACGACTGTCTTAGTTGATAGATTGATAAGCAGAATTAGACACAAAAAGTTTGTTAAGGATTCCACGACTTTCTCCATGTCACCTATTGAGAATAAGAAATATGTTAAAATTCCGTATAGTTTGGCACATACCAGAGGCTTGGAACCTATTTTTAAGTCGCAAAATTTATGTGTAGCATATACCGATAAGAATACCATCAAGCAGCTGTTGGGGAATCCCGAGGATAAGGTGGAGGACAAGCAGAAGTCGGGAATTTATGAAATAAAGTGTAGTAGTTGTGACAAGAGTTATATTGGTCAAACAAGGCGTACAATCGTCACTAGGTTTAAGGAACATATGGCACATTTTAGATATAATAGGATTGAGAAGTCAAGTGTTGCCCAACATATCTTTGATACCGGCCACCCTGTACATGAGAAGGATCTTCGGCTTATGAGGTCGGTATCGGACAATAGGGAATTAGACGCTTATGAGAGTATGTTTATTCGCAAGTATGAAGGTAAACTTATGAATTCAGATTTAGGTCCAATTTCTGATTCCGTATTGTTAGAGTCGTTAATGTGTAGGCGTGTAGGGTTTAACCAGAAAAATGAAAGGGTGCAGGGGTCAAGGTCTTCTTTATTGCAGTTTACTGTAGTTATTTGCTAGCCCATATAAGCCATGGACCTTCGAGGTTATTTGGTAATATGGGATTCATTTTCTCTTTTTGTTTCATTCAAGTCAATTATCCTGAAGATAGGATATTTTAATTGGAACTGCAGTAAAGATGGCAATGGCAACCTTTTTGTACATTTGTGATAGTGAAAATAAGAATAGAGTGGTATAAAAATGAGCGTATGCCCAGATATTGAATTTTCTATCCTAGTGTGATTAATGTTGATGTCACAAGTAACGTCAGTGCTACGTCACTATTGGGGATTTTCTCCGTGCGGAGTTTATTCTAGCTTGAGAGCTGATCGAGTGCACTTCAATTATTTCGGAGTGGTGAGCAGAGAATACCTGACCTATATTATTGTTATTGTCACTATCATTGTTTCACATCATCATTATTGTTGTTATTATTATTGTCATATATATAATTGTTTTTTTTTTGCATTAATGTTGTTATTGCTATTTTTATTACTATAGGTTTTTCCCTGCTACTGAAGATGGCAGCTTAGCTGCCGAAATGCGTATATAGTATTTCAAAATTTATGTGGTTAGGGGTACAATTGATTCTTGAATTGATTATTTAACCACAGTCTCTTACATCTTAATCCTTCAACACATTGTATCTAAAAAAGTGCGCATTTCCCGACCCTCGTTTATAACAACATTTATTCTTATTTTGAGCAGTTCTCTCACCTGGTAAAGTTTAGCCTATGCATTTGGGGACACCTGTACACACGTATAGATTAATTTCGTAGACTTCTAACAAAATAAATCATGACATTTGAATTACACGAACGCTTAGTTTCTTACACAACTCTCGGATAAAGGATTGTTAGTGCAAGAGCATTTGCAAATCTTGCCCTAAAATATGGAAAATTTTGGTATCCTCCACTCCATTTTATTTCTAAACTATACTAGTAATGTCAAGTCTAAATACACAATTTTCTTTAATTTCTACTCTACATCCTTACAATATTGGAACGAATATTACGTTGTGTGTATTTTAAAATAAAATAAACTTTATTACTACCATTTCTGCTCTGCAAAGTAAGTCACAAGAGACCTTGATGGAATTTTAATAATAAAATAATGTTTTGTTTTCATAATGCTTAATTTAATACCCAATAATCTTTATAGGATGGTCGTGAAATCAGTCTAGAATTAATAACTAACTTTTTCTATTAGAAAATATTATCGGGATATCGCTACCAGTTTATCAGTTTCCTGAATTAAAAGGAAAGGAAAAGGAAGGTCGCGATTGATAACCCATCGAACAACGTAATATGAAAGTTACGATATGAGCATCCTACAACATCCTTCAACCCGACCGCGACTATCGCATCATCTTAAAAAAATTAATAAACGAGAAATAATAATGTTACACATAACACAAAAATAGTAAACTGCATATATGTTTTTACTTCTGTCATTCACATTGTGGTCATTGCGAAGACCTTATTAAGAGGAACGTTTTTCCTCGAACATCGAGATAGCAAACAGTTGACAATTAAATAATGTCTTGCTTCGACATCTTCCGTATTTGAGTCATCATCATAAGGTTCTCAGTCCGAAGACTGGTTGGACGCGTACCTCCATTCTTTTCTATCCTGAGCTAACCTACGCATTTCCCTAAAAGTAGAACATCCTACATCCCTAACTATTTGAGAGCAGTAGTCTAATCTAGGCCTACCCCTATCTCTTTTTATTCCTATCTCTGACTCTAGTATGTCGCGAACTATTCCTTCGTGTCTTAGAAGGTGTTCTACCATCCTATCTCTCCTACTCTTTATTGTTTTCCATACCTTTCGCCTTTCCCCAACTCTTTCTAATACTTCCCTATTGCTAACCTTATCTATCCACGGTATCTTCATCATGCGTCTGTAACACCACAGTTCAAACGCTTCTACTCTTTTTCTATCCGCTTCTCCTATTGTCCAAGTTTCGCACCCGTATAATGCCGTACTCCATACATACGACTTTAAGAGTCTCTTCCTAGTCTCTATATTTGAGTCAATATATCAAATTATACAAATTTTACGTTTGAGTGTACAATAAGCAAGTTTCATTTGATTTTATTTTAGTGCCAATTTGCCGCACAATTCATTCACAACAAGCGCGTAGTAAGGATGGCAGTATGGCATCTTTATCACACCAGTGCATTGAAGTATGTCATTATCATTATAGCATTCAAATGAATGTCGTAAAGTTTGACATTGGTATTGATAACAGGTAATAGTATATCACATAAAAAGTGCTGCAAAGACCTTACATTAATTGAGGTGAATATAATTCAATCTCAGCTAGTTAGCTTGGCTTCATACTAGGATAATCAACAACTTCGGATAAAATTTGCTAGACAGTGGATAATGGACTTGTAAAGTGTAGTGATTTCGGACCCTCCCCCCCCCGAACACTTCGTTGTGCACGAGCCCATCAAAAGGCCTCTTGCGTGGTTAGCTTACGCGCCAGCTACGTCCCTCCCAACAACACAGCCGGTGCACCCGCGCCACGCTCGAGCCCCCGTGGATACCAGGCAGGTATCCACTTCTCAACGTCGCCGACCCCCTTGCACACCCAACCCCGCCACACAACATTTATAACACCGTTCCGCCACGCCATAATAAACGTACTTTATTTCAGCTTAGTGAAATTGAAGTGCTGTTAACTATTATTATTTAACTATTATCTCTATTTATCTTTATCTTTTGCTTTGTTTGTCTTTTTTGTGTGTTTGTCTTGTTGTTGTTTTTTTTTTCTTGTTTTTTTACACTTTTACGTTGGAAGATGTTAAGTGGAAAATGGACTGCTTGTAATATTTTGTACTTCAATAGTGCCTGTAATATAAAACTACCGAAAAAACGTGGCAACTGTGCGGAAAGTCGCCAGAGAATTTCTTAACAACTATTTGTGTCGTAGGAAACAAATTGTGTTATGTAAACGGACATTCACTGAAGAGAGAACAACCAGTTTTGGTATTCCGCAAGACACTATACTTGATCCTACTTTATTTCAAGAATAGTTCAATGGTTCATTGCAAATACATATTGTGGTTCGACCATTTCATTTTCTGACGATAGGTACCTGTTTCATTTTTTCTGATATCGAATGGGCGGAGGGTGCAAAAATTATTGCGAAAACTGGGTTAAAACATTCATTTACCAACAAATTCATTGCATTTTTCATTAGTAATAATTTATGATAGGTATATCGACTAATAGAATCATCGTAACATTATAATATACTAATCGGCCATCCTGCAATTGCGCTTAAACCGTTCAACATATTAAATATCTTCGCATAGTTACTGAGGGTGCTTGGCTCAAAAACTATCAAGTTTAGATGTTTACAAGGCTGTACATAATGGAAAGGGAATCTGGTTTCATTTAAAAGAATTAAGTTATAATGGGGTTTTGTAATTTTCCAATTTGACAATGTAATTACTCCATAATTATAGTTTACTCTAGAGAAAACTTTAAGTTTATGTATGTGTTGTTTTTGATTTATTTAGATGGCAGCATCAGGTCGATTTAAATAGTATATTTTCTTATAAGTTTATTTTGTATTCAAGAAAAAAGAGGATTCTTGCCATTCCTTTGTAGAATGCGTTTTAGTTAGCATCCTTTAGGAAATTCAACGCGTGATCAAAAATGCTGTTAATTTATTGGAAAATAGAAACGTCAAAAAATAATCAGCAAAATACCGGTAACACAAAAATTCTTCATTTTAGGAAAAAAATGTTTTATGCAACCTCATACTATAATCAAATAAGAAATCCTAAAATGTAATAATATGAATTATATACAGTTTATTAAGTTAGGTATGATCGCCTATTAGGTGCAGCAAATTTGATTTGAATTTTGTGTTCTTCTGGAACATAGGTTCGAATTCCAGCATCAAATTTTCAGAAAAGTTAAAGAACGAAGAAAGTCACCCCCACAGAATCTGGGAGCAAAATATAGAGCCAACGCCTCTTCGTACTTAGTGATTTTTCAACTTCTCGGTTGGCAGTTGGTGTCTCAAAATTAGCCTGCCAAACTTTACCAGCAGAATCTATCTTCAAAAATAATGCTACTAAAGGAGCTGTAGCACTTTAAATGAGCACCCCTGAAGATGGTTTTTATTGAATATCTTCGAAAGTAATGTAGATAGAGTGAAATTTTGGAAATTTACTTATCTTATTATGCTCAACAAAACCGGCTGGTAACAATCTCTAAATTTTATTTAGGGGTAAGTGGTGGGGTAAAGACTGCCCCAGCTTTTTTGTAAGTGTATTCTTCTCGGTTCTGTTGTAAGATTATGAAAACTCAGGATTTTCTGCAACAATAATATGCTGTTATTGGAACTCAATAGGACTAACCATTTTCTAGTAAGTACTTAAAATCCATTTTAAAGTTTTATTTACATAACTCAAATATGATTAGTTTCTAGTGGTTGCAAGAACTTATAGATTGTAGTGGCTGTAGAAACACAAGTTTCGCATTAATTTATTTGACCTTGGTGACAGATACATTATGCAGTAAATAATCATTGTTCTACTTTTAGGGAAATGCGTAGGTTAGCTCAGGATAGAAAAGAATGGAGGTACGCGTCCAACCAGTCTTCGGACTGAGAACCTTATGATGATGAATCATTGTTTTGGTACTTACCACAAAATGCCGCAATACACAAACCGAGAACTTGCAGACATGCATTTTGTATTGGTTTTGTAATGGCAGTGCGGGAATATCAAAGACGATTTCCGAACAGGCTTGTAGATATCCATAGACATTTGAGAGATTATGGTAGGGTACTTTTCTACGCATTCGTGGACAAGGAAGCCTTTCAAGGGAACATAACTTGGAAAATGTTTTTAATGTAATAGAACACGATCCATATATTAGTATAAGGGATGCGCCAAGAATTTCCAACGTACATAGAACAACAGTAAAGACGATTATAAGCATAAAATGTGCAAAAAATACAAAACAAATTGATTTTAGATTGGAAGAATGGTAAGACTTCAAGGTATTCATCCGTATCAATGTCAACGTATGCAAGGATTACTGCCACTCGATTTTCTACGCAGAGTATACAGGGTATCCCACGACGACCTTACACGATCTGTATATGGAAAAGTGGGTTTAGTAGAGTTACACAAACTTGCACAAACAGGTGATCGAGGATGCTCAATTCGACTAAAATATTTTTGACTTTCTGCGACTTCCGGTTATACCGGCAATAGACACCAACTTCCTTATTTTAAATGGAATGCCCACATTTTGATTACGAATTTAGATTTTTGGTGGCATTTTAAGGTCACCTTATGCAAAACCTCATATGTGAAAGTGCACCCTCTTGGAGATATTAGACGTTAAAAATCGTAATTTTTCAAATTTCATCAATTATAACTTGGAAACGGTACGAGATAAAGAAAAATGACTTACATGTCCCTATCCTAGTTTTTAATTCTATATCTATTGAGTGTAGAAAATACTGCCTCCTGATTGGTCAAAAAATGACAAAAAGTTGCCAGTCGGGAAGCAGTATTTTCCAGACCCATTAGATAGAGAATTAAAAACTGGGATAGGGACATGTAAATCATTTTTCTTTATCTCGTACCGTTTCCAAGTTATAATTGATGAAATTTGAAAAATTGCTATTTTTAACGTCTAATATCTCCAAGAGGGTGCACTTTACACATATGATGTATTGCATGAGGTGACCTTAAAATTCGACCAAAAATCTAAATCCGTAATAAAAATGTGGGCATTCCATTTAAAATAAGGAAGTTGGTGTCTATTTCCGGTATAACCGGAAGTTGCAGAAAGTCAAAAATATTTTAGTCGAATTGAGCATCCTCGATTACCTATTTGTGCAAATTTGTGTAATTCTACTATATATACTTTTCTACATATATACAGATCGTGTAAGGTCGTCGTGGGATACCCTGTACAGTTTTGCCAGTTGATTTTGGACAACGAAGATGCTGTGCCAAACATTCATCAGAAATGAAATATTCAATATGCATAATACCCGGAGATAGTCGATAAAAACCATCTTCATTGGCGCACATTTAAGGGGCTGCAGCTCCCTTAAGAATAATTTTTTTTTACTGAAACTTTTTGAATTATATTTGAACATAGAATCTGCTGGTAAAGTTTTGCAGGCTAATTTTGGGATACCTACCTTTTCAATACAAAGTAAGGAGGTAAGTACTTTTAAGTACAATCACATTTTATATACAAAATAAGTAAATGCTTTGCATTAACATCTGTTCCATTAATAATCCATGGCAAAGTGGAATATTTTTAAGATTTCCCGGAAATATCTACATTTATGATTCGTAAAGTGGAACACAAGGTTCCTCGATAGTTACACAATAATTTAGGTACGTTTTGTAACAGACCTTATATTAGAAAGTGCATATCTGTTTGCAGCTAAAACTGATTACTCAGAAACAAAAACTCTGAAAAGTTCACGTAGTTCACGTCACTGGATTTTAATTCTAAGGAAAATGCAGTCTGAATTAACCCAATCTGGTTGTGTTACAAATTTAATTTAATTTAAAATATTCATATTTACCACACTTCTATAGTATCGATATTGATTATATTCGAGAGCAGAAAGAAAGGAATGAAGCCAATGTTGATTTTGTTAGAAGTATAATACAATGAAAATTTGATTTTCTTATGCTTTTAGCATAACTCCGTAATGAGGCTCTGAGGTATTATGTCTGCTATGCATAAAACGAGATACGGGGAAGTTTTCATAATATTATGCTTCTCGTGAACTACACCGGTAAAGGAGTGTATACAGTGTGTACACGGATTGATGCAACAAGAGGTAGGTACATTATTTTAATGGCGATTTCATATTTAGGGGTTAAACCTTGAAACTAATTTATTTTAAACATATTTTCTATTCTTTTTTTAATAAACGAGGCCTTGGCGGTAGATAAAAAAACATTTTTTATTCAGGTGGAATACTCTTTCTGTTCTAAATGCGGCGAAATATCATTAAGAAAACTTGTTCAGAATGTATAGCTATAATAGCCCCGTGCAAAACTTTGGAAAAGTCGGTCGACTTTGACAAAACCGTTATTCCCCAAGAATCAACAGATTTATTTGTCAAAAAATGTTATTCATAATACCATTGTTTAAACATCTTTAAATAATGATAATACTTACTACCACAACAAATTACAAGTAAGTCGATTTCTTAATGTGAAGCCATTTCGAAATCTATTGGTGTGTTCCAGCTGAAAAAGTATCTGCCAAAATTTTATCGGGGGTACTAAATCAACAAGCTCTTAGAATTCAGAAAGCTGCATAGTCCTGCAAGAAGAAAAATAACGGTTTTATCAAAGTAAGCCAATCTTCCCAAGATTTTGCGTGGGGCCATAATTTTATATTCTGAACAACTTTTCGTAATGATATTTTGCCATATTTAGAACAGAAAAGGTACTGTACCTGAGAGAAAAGTTTTCTTATCTATACCATTGAAAAATTTGGAAGTATGGTTAAAATTAATATCAAGCCAAGAAGGGCTTAACCCCTATGAAATTGCCATAAAAAATCTTCCATTATACCTCTTGTTGCATAAATACCTGGATATACTATAATTATATATTCTTACTTATAACGTAAGGTCAAATTTAATACTGGGTTATAATATCTGAAATATTGGAAATTCATCAAGGGTAGGTACACTCCCTTGACCCAAATAAATGTACCTAGAACGAAAGCTTGTAAAATATTAAATAATGCTAGAATTTTTAAAGTTTGTTGCCGTCGCTAAATATTTTTTATTTATTAGGAGTACTGTTAGGGTAATATTAAAAACCAATGTGAAGGTTCGCTTTACGTTTTTATGCAACCACTATATTTTTTTTATATACGCCCGTGAGATAAGAACTTATATCATTCATTTTACGTGAGATAAGTAGTTTATTACAGCACGCATTTTTCGCAATAAGCCATGGCAAATTTTAAATTGTAATTATTTTCACTTTTTAGGGGCGTAGATAAAAATTTGTTCAATATACGTGTAATAACGCTTTATTAACATGTCTTTGAGATTGCCCAACTTGTGCTACGCCTCGTAGTGTAAATTTCGCATGCGTACGTTAATAAAGCTCATATCCCACTTGTATCGTACATAACTCTTACTTGTATAGATACTTCTATGATCTATGTCCTATGTAATGTTTTATGTTGTATGTTTTATTTTATGATCTTATTTAAAACAAGTACTCATGATGGGGTTGTAGAAATTTTCCTCTTTAGTTATCTGTAATTAATGTTAATGCCCTTTATGATATTTTCGACTTTTTATTACTTCTACGTGTTGCTCTTTTCCCACCAAAGTATCACTCCGACATTCTAATACGATCCCAAGATATTTAATTTTAATTGAACAATAATTTTAATTTGAAGAATGCTAAGTATCCATAATGATCATTACCTCGCAGTCAATTAATTCTCTGCAATCCGGGAACACGTGACTAGCCGCAACTAGTACGATTTTGTAAACGTTTTATGTCCTAACGAGACAATAATTTCCGCCGTTTCAGATTTGTAGTGCACACGTTTCAAGAGTTGGCCCACTCTTTCTTAAATTGCAGAGGAGTATACAGGATGTTGAAAAAATGGTGCAATTGGTCAGGTAACATGACATTCCCCAACATCTAAGTAACACATTTTGTGAATGTAAAAAACAATATTGATAGCCTGATTAAAGAAATATACCAGTTTTTGTACTAATTGATGTGGCAACGATTTCATTTATTGAAATTTTTAGGCATACAAAGAGAAATAAAATCTTAGCGTTCTAATTTCTTTATCACTTCGTAGTGAATAATACAGGCTGAAATAAACAATTATCTTTATACACAGAGTAGTTGGATCAATTAATTCTTAATAAGTTAACCCCACACTCCAAAAGACAGTAACACAGTAATTAAAATCGACACGTGTTTCGCTGACCACCTTTTTGAAGCCCGCTTTCCCGAAAATCGTATTCACACCTCTAGTTATCTGCGGTACATATGGTATTTTTATCAATTTTAGTAATTTTATTATCCCCATTTAAAGTGGTGGAATTTTGCAATAGCATTTTGAATTTTCGTTTCCTAATTAACCTATTGACAATTTCAGGATCGAAACCGTTACATCTCGCTATATCTTTGATTGTATTTACTTCCTTGCGGTAACTTTCAACAGATAATGGTAGACTCAGCAGTCTGTTAACTAAAAAACCAAAACTAGCCTCTTTGTACTGACTGCAGTGGTTCGAATCTACAATTATGTACCGAGCTGTACTGGTTTCTTTCCTATAGATGTTAAATTCTAACTTACTGTTTTTCCTAATTACCAAAATGTCCAAAAATGGAAGCTGTCCTTCTCTTTCTATTTCATGGGTAAATTTAATTGAATTGAATCTACTACATATTTAAGTCGCTTAAAAAATCTCCAATATTATATTTACTAGTGTCAAAAATGGCAAATATATCATCTATATTATCTCGCCCATACCTTTGGGAAATTTGGGAGTTCATCTTTCAGTTGAGTTTCAAATTTGCCCATGAAAATTTTTGCAATGAAATGGGAGAGGCAATTTCCCATGGCTGTACCCTTAACTTTGTTGAAAAAATGATCCACTAACTTTGAAATAATTCTGTTGCATACACAGACCGGTTAAATTAATATATTCTTTGACAGTTTGTTCATCAATGTTATTTTTATTAAGGAGTTCATACAAGTACTCCAAAGCCCTTGACACAGGTACACTGGGAAGTGAGCTGACGTCGAATGAAATCAATAACTCGTTATCATGTAATGTGATGTGTTGAATTTTGTTTATAAACTCTAAGGAGTTCTTTACTGAAAAACTTGGCTGCTTTATCTCGAGGTTACTAAATTCATTGACTTTCCATTTGGACAGTTTGTAAGTAGGAGAATCTATAGCTGAAACTATGGACCGTACGGCTTTCCCTACTTTATGGATCTTCGGTAAACAATACATGCGTGTTACTTTTGGGTTAGACACCTGTAGCTTACGTCTGATATCCGCGGTAATGAGGTTATTACATAGTTTAAATATTTTCTGAGTATCTCAAATTATTTTAGGCAACGGATCTTTGTTAATTTTAACGTATGGACCGCTTTCTATTAAATTATTTACTCTTTCATTAGTCACATTTATCCAATATAATAACCTTGTTACCCTTATCTGCCTTAAGATAAAAACAATCTTTCTCTCTCAATCCTTTGATAGTTTTATATATATATATACACTCATGGACAACAATATGGAATATTTTTTATTTTATTTATTTCTCGGGAAACTTTGTTACGAACAGCTGCGGCAGCATTTTATATTAGATACTGAGGCATCTAGTAAGCTTGGCAATAACAAGCAAGTATCAGAAACTGTCATTGTGTTCTAAAAATCGAATTGAGTAAACTTCGTGTTCACACCTGACTTTTAACTTTTCTAAGTAGGTAAGTTTACTCGTCAACCTAGGTGTACAGAGGTAAAATTTAACATTTGTTGATTATTCTGTAGCACTACTGTCTTCGATAATGCCAGCAGTTCGATGTTGCACTGAAGCTGAAGTAGCAAAGGTTGTAACTTTGTCAAATGTTGGTTGGAGACAAAGCCATATTGCAAGATTTGTTGGAATAACTCAGTCTGCGGTTTCAAAAATTTTAAACAGGTACAGACAAACTGTAAATTTCAAGAAGAGGCCTGGCCAAGGACGGAGAAGGTGTACAACTCGCCGGGATGACAGATTTTTAATGTTGCAGTCACTACGAGATCGTACCTTAACATCAACTCATTTAAAAAAACAACTTTTAAATGCGAAGCAAGTTAATGTTAGCTCCAAAACAGTTCAGCGAAGGTTGAAGGAAGCAAATTTGAAAGCGAGACGGCCTGCTAAAATCCCTCAGCTCACTCAAAATGCTAGGGTTCGCAGATTACAATTTGCTAGGGCATATGGTGACTGGACGGTTGACCAATGGAAGAATGTTATGTTTATTGACGAAACAAGAATCGTACTGTGGAAGCCAGATGGACGTAACCATGTGTACATAATAATTGGAGAAAGATATTCCAACTGTGCACTAACTCCAAACGTCAGTTTTGGAGGAGGTGGGATTATGTTTTGGGCAGGCATTAGTTGGGAGGGTCGTACAGGACTTGTAGAAGTGCGTGGAAGGATGACAGTTGACAATTACATTGAAAACATCTTGTCAGAACATGTTGTGCCATACGTTGACTTCATTGGTTACAACCGATTCATCCTAATGCATGACAACGCACGACCACACGCTGCTGCAATTGTAAACCGGTATCTTAATGAAGTGGGAATCCAAAGTTTGGACTGGCGACCATACAGTCCAGACTTAAACCCAATAGAGCACTTGTGGGATCAACTAAAAATTCGTATTCGAGCCAGGAATCCTGTGCTAATGACGCTAAATCAATTAAGATTTGCCGCACATCAGGAGTGGGATGCAATTCCGCAAGAATGTATACAAAATTTAATCTCCAGCATGCCTAGAAGAATGGAAGCCGTAGTCCGCGCTCGGGGAGGCAATACTCGATATTGAGCAGCCCATGTTTTGTAACTTGTTTCGTTCTTTTGGTGTTAATGTTCGTCAGACCGTAATTTATCCATTCTATACATATTCAACAAATTAAGTTTTTGTTAGTTGGTGTTTATTGAGGAGTTACTTGATGAAGCTTTGTTATTAGGGTACTCTTAAAATAGACAAAGATAATTTGATTCTTTAGTTTTCTGTCTTCGTAATCTGTTATTATGAAAATTTAAAAATATTCCATATTTTTGTCCATGAGTGTATATATGCGAGTCTTTTACAGCTACTGTGGCCGTTTCTCGCACTCTAAACGCCAGAACTTCTTGTTTTCCCAGTCCTTTTCCTTTATATTTCGTGCTCTCATAGCCTCTCTCACATCATTATCCCAACTTCTAGGTGGTCGTCCCCGTTTTCTTTTCTCTGCCGGAATCCATTCCCATACTTTCCTTGGCCATCTGTCTTGTTCCATCCTTCTAATGTGCCCATACCATACCAATCTCTTGCTATTCACTACATCCACTACAGTTCTTTCTCTGCGCATTCGTCTTCTGATTTCATCGTTCCTTACACAATCCAATCTGAAGAGGCCACAACTTCTTCGGAGATAGTCCATTTCAACTGTCAGTATCTTAGCCTCACTCCTCTTTGTCATCTCCCAGCTCTCGGCGCCATATGTTAGAATACTACTTACAATTGTATCATATATTCTATTTTTGGTCTCATTTGTAATGTGCTTCGACCATAAGGTGGAATTTAGTTTTTGTGTAGCTTGTCTTGCCTGCACGGTCCTGTTTACGATTTCCTGTTTGCTGTTGCCCTCATCCGACATTACAACCCCTAGATATTTATAGTAATTGCAGTTTTTTATAACGTGCCCGTCTAAATTTAAATCTTCTCCTTTACCATTTACAACTAAATATTTAGTTTTGTCAAAGTTTATATTTAGACCCCATTTTGCATAGGTCTCCGTTAGTTTTCTAATCATATAATCTGCGTCATATGCATCTGTAGATATAACTACTTGATCATCTGCAAATAGGAGCGTGTGCAGATAATCATCTTGAATTTGAACACCCATGAATCTACACTTCGCCTGCCATTCTTTTATTGCTTTATCGATATATATCTTAAATAGTGATGGCGACATACAACAGCATTGTCTTAAACTTTTATTAACCTTAAAGGGACATGATACTTCTTTCCCTACTTTTATAACACTCATTTGATCTTTGTAGAGCTCTTTGATGGCATTTCTGTACTTCCAATGAATGGCGCTTTCTTCTAATACGGTAAAGAGTTTTGTCAAGGGTACTGTATCATATGCTTTTTCTAAGTCCACGAAAACAAGATGCGTTTCCTGTCCTCTTTCATATCGTTTTCCAATAAGTTGACGAAGAGTAAATATATTGTCAACACAAAATCTACCAGCTGTAAAGCCACTGTTCTTCCTCCATAGCTATCTCTTCTTCCAGTCTATTCTTAATGATCTTTCCGTACAGTCTTCCAATAGACGATGTCACACTCAATGCTCTATAATTTTTGCAGTCCTTTCTGGACCCTTTTTTAAACACTGACGATATATAAGCAAGTTTCCACTCCTTTGGTACGGGATTTCCGTGTATCAAGCAGTCATTAAAAATTTCTGTTAAATATTCAATCGCACATTCTGGAATGTTTTTGACACGTTCTATTGGAATACTTCCAGGACCAGCAGCTTTTCCATTCTTCATAATTCGTAATGTGCGAGTGACTTCTTCCTTTGTGATTTTGGCTACTAATTCATTACTATTTCTAATGTTTGCGTCTATTTCTATATCTTGTTTGTATTCATCTCTTCCTTCTTGTAGCATACCTTTGTAGTACTCCCTCCAATCATTCATTTTTATCATCTGGAATTCTGCCCTGTATTTGCTGTTTTCTCTCATAGACTTAAGTGCTCTCCATGCTTCCTTTGTCCTTGTCGCCCCAGATGCATATTCACTTCGTCACACTTTTTATGAAAATGTTCATATCTTCGCAAATCTACGTCCTCACAGTTTTTTACACAACACTTTTTTATTCTCGACATATCGCAAATACACAACAAAAAGCTACAAAAACGACACGACACTTTAAAACTGACATTAAATTTTCAAAATTCAAACATTCAACCACTACTGCACCGCCACCCTCGAGCTGCTGGCGATACTAAATCTTTTGGAGAAACAGGTTCTGTTTTACTAGCATTTACTGCCACCTGGTGTCTGTTCACAGTAGCTTTTAGTGAAAAGAATAGCTAATTCAAGTTACATACCCCTGATATTAAGTGCGCAAAATGACTTATCACTATGGATACTAGATTTCTAAAAAGTTTTATAAATTTATGCATTGGTCCCAGATTGTTAATTTATTCAATTTTAATAAAATGTATGTAGAAGGTTTTTTAAATAAGACAACTTTAGATCACGAATAAAATTGTGGATCGCTGTTATATCCCAAATAATTTCAATTATTGTTAGAACGTGTTCACTATGTCAGTCAATATTATTGAAATAATATTTTAGAGCTACCCACAAAAAATGCCGTATTTTTTAAACCACACATATTTGGATAATTGTTAAAGCGTTTTTGAATTCCACTTTTGCGTGTAATTAATCTACTATGAGTCGATCGCACCATTTTTTTAACACCCTGTATTTAGCGCCGCCCTTCAATATCGCTCCAGCTACCTTGTTGCTTCTCCAGAAAATGCAGTTAATTTTCTTTTAATGATGACTGATACCCTTAAATAATCGCTCAAACAGGTTTATTTTTTTATATGATGGTGGACAGCACGTGTTTTTTGCATAGGTATAGAATATCTAAAAATTCAATACATGCGTTACTCGTACACAGTTTTATAAAGGGAGGAGACTTTTTCATTAGTTTTGTAATTAATATAGTAATGTATTTTCTGACGTCAGTACTTTCGTGTTATTTATTTTTCATTTTACAATAAATCGTTTTCCGAATATCCTAATTCTAATTCTTGGCAGTGTTATTATGTTCACATAAACGCTGGTTGCCGTTGGCTCGACTCTCGCTAATAATTATCTCGCTCACCTTACAAACTTTTCTTCGGTACGATGGATATCGCTGGAGTACATTATCTAATTCTAGTTAATTCTGACAAAGGCCATGAAATGCATAATAGCATGTATACGGTATTTAAACAAACGGGGAATGGCTAGAATTTGTAAATATTATAACTTTTAGCTTGCTAAGATTTATAGAACTTCCAAGATAAACCACTTGTAGCGCACACATCGTCGTTAAATATAAATCTGCTAGATTACGTTTCGAATAATTCTCCGTTCCAAACCAGAATACATTTATTTTGCCGAGTCAGTAAATCCCTAGCTAATCTGCGTTTTATTGATTTCAGACGAATTCTGCGAGGAATTTCCACATAACTTTATACCGACTCCGGGTTACTGGATAGAATGTTCAAGACAAAAGATAGCAACCGATACGATATGGGATGAAAGCGAATCCGATCACGAATTACCTGAAGGAGACGAGGAAGACAGAACGGACGGGACGGATCAAGAAAATGGACAACACTCTAAGATGAGGGATCACGGTAAGACTGTTTGCCTTTCTCGCCTATGTAGACTATAATATTGGCTTCACCGTCCCATATAACTTTGAAGACTCATTATTTAACCCAATTTCAGATAAGCAGAAAATAAGGGACAAGGCTGTTGAATGCCAGGTTTCATGTTTAAAATAAAGGGAATCTAGACGTTAGACTCTTTACGTACAATACACGACCGTTTTCATTTCACGTGATAGTGCTGTTATATAGAACAACTTAGGCTTATATTCGTAAATTCAAAGTTTTCTGCATTATTGTAACAGTTATTAAAACTAAAAACTTTATTTTTGCAAATTCGAGTCAAAAATTCAAGCTTTTATAAACGTAAACTATTCTAGTAAATAAAGTTGGGAATACTGGACAGTTGGAGCAAATAAATACTCCTCGGGTAAATATCCCGCCATTGAATTGTAGAACTAAATCTGGATTTTTGGACTGTATTTATTTGCCATTATTTTGGCCAAATGGTCCCAACTACTTTGAAACGAGCCATCTAATGAAAAGTTTGTTTCTATTGTATTACAGAGAGATCCCAAAATAGTGTTTAATTTCAACATCTACCTATGCTTTTAGTTCTAGAGATATTAACCCGAACGCTTTAATTTGCTGTATATCAAGCGATTATTGAATGGCTCCTTTATCAGTTCAATCACTAATAGTTTTTGAACTCGCACGGTATTATCAAAAACAAAAACGAACTACTTCCTCGTTACGACCACTGCCCCGTTTTATACTCCACTAGAAAAAATTTCAAGAAGCATCTCGGTTCTCCAAGCAATTGCTCGCCTATGATAAACATTGAATGGGGCGGTTCCTCATAAGGGTTCTCATCAATGTTCTCTTGTAATACTACCACCGAAGGATACAGTCACGTCGTTCGAAATCCTTTTTCACGGATCACCAACACTTTAAAGATATATGACACATTTCCCCAGAGTTCGGTTTCCTGGCCTTTCGTCACAGACTTCCGCTTATTCCGACCTTCTTTCCACTTATTGCCATTGACTTGCGGCCCCAAATGTTCATCGTTCGTTTGATCATCGCCGTTCTTCCTTATTTTATCAATATGTTTTCGGCCGAGTACGGCTGCGATCAACCAGCGTAACACGTTATTTCTTCTCAAAATTGATTCCATAGGCACTCATTGCCACTCCTTCATCCCCAAGATGGAGTACACCAAAGCCAAGTACAACCACAAACCATCTAGTATATCTTCGTCCAAGATATTGGCAGTTAGGAATCAGTGACGTATTAATTGCCTCACTTATCGCTTGGATAATAATGTTCTTCTCCACATATATTGATATATTTTTTCTTGTCGCAGTAACTAACACGAAGTTACTATCCCCTTCTTTTATTCTCCAGTCATAGTCGTTCGTAGCTATGGCACGACTCGTATCAGTGTCAATTAACTGGCATTAGCCTTTTAGATACAGTCCTAATTTTCCTTCAATAATATGACTATACCTGTTCTTTAGCACTT
Organism: Xestobium rufovillosum; assembly: GCA_963966045.1. Lineage (NCBI taxonomy): Eukaryota > Metazoa > Arthropoda > Insecta > Coleoptera > Ptinidae > Xestobium > Xestobium rufovillosum. The sequence continues at coordinate 15,356,362 of OZ014492.1, read as the reverse complement.
AGTCGTGACACTTTTATTGTAGCTTTGGACGCACGCACGTCAAATTTTAAAATAATTAATCTAACCTAACTTTTATTCCGGAAAACCGAAAAAACGGTCGAAATATGACAAGTGACAGAGAAAATCCTAAACTAACAGATGTAAATGAAAAGTAACTATGGTGGGTAGCTACCAACTTGATTGATAAAAGGAGGGAAATATTAAAATGAGAGCATTGTCTTAGTTGACTAGTTTACAATGGATTATTTATAAAGTTATATTAGTTTTCCACCTGTTTGATGTTAGTGGATTATAAGTTCTGTGTCCATGTTTTCATCTCTGGACTTTTTTCTTGTCCCTTCTGGATGAGCTTGGCTCGTCTTGCGTTATGTGTGTAAGATCTTCCACATCACTGTAAGCCTTTTTCAGTTTTTGATGTTAGTTCTTATTTTGACTTTTGCATTGTTTATATTTGCTAGATTTCCTGAGGAAGGATTTAAATGAATCCGAAAGCTTGAATGCTTATTTAAAAATACATATCTACATATGCTTCGTTTCACATTGTTCCTACCATATTTAAGAAACAGCGATTTCTTTCAAATTGTTCCAGCATGCTTTTATGGTTATCTTGTTTCTGTATTACAAAATCGCTCATTTCCCTTTATTTTATGGAGAAAAGCTGCTCTCGTTCTCGTTTACAATACTGAGAAAAATTACGTATGAGTGGCGGTTTTCTTCTCATTCTTTCTCAGCTTCCCTCCACCAGCACTTGAATGAAGGCATCTCCTAATTCCTAACTCTATCTGTAGTCTGTTGATACCATCCAAGCAATTTGTTGCCTGCCCAATAAGCATTGAAGGCATTTCTTGGCATCTTGTCTAACACGGTAATGCATTAACTTCTCTTTCAGTTTTGCTGTTCTCTGAATTATATTACTATTTTTTCTTCAATATATCTCATAGAGTAACACCTAATAAGTTCCTTTTATGTCTTTCTGTGAGATGTTATGTGGGTTTTATTGGTTAATTTCAACGTTTGCAGACCGTAGGATTCCACGAGAAGGCATTTACACATACCTACTTGACATTTATCCCCGCATTTATCAGACAACCTAGAGACCTACCCAGAATCACGTGGATCGTCGAAATTTGATATTCTTATTATTCGTTACGGGATGGATTCTGACCCCTAGCACCGATAAGCTCAAGCTTATCTCATAAGTTCTGTCCCCTTAAGTAATTTGAGGACAAGGCTTATGGGGCTGTTACTTTTACTGCTATTAATTTTGATTCTACAAACATAGCATCAAAGCTTATTATGTATGTTTAGTTGATACAAGAACCGGGCATTCGCATAGTATGTGGTGGAGAATTTCGTCCTATTCTCCATACAATTCTCCTACAATCGGATTGTGCTTCGCTTCAATAACGATGAGATGTCTCATAAGTGAACAGTGTCCTGTAAATAGTCCTTCTGCCTATCTCAGTTGGTTTTTGTATAATTATATTAATTCTTCAGCTCTCTTGCCTTAGACCACTAGTTCCTATACTCTATATCTTACTCAATCACCCATTTGGCTCTATGATGTGCCAAACAGCACGAGACAGCATGTGGGCTCCGACTCTATCAACTTCTTCGCTAAAAGATCTCCATTTCATTTTCACTTCCTTGATCGCCTTTCATCCATTGTAGGATAACCCTGTTATGCACTGATATCCGGGCCAACGAGCCCACAGTCTTTAACTTTTTCGGATTGTATCGTTACAGCTTCCAGAGCTTTCAATACTACTTGACTGTCAGTTTCAATCTGGATCCTCCTATTTTGAAAAAACCTCTTAATCAACGCCAATACACATACGGACATTGCAGCAATTTCTGCTTGGAATGTGGTCGCAAGACTTCCCTAGTTCATGGTAATTTCGTACCTTAGGCCTTTGCCACGGATGTCCACTCCAGTGGATGCATCTGTATACCAAATGGTTCTATATTGTTCTCTCGACTTCTGTCGATTGCACGCCACTATCGCTATCGGTATGGTTACCGATAAGACTAGCAAAAGTTTATAATCGAGACGGTTCTACCCTGCTGCATACTAAGCATGAAATTCTTGTCTATTTGTTAAAATATTTCGGTATGATATCCCACTCTTGGGAGAGTTTACCCATGGGGCTTGATAGGGTAAGACACCCTATTGCTGGCACTCTACCAATGATTGGCACCTTAAAATATACATATTAGTATTTTAATACAACTGTGAACAATTTATCGAACGCAAAGTTCTTTTGAAAAAAGATGGCAACAATGTTGCAGCAAATTTATTTTCCGCCAAGTAGTTACTTGTTTGATTGGGTTATGAAATTGCTGTATCAAAATTCACGTGCATACTCGAGGTAACTTCTTATGATTTTTATAGCAGGACAACAACTTCTAATGTTTGTATTTACGATTAATTTCTCTACTTAGTAGTAAATAAACATAATATACCGGGTGACCACGAGATCAGGCTCACCAATATAACATTTTTGTTTTTCAAGATATTAATTTGAAATTTGGGACAGTTAAATGGTATGTAAATCTGTATTATTTGCAACAGTAAAAATTTTCCTGGCACTTCCGGTTTCACCGGAAATAAACCCACGTTCGAATTTTTAAATGGAACAGCCTGTATATTTTCATATTTTTTGAACCATAGTGTCATTCTAGATACGGTAGGGCCACTTTGGGATAAAAACATTACCATAAAAAATTTATGGACGCAAAATAAATCTAGCATCTAGACATCCATGACTAAAAGGAAAACATTAAATCGGGGTCCTAAACTAGTGTAAAAACAAAATCGTCAAATTAGGACAAGTAGTTTTTCTGTTATAGCCATTTAAAAATCTAAGACACAGTTTTTCGGGTATAAGTCAATTTTTTTAAATAGAATCACGATGGCTCATCGCGATATTTCGATAGAGCTATTTTTTACGAACCATTTGATACCAAACACGATATCTTTCATTCAAAAATACTAGGAGACATATTTTTCTTTGCATTTACTAAATAGTAAAACAAGTGAAAACTAACACATCTTCTCGAACATTTATTATCAACAGTAAACGTAGCATTCTTCCCCTGCTTTATCTAAAATTTATTATAATAGTAATTATTATTATGAATTAGTATAAAATAAAGTCAGCACCTGGGTACCCTAAGTTGGCTTAGAAATAAAGTACAGGAACAAAGGAATTAAAATTCCTTGACAGTAACTGGAATTCATTTGTTCATTTGCTTATTGTACCCAGGTACCTACCTTATTTTATACTAATGCACAATAATAATTATTATTATAATCTGTTGTATTCATAATAAATTTTAGATAAAGCAGGGAAGAATGCTACGTTTACTGTTGTTAATAAATGTTCGAGTAAATGTGTTAGTTTTCACTTGTTTTACTATTTAGCAGATACAAAAAAGATATCTCCGAGTATTTTTGAATTAAAGATATCGTGTTTGATATCAAATGGTTCGTAAGAAATAGCTCTATCGAAATATCTCGATGAGCCATCATGGTTCCAATTAAAATTTGCTTATACCCGAAGAACTGTGTCTTAGATTTTTAAATGGCCATAAGAGAAAAAATACTTGACCTAATTTGATGATTTTGTTTTTACACTAGTTTAGGACCCCGATTTAATGCTTTTCTTTCAGTCATGGATGTCTAGATGCAAGATTTAATTTGCGTCCAAATTTTTTTTATGGTAATGTTTTTACTCAAAAGTGGCACTACCGTATCTAGAATGACACGATGGTTCCAGAAATGTGAAAATATACAGACTGTTCCATTTAAAAATTCGGAAGTTGGTTCATTTCCGGTGAGACCTGAAGTGCCAGAAAAATTTTAATTGTTCCAAATAATACAAATTTACATGTCATTTAACTGTCCCAAATTTCAAATTAATATCTTGAAAAACAAAAATGTTATAGGGGCGAGCCTGATCTCGTGGTCACCCGGTATAGTTAATATACATTCTAATTATGATAATTTCAACATAAAACTAACCTCAATAACGATTTTTAAATGCTTTTTTGGTATGCCAACGATTAGCACATTCAATTAAAAATTTCCAGTAATTGGCATATACGAGGCATATCCACAAAGTAAGTTCCGATCGTGGATATGTTTTAAGCAAATGGTGCGATTGGGACAAATCTGGCCAGGAAAGCTTCAGTACTAAATACGAAGGCCTCGGAAGACAAATTATTCATATATCGTTAACAGCAAACGTATGACATTGTGTCAAAATGAGCGTAGTTATATAAAATCCGTCTGCTGTGAAATACGATCTGTGATTGAATTTTTAAATGCAAAAAAAGTTCGGAGCGCAGAAATTTTTTGGAAAGAATAAAGAACAAAAGGTCAGGTCTTCTCTGTACGGGAATTTTTTTTGCTGCATGACAATGCCCGACCTCACGCAGCCGCTTCGACACGAGCACTCTTGACAAAATTTCAATGGGAAATTTTTGATTATCCGCCTCATAGCCCCGATTTTGCACCAAGTGGATTTCATCTCTTTCTCCAACTTAAGAAACTTTTAGCAGGACAGCGATGCAATAACGATGAAGAAGTAAAGACTTTGGTTCAGGATTGGATGAAAATGTTGAACCGAGTGTTGGACGCAAATTTCACAGACACTGGCATACAAAAACTTGTGTCACCCTCTGATAAATGCTTAAATTTAAGCGGTGATTATGAAGGGAAGTAGTTTAAGGTACATTTAAGGAAATACAAATAAAACAATTGAAAGAAAAAAAGTCTTATAACTTTTATGATCAATTGGAACTTAATTTGTGGATAAGCCTCGTAGTTAAAATCACCTTACTTTTCATGCACGTCACCGGCTTCATATCAGTACTGTTGCCACAAGAGTTTATGGTACTCAATTCCAAAATATTAAAATTCAATTTACCTCTCTAACTGAATTCAATGGTAATAAGGGTCCATTATTTTCCAATTCTCTTTCAAAATAGTTGATAAGGGACGCTACAAGCTCCTTACACCGACTGTTTAAGAACTTGGGCATTGTACCAACAATAACAATAACAACACCGATAATAAATAACCAGGAGCACTATTTTAGTTCTCAAAAGAACAGATTTTTACCGGAAAAGTTGACGATCAAAGAAAACAAGGGTTTAAAACACCAAAAACAACAAAAGTTAACGAAACTTGACGCTTTCAGAATATCAGCTGTCAAGTCAACCGGGAAACGTCAACAAATTAAGCGGCAATCATGCAACAAAATAGTGTTGTGTTTAGACAATCAAATATTTCTTTATTCTTTTTTCAAATATTAAACGTTAAACGACTATACGTAGATAAATCTGAAGTAATGAGTAGGTATACGGGCATAGCAGTCACGTTTAATGTGTTGGGGTGCAGATAGCTCACTTGGTTAGAGCAGTCGCCATGAAAGCGAAAGATCTGGGTTCGAATCCCGGTCAGCGCCTTTTCACATTTTTCGTGGGGGAGGCCTGTGTGTAAGTTTTCCTTGACTGCTATGCCCGTATACATACTCATTACTTTAGATTTATTCTTTTTTAGCACATTCAATTTATATGACTTGTCATTTTACGTAAGGCGACTCTCAATCGTTACATTTTGTGACGTGCATAAAAAGTAAGGTGATTTTACCTGTAGGTGCCAATCATGCTTCCAGTGATAGGCAGGGGTGCCAATGACTGGGTCAAACTAGTATAATTCAAATGCTCTAAAGATTGGCACTAAGTATATAGCTTTAATGAACAGTCTTTGCAATTCAAAATTTCGGCATCATTATTAGAAAAATGCGAGAAAAATGAAATTCATACATTATTCAGAGTGTCAACATATTAGGGGTCTTCTTCCTCTTATCTTTATTAAGTTTCATACTAAAAAAATCTTTATAAAGTTTTTTTAATGGTCTATAATATAAAATTATATTCACTGATACAGGCTGTCCCAGTTCTTCTGTGTAACACTGCACTTTATTTTCTTAAATGGAACTACCTCCGTTGGATGCATTTTTTTAATTTCCCGGACGGTTTCAGCATCAGGATGTTTACAACATCCTGATACGATACGGAAATCACCCGGGGAATTCAAAAATGCACCCAACAGAGGTAGTTTCATTTAAGAAAATAAAGTGGGGTGTAACGCAGAAATGTAAATGTATCAGTGAATATTTTTCGAATTAAGAGCAGTAAAGTTTGATTTTGACAGATGAAGAGGTGTTTCTTGAAAATTAAATAAGTATCTCGGGATTGAATAAAGCTGTATCAGTGATATTTTTGTGAGATAAAATAAATGCCCATTAGAAATAGTAGCTGCATTATATGGGATTTCAGAAATTAAATTATCAATATTTTCTTAAGTAAGTAATCTAATTTTTGTTAATTTTGAGTTTTGTTTTTCTTACGTGTGGAAATTCTAGATTTGCAGAATGTCTACCTATTGTTTTTGTTGACTTCAGTATGTAGGTTAAGTAGGTACATATAATAAAGAATTCACTAAATTTAATTTCCACATTTATTGAGTTCAAGTTCTTTAATAAGTTATTAACGCAACCCAGTGCAAATGATTGGGAAAAAAGTATGCCAGCTACTGGCAATTAATATGCCAATAATTAGAATATTTGGTGTGCCAATGTTTAGACAAAAGTGCCAATCACTAGGCTATTTGACATTTTCCTTTTTTATTACAAATTATTAATCGAAAGTGAACAAATTTATAGTAATATGTATTGGGGTGTGAACTTCAGACATTAAACTAACTTGTGTTAAGGTATTTCTTTCAATTAACCCCATTTGTTGAATTTTTACAGAAGAAGAAACCAAATATGTACCTTAAAGTGCCAATCATTGGGTATTGTACCCTAACTTGATTCCAATAACTTTCAGGCATACTTTTCCACCATAGCTTTTGGTAAGAACTAAATGGCTAGATGAAAACTCGCTTAGCGATTTGCGCTAGGTAGTTCAATTTCCCCGCCAGTATTTTCCTGTCTCGGCCGTATTAATATTAATATTTTCTGTCTTGGCCGTGGAAAATGTGTTTTTAATTTTATTCCCTATTTATTATTCAAGGAAGTATGTGTAAATGCCATCTAGAGCACATAGATGTCTCGTGTAGGAGTTACCTTTACCGTGGTTGGTATAATGATTTTGAGTTTAACTTGGTATTGTATTCGTTGATGGTGGTCGCGATTCTAGATTACAACTTAACCTTAATGGCTCCTACGCCTGAATAAATATGAAATAAATAAATTACGATGCTGTGTTACATTAAAAAAAATCAACTCTTGAATTAATATTAAGATAAAGTAGGTACCCCTGCAATAAAAATTAACACTACTTAAGAAGAACTAAATGGAATAAGAAATATTGTTTGTTTTAGTATTTTTACGAACCGTTGTGTATTTTCTATATCCCTGCGCACAATTGACAATTTTATTTGCAACATAATTTCAGGAATTGAATGGGATCTGATTAAACAATAACTTTGCGAAAATCTAAGCATATACCTAAACAGTATCTACCAAATTTGGTGTTTACAAAAACTAGACTGCCACCCATACTTTAATAAATGTATTAAAACATTGAAAATGTAACCTATAAAAATAACCTTGTTCTTTGAAGTAACGTCCGCAGGGACACGTTGTGAATGTTTTGTGATATATCTGGATTCGTCCAATAATTCAGTAGGTACCTTGTGGGGTATTTACTCGAGGCGTAGCTGTTCAAAGATCCAGTACCATACTTACTACTTAGGTATACTCAATACTTTTTATTTAACTTTATTGGGTCGCACTTCCTTACCAAAACCACTAACATAGTGCATGCTCACCCCAATCTGCATTTTCAAGATGGGTTATGTGAATGTTAGCTAACAGTAAAGAGGGCGCGCAATAATTCCCCGATTAGAAGAGCGGAAAATTCAAGTTGTAAAATTAATTTTGTCTTTCATGTGGGATTGTCTGTGACCCCACAAGTTTTAAGAAGCTTTATGTCTTTTAAGTTATTCATTCGTTGACGTATACTGGAACGAACTATTCATTACGAACGTAGGTATATTGCAATTTTTGACAGTGAACAATTGAATTTGTTCGTATACATTTTTTCTGATGGTTTTAATCACATATTTCAATTTCGTTCTCGTTAGAATGTGGAGCAGATATTTGTAATATTGATGTGAAGTTCGAACAATAGGTGTATTTACAAGTAGGTATATAATTATTATTATTGTATAACATTTCAGTACAGTACGGCAAAACTAAGCTTGAATGGCAACGAATTAGGTGAAATAGAATTATTCTAGAGACAAATTACGCCCATAAACAATATCTACGTAATCGAAACACAATTTTGAAGAACGAACAGTTTTCGGAAATATCAGCTCCATTATAAAATAAGTACTTGTGGAATGCAAATAGGTTCAAATCATTTCTATGTGAATTGTTTCCGGAAACAACCATCAGGCTAACTGTAACACGCCTCATTAAGTGTGTAATGGCCTGTAAAGAACTTTATTTTCACACTGGAGAAATTTGGGATATGAGAATTACTTCGCCAAGAAAGAATATAAAGCAAACATTTTTCCGTATACTTAAACATACGAATGCTTGTAATTCTTGAAATGGCAATTTTTCATTCAATTAAAAGGTATCTTAAGAGAGAAGTCAAGTAATAATTATGGTTCAAAATTATATAAATTTGTCCTGTTTTTAACATCCTTCGTTTTAAGGCATCAATGTGCATTTAAAATGACATTACTCCTGCATTGGAGGCAAGCGCCAAAACTGCTGTTGTTGCCGAACTAGGAAGAAATCGAGGAAGAAATAAAATTTTGTGTCAATTGTTCGCACTTAAATTGAACAGAAGTATGTTATTTGGATACCTATGTCAACAATGCGTTCATTCGTTAAATTCGCGCAGGAAGATTATTTTTTTATTTCGAAAACTGTATACCTTGCAGAGGCAGAAATTCCTATGAAATAAATATGCTAAAATTATTCATAATCATACCTACCTACTGAAATATAAAAAATGCAGGTCATTGACGTTCGTGTAATAGGTACGAGCGATAATTAGAATTGACACGCTCACTGATGGGTTGGTCTGATGCAAGGATGATACTGTTCCCTAATCGAATATAAGGACACGGAACGAATTCAAGAATAAAAGATATGGTGCATATTATGATGTATACATACAGGTTACCCCCTTTTTATTGTTACAAATTTATAGAAACAGGTGATCGGCAAGAGTTTCCTATAAACATAGAAACATAATATATTAAAAAATACTTGGTAAGTGAACTAGTCTCTCAAAATATTCCTTTTGTTAACAAATGTGATAGTCTAACCTTGTACGTCTATTTAAACGAATTCTAATTACAAAATTTAAATTCTTAAAAGGTGCCGTAAGTAAGTAAGTATATCTGTTTTGGCCGTACCTACTACCTTTCTACTTTTAGCAACATCTGACATTTCGTAGTTCCTTACAAAAAAGAAGTCTCATACATTTTCTCAATACCACTTAATTGATTTTAATGTTATTTATATTCTGTTTTTACCTATGTACCCTGTATAAAATCTTAATTTCTTTGCATGCTACATTCCATATTATTGCCTAGACATTTCCGTTAGCAATTGTTTGCAAAACCGCCGTTTCACAGTTCAGCTGAAAAGAAGGTCGGTGCTTTACTTACGGGTTATAAATAAGGGGTTTTCCAATAAGAATTACCGGATTTTATTACTAAATAAAACACACTGTAAATGGAAAAAAATTAATAACTTTATAGGGATAAAAGCTAGGTATGAAAATAATATCGGCCAAATGGCCACCGCGGCTTCTTTGGCACGAAACCATCCTTCTGCTGAAATTTCCAATGACGTCAGAGAAAATTTGCGGTTCAATCTCAAAATTTACGCGTCGAATCTCTTTCTTAAGCTCCGGAATTGTTTAAGGATTGTTGACGTAAATTTTACTTTTTAAGTAGCCCCAAAGAAAGTAATCCAGCGGCATTAAGTCGCAAGATCTCGGTGGCCAATTGACATCACCGTTTCGAGAAACGACTCTGCCTCTAAACTGCCTACGCAACAAATCCATCGTTTCATTAGCCGTATGACAAGTCGCACCATCTTGTTGGAACTACATATCGTTTAAATAAATATTCATTAATTCTGGCCACAAAAAGTTGTCTATCATTGTGCAGTAGCATTCGCCGTTCACTGTAAAACGGCCCACACACTATGCAACTTGTTGTATGACAAGTTGTACAACCCAAGTAGATTCGTCAGTCGAAACGATAATTGCATAGTCTGTAGCGTTGTCGTTCAACAATATGTGGGCAAAATACTAAGCAACTTGTTGCACCAATTGTCTATCCAATCTGTAGTACAACTTGTCGTACAACAAATTGCCTAGTGTGTGGGCCCTTTAAGGCTTGGCCATTTTCATTTTCAAAAAAGTAGGCGCAATTATGCCCCCACTCCATAAGCCGCACCAAAAAGTGACACTTTGTGAATGCATTGCCTTTTTCTTGACCTCTCTTGGATTTTCACTGCCCCAGATACGACAATTTTGCTTGTTAACGTATCCGTCAAGATGGAAATGAGCTTCATCCGTAAAAATGATTTTGTTGCAAAAATTGTTATCAACTGCCTTGTTTTGAAGCACCCAATTAACAAACGTACGACGCCCATGGTCGGCTGGCTTCAATTGCTGTGTCAATTGAATCTTGTATGCATGGAAAGCTAAATCTTTCCTTAAAATTCTCTACGTTGTGGAGTCCTAATTGCCGCGAACGGCGTGGAATGGACATTCTCGGATTTTTGGCCACACTTTCACGAACCGTGACAATATTTTCAGCTGATCGACATGAACGAGCACGTGCTGCGGTCTGCACCTCTTTTACAGACCCTGTTTGTTCGAATTTACACACTATATCGCGAATGATTTTCTCTGTCTGGCGATTATGTGGGCCGAAATAACACGAATTTTACGAAATGTTTTTGTTACAGAAGACGAGTTTCCGTAATACGTTTTAACAATATGAACTCGTTGCTGTACCGTACATCGGTCCATGACGAAAATTGTACTGACTTACAGATGACAGATATAAAAAGCAATTGCCGATCAGGACTGTCATATGATAAATAAAGCCTTAAAACATCTGGTAACTCTTATTGGAAAACCCTTTATAAATGCCAACGGTCAGTTTGTTTACATTTTTGTCACGAATTGTAACGATCTCCTTCTGATGTTGTGATAGATCAGGGAAGGAAATAAAACCGGTAACCAAATTAAATTTATAAGAATTCACTTTCCGAACTCCAATATTTAAGCACCTATATTTGTTATTATACTTGGGCCGCCCAACAGACGGAGTGATCACCCTGCAAGAACGTGCTCTAGGCGGGACCACTATCAATTTAGGACAACCGAACCGCAGTGATGCGCTTTCTTTAGACCCAACGAAGTCGCATCACTCCAATTTGGTCGTCATAAATTACTATTGGCCCCGCTAGAGCACGTTCTTGCAGGGTGATCACTCCGTCTGTTCGCCAGCCCAAGTATAGTAACTCCGCGCACTGTCGGTTTTGTTTAAGTCTATTGTTATAGTAATATTTAAGTTAACCTTGCTGTGGTGTAAAATATTGTTTGCTCAATTTTAATAAATTTAGTTTTATCTTAAATTGACAGATTATTCAAAAATCTAAGTGTCCAAGAGAAAACAACGGTTCCTTATAGGCACTTAAAGAACATTATGTGACATATTTTTTACATTTTTTTTTTGTTTTACTCACAAACAGTTGTAATGGAAAAATTCAAGGAAGCTCTTTTTTGTAACAAACTATGGAATTTTAAATGTTACTAAAAGTGGCAAGGAACTGTAACCAAAATAATTAGTCCAGTTTTGACTATACACTTCCCCCAGTTTAGGACACCACCGAGGATACCACTGAAAGAAAAATTAATTATATTAGTCTTAAACTTCATTTAGGCGTTTAAAGGTTATAAACTGCACCAAGTTTCGTAACTTTATCTTAGCGGTTTCTGGAATATTGGCAAGAAACCGTTAACAGAACACAGAAGCACACCTCTTTGAGGGGCTGAAGATGTCTTACATGGTACATTTTACGAAAGCGAACCTCAAAGATTCATCAACCTTTAGGTTGGGTATATTATTAAATAAAAAATTCACAGCCTTCGCAAAGATGCAACCGGGGGAGACATTGAAAATGACGAAGCAGGCTGAAACCCTTATGCGTTTGGAACATTTCCGCATACGCGATAGCGTGTTAAATAATTATTCATAAAACACCTGCTCCGATTTATAATAACTGCATTCCTGTTGTGGCATTCTCTCACATTTGCGGCGCTAGACGGTCCCACGCTGATTGAAACTCTCAGACTGAGCGGTCTAGCGGCCGCTAGGCGCTCGACTTGCAACACAATCTTTTTGGTGAATATCACACCCTATGCTAGGATACTAATAACATTTGTAATGTTAATCATTGTTAAGTACAACTCCCGTATGGAAAATATGTTAAAATTGTGTTTTTTATTAAATTCGGTCATTTCAATCATGTGTAGGAACTGTTTACTCGTGCTAGCTGCAAGTGGACGTTAGTACGGTGTAGTTAAACTGATGATCACATGATCAGTAAAGTTAATAGACTATATATTTTGTAATATGCTTTGGTCAAGTATCCACGATTAATTAAAATTGGAACAAAAAGTTATTCCTGATTAAACTTTAGAATCATAACTGCAGGTTTTAAGGGGGTAGGGCTCCTGTTTTCGCTAATATTTCCGGTAACGTACTCGTAAGTAAATTAGCTCATGCCGTTACTTATTGCAGCAGTAATTAAGACGTCGCTATCATATAGCGATTATTCAATTGTATCACCTATTTCAAATTTTCAAAGTTCGGATAAATGTGAATAGCCATTAGCCATCCACAAATGAGTAGAGATTATTGTTATTTTCATGCTCATAATTTAAGCAGCCGTGGTTGAATCAAGATCTTTGGCGTACATTCACAATGAATTTTTTGCAAGATTATCCCACACGCCAAAACAGTTACACACATGTTTCGCTGGCAATGTCAGCGTCCCCAGGAGTATGAAAATTATTCTTTTCTCATAATTTTATTTGAGGAAATTACACATCAAATATAAAAAGTTAAAGATGTAGTGAATTTGTTGGCAGTTTTCAGTTTGGCATGTTTCAAATGTACCTACATGGAAAACTGTAGACCGCTCGTTTCGACCTTGTGGGACTCATCAGTACAGTGCTTTGCCCCACACATTTCAACCATGCAATAGGTCAAAACATCGTACTAATGAGTTCCACAAGAACGAAACCAATGGTCTACGGTTCTCCATGCGCATTTGAAAAATGTAATATTGAAAACATTCGACATCTGGATTTAGTTCTTTAATTCAATGCCTTCGGGGTACTTGCCGAGGAGTAGTTGTTGGAACGGTCCAGTACCACTCATATAGAGAATTAGTTTTCTTTAATTTGCAGGATTTTCCATTATTGGGAAATGTTTCAATGAAAGGTTTGTTTTAGGCTTCCATAACGATTTGTATGAAGATGATGAGGAAGAGGATTCCTCATCTCCAAGAAAGAAAACTACAATAGAGGAACAATGGGAGAAAAACCAAGGCTTCGAATTAACTAGCGTCGAACAAGAAACTTATGAGAAGTATTTTTATGGAACTGAACATTGGAATTATTTTACTAATGATGAAGACTTAGGGCCAGTGATACTCTCCATCAAACAAGAAACGTTGAATTCCAGAGACCAGTTTAGGTGAGTCAGCTTTTCAATTACTATACCCGATATTATACCCATTCTGTTTGGGTATTCCACTTGCCGTAAGTAAACGTATGTCTAAAGCATAATTGACTGACAGAACGATACGGGAACGGTTAAAAATAGATGATAATTTATCATGCCAAATTGGTTTTTGAAGGAATATCTACCAAGTAGGTAACTTGGAATAGAATTAAAATTATGTTCTTAGATACCAACCATGAGCCGAAAGGAAATTAATATTTTATTACTGTTGCATACACATTATTTGTCCACCCTGTATCCTATTTCTCTATCTACCCTGAAACCCCAGTCTTTTTGGCGCCATGAACAATGTAAATAGTTTAAACATTCTGTGCATCGGGGCTCAGGGGGTTGTGGTTTGATACGTGGTGCGATTACGTTGTCGAAGTAATTTCATAGTTGTGTTCATATTCGCGAAAATCGTGAGAGGTGCAGTATATGTATAAGTAAGTCCATTTTCCACATCATTTCTTTTCGCTTTGAGTTGTGTCACAGCGTTTTCGCTCGCATTTGGTGTGCGCGATGAATTCGCCACTTATTTTCATTCTTTCATTCGTTTGGTTCTTATTCATTCTTTGGTTTCAATCATATACAGTCCAATTAAAATTTACTGATTTCAAGAGAAACTGAAGAAAATATATTAGTTTTAAATTTATTTTAAATATTTTTCACTATCAAAACATGCAATATTTGTATTTTCCTTGGACATAGTTTGCTACAAGAGAAAATGTCTCTGAATCCGAAAAGGTCTGAAATAGTATGTTACGTAACGAGCATGGAAAGTGACAAATTTCATACGAGCGTGAAATTTTATACAAGAGGCGTAGCCGAGTGCATAAATCACGCGAGTCTATAGGAAATGCACTTTCCATCGAGTTATGTACACTATTTTTCCCACGACCCCTTAAGAAGACAAATTTATTCATAAAACAGTAACTTTATTTTTAAGGATTTGTTGTCTATGTTAATAGATGTCAAAATTTCCAAGTAGCCTACTAACTTACCATGAGCATAATATTCTAATAATTCCGACCGGCTCATGAATGACACGTTGATTTGTTCTCTTGCCCGCCAATTCACAAATGATTAGTGGTTCGTAGCCATTAAAATGTTCAACTGCCGGCCGTACCTGATAAAAAATTATAAGATTTAAAAGAGACGCGACAGAATATTTATTCAGTAAACGTCAAAATCTCAAAGCTAACTAAAAAATTTGAATGAACTGTGCGATTTTCAAAAATTACAGCACAGTATTGAGTTTAGCGCACGGGCAACACAATTGTCAAGCTTCCGGCCTATTATGCTGTATGCAACGTGCCGCTTTCCTAGGGGGTCGTAGGAAAATATTTTATTCACAATGGGTTAGTAATAAGTCAATTGCCAACTTTTAAAAAGTTTGCAAGTATGTAGGTTATTCCTGACTTCTGCTTGCCGACCTGGTTGGAAAATTTTGCAACCTGAGAAATCGGTGCCTATTTGATTTTATACTTAAGTATGTATCATGTAATAAACTTGGAATAAAATTCCCTACCGCTTTTTGGGGTCTCGGGGAGTTCTGGTTGAGTGTATTGTGTACTCCAATTGACTGCCAGATATATTTTCCATCAGAAATGCTCTTTCATATACAGTTATTTTATTGTCAAAAAACGATGCTTGTCAGTTTAATAATTAATAGAAATATAAATGTAAATGTCAATTTCACTGCCTACCAAGAATTATCGAAAGGGCATTGCTTAAATTTACTTCAATATGATGTGTAATAGTACAAGATCCCGAATAAGGTCGACCGTCACCCATCTGTTTTCCTAATGAAAGGTATTTTTTATCAAACATAACATGTGAACAAACAAATCGCGGATGGGTTGTCTAATTATATCAGGTCAAGACTACCCTTAATTAAAAATATTTATTTATTTACATGGTGCTTATTAAATATACAATGTAACATCCGTGCGAGCCTTCGGCTCATTATTACAGATTAACGTTACAATTTAGAATTAAAGCTCCAAATGGTGAATCCGAAAATATTTGTCACTTTAAATGTCAAAACTTCAATACTCAAAAAATCATATTTTTCTTCATAAATCTCACCCCCGTTCAAAATTATGAGATTTTCTCTTCAACAATACATTCCTTAATTTTCATTCAAATATTTTTTTCAAAGTACTTCAATTTTCCTATATATAATCCAACATTTTTCACTGACAATTTTGATGTAAATGTAATTAATTTTTTTTATTTCTACACTCATTTGTTTTCTCAAAGAATTCGGTACCAATCGAGAGTACCAAGTATAAGGAACAAGGAAAAGGTAGGTTGTCTATCTTTTACTACTCGCTATTACCGGGTTGCCAAGTATAAACAGGTGAGTTGGTATTATAAATTTACACTCATCTGTTTTCTCATTTAAATATGTGTTAAAATAAAGATAATTTTATTGCGAACACGGTGGTATTAGGTTGCCTAAGCAAAATCGGTCAAGACACACGGTTGCGCGCTTTAAAAATTGGAATATTTGAGTAAGCGAGCTGTGCGCAACAGACGAGCGTTGAGCGTACTGTTCTGTGCGAAAGAGGACGAAGCATAAAGGCGGGTACAGCTCTGAGCACGTTCGCGTATGAGGCAAGCCGAGGCCGAACCGAATGCCTCGTGCGGCGTAATTTGAATACCCGAATGGTGGACGCACGAGGCACTGTTCGCCACTGATCCAATGAATTCGCGAGCACGCGAGAGTACGTTAAAAGTAGTTCGGTGCGGCTACGTACAATATCCCGCGTCCAGACTGAGCACGCACGGCCTTTGATGTACCGCCAACAAACGGATCGGGGCCAGGCCGCACGACGCACAGAACGAGGCAGTTTGCCGCGCCTCGGGAGCACGTCCACATCTGAATGCTCATGCGTCCTCGGCTTGCCTCATACGCGTACGTGCTCAGATCTGTACCCGCCTTAACAGCTGCATGCGAGGCAGCTGCCGAGTGAAAGAGAGTGCGCATACCCTTTTTCCGTGCTATAGATAATTTAAAAACAATTTTTAATATAAGAATATATAACAGAATAATAATATACAAGAAATAACACAGTAAATACTTAAAGAAATTAATACAAATTTAAAATTTTAGAAAACGATAACAAATTAATAACACATTATTTTAGTAAAGAAATATTTTGTTATAAAATTCTGATGTCATTACACATATGTATACCTAAATACAAAAAGTTATTTAGCAACAGATTCATCAGAAGTTGCAAGATGATACTCAGTTTCTGAGGAATTGTCATCGTTATCACTGCTTGTCAAGTGCAATATATGTATGGTCAACTTGTAAGAGCGTTCGGTCTCCAACGAACCCTGTTGGTTTTAAATAGCCATCCATGAACCAACCGCAATTTTCAGTACGTGCCTTTATCTCCCCCACTTTTCTACCTAATTGTGTCGTGTTAGGGATAGCGGCATAGCGGTATCAACAGGCAAGGGACAATCTACGGTAATAACCACCAGTGCCTGGCATATGCAGACGATGTGGTAATTATAGCAAACACAAGAAATAGCCTCAAAACTGTAATAGAAAGGTTAAGTGGAAGGGTTCTAAAATTGGGACTGAAATTGAACGAAAGCAAAACGAAGTATATGAGTATGGGACCAGAGATGCAACGGAATCTGGAAGTCGTAACATGCCTACTCGATGTTCACTCTCCTGAGAGATTTAATTTTTTCGCATTTAATGTGACACTGACAACTCTGAAACTTGTGAAATCAAGAATGCCCACTTAAGAGTCCTGCAAACCCCTTTAAAATGAACCCGAAAACTGACTTCGTAGTGCTATGCTCATTTCTAAACGGTGAAAATTGAAGTGTTGAATTTTGGACAGTATAAACGAAACTTTATTTTATGTTTCTATAGAAAGAAAATTTAAAAATTTTATCTTAGAAAGTGTCAGTTCACTCATGAAATTGACCAACTTCACGCGTGCATAGCGCCAAGAGATTTACAGTTTTCGAAAAATTGTTTCAATGGCGACATAAAGTATACCTTCTTCTACCATAATCAGGCTTTCGTGTTGCTAAATTTACTAGGATGAAGGTGTAATCATGGTAGAGCGAGAGCGCTGCAAATGCAAAATATGGCTTGGTATGTGCTGCCGCCTCGTAGCGACTGAGCGTAAACTCAGAGCGCCGTTGTCTCATTTACTAGGTACCGAACGCGCGGGCTTTGAATGTGCGTTGTTTTTGTGTCCATAAATGTGTTTAGCGCGACGGTGTTGCAACACAGCTGATAGTTTGCTCCGATTTCTAACGGATACCTCACCGACCCGATGCCCCGCAAGTGTAACTTTTGATCTGCTTTGCCGGACTCTTAATGTCAGATTTGGCTCGCTTACTCAAATATTCCAATTTTTAAAGCGCGACAACAGTGTGTCTTGACCGATTTTGCTTAGGCAACCTAATACCATCGTGTTCGCAATAAAATTAAATATTATTTTAACACATATTTGAATGAGAAAACAGATGAGTGTAAATTTATAAACCAACTCACCTGTTTATACCTGGCAACCCGGTAATAGCGAGCAGTAAAAGATAGACAACCTACCTTTTCCTTGTTCCTTATACTTGGTACTCTCGATTGGTACCGAATTCTTTGAGAAAACAAATGAGTGTAGAAATAAAAAAAAATAATTACATTATTTTTAATTAAGGGTAGTCTTGACCTGATATAATTAGACAACCCATCCGCGATTTGTTTGTTCACATGTTATGTTTGATAAAAAATACCTTTCATTAGGAAAACAGATGGGTGAAGGTCGACCTTATTCGGGATCTTAGACTATAATATTGACATAATTAATAATTGTCAATTTCACAGCCTACCAAGAGTTATCGAAAATGCAATGTTTAAAATAATATGAAATATTTATTCCTTAGTAATTGTTCATGAACACTAATGATTGTGAATAAAATAGTATACATACCTCGCTGGAAAATTTCATTACAGCCTCGCGCTATAAATGACCGCGGCGCTTCGCGCCTTGGTCGTCTATATAGCCTTCGGCTGTAATGAAACATTTTCCACCTCGGTACGTAATATACTATTTGACACCTACTTTAGATTATAGAAGCTGAAAATTTAAGATTTCTGTTCATGTAACTTAAAATGACAGGAACCCTTCAATAATAAGGAAGATTCTTGTAATTTATTGTAGCCAAATTTTAATTTGAATATCTGAAATGACGCGACAAAGATAATGGCTTGAGTAGGTACTCTTTTAATTTGTGGCAATGTTATTGTTACATATTTCGATTTAAAGACAATTTTTTTCTGTTCCAAATTTGAGCTTAGTGGAATAAGTGGTTTAAAATTTATAAAAGAGGAATCCTCTGTAGGTATTTGTGAAATGAAGTATTTTTAACCGACTTCAAAAAATTAGGTGGTTCTCAATTCGACTGTATTTTTTATGTCTGTTACCTCAGAACTTTTTCTAGGTGAACCGATTTTGATTATTATTTTTTTATTTGAAAGCTGGTGCTTCTCATGTGGTCACATATAAATTTGATCAAGGTCTGACCAGTAGTTTTTGAGTTATCCTTAATAATGCGTATTTAATTGACTTCGACTACATTGATGATGTTCTCATTGTAAATTGAAGTCGGTTTTCTATTTTCTAGGACAAAAATATTATTTTAAATCACATTCATGCACATTTATTTTGCAATTTTCTACCGCACCTTAAAGTTATGCATTCTTGTTTAATTTGTGCCAATACAAATTTTAATATTTCAAATTCTGTCAGAAAAAAATTATGTCACATTTTGTATATTTTTATACTCTTTTATAAATAAAATCTTGACAAAGCTCCTGAATAGGGGCGAAAAGTCGATAATATTATAGATTTATTGATTTAAAAGTACTTATGCCAGAACTTCAAAAAATTTGAAATCTTAAAGTTGTGGAGATAAGATTATTCGGATCATCCTTTATACCTAATTTAAATGTATTAATTACATTTTCCTTCCTAATATCTTCTGTTGTTTTTACGAAAACTGTGTTAGTAATTAACTACTAAACTCACAATAATTGAACGATTGACCAGGATTCGGAGCAATACCAAAGCTTTAGAAGTAACGGATGCTATTCAAACACTTTTTCGTTTGCTCACCAAATGAAGCCATAGGTTATTTATTTCTTTGCAAGCTAACAAAACTCTTTTTCAATTTTAGCATTGGCAAATACAACATTTACTTGCCCTGTTAAGTGCTCTCGGTTTCTGCTTATCTTGCCTAAATTGGGTTATTTAAGCCCTCAACAGAACCTAGAAAGAAGTTAATCTTAGTATTTTTTAGCAGAGTGCTTCAAGGTGCTCCAGTTGGCCCATTTCTAAAATCAAAGTAGAAAGTTAGATGGACGTTTTTAAGCTTCTAGCTGAAACGAACAGAGCGCCCTTGTGCTTATAAACTCAGTCAACCTCTAGACCTTTAAGATAACAAAACTTTTTGTATTAAATATGGAACTACGGCACTGTTTCATTTCTTGCGGACTAATTCCCGTTTGACGTCAGAAATATGAGACACTAAGTACCGTAGGTTTATTCGCATTTATCAGCTATGAAGCAAGCTCTCAAGTCATAATCGTCTTTCAGACAGGCATCAGTTTAGGAAATTGCTTTGACTCAATAGCATCTTACCCGGTAATACCTACTGGTTGTCTCATCGATAAGTATCTAAAATTTAATGTCTATCATTGCGAATTGCATCGAGTCGATCATAAGGTTATAATTAACGGTAAATAGATTAATAATTGTTAGATATTGTATTGTTGGATATTGTTGGATTGTTATTATTATTGTTACCATTGCTCAGGGTAGTTCCATGGTTTTGGCCCCCGCATTGCGACCTGTAATCTATTGTGTCCCCTGCATCTTCCTCGCGGCTACCCAAAAAGCCCTTTGTTTCCACGGTTCTCAGTTTCAATTGATCCGTTTTCTCCGACCCAAAAGTTGTTCGTCGATATGCTGTATAAACCTCGCAGTTACACAGGCGATGGAGTGGTATTTCATCTTCTCCGCATACCCTGCAAACAAGATCCGTATGACATCACATAATGTGGAGACGTTTGTTCAACCGACCGTGTCCTGTAACATTTCCTGTCGGAATCCTCATATCTTCTCAGTTGTGTTTGAGAAGATTTCGATTCCTATGATTTGAGACACCGACTAAAGGTACGCTTTCGTTTGCGCCGGTAGACACGGCGCGTACCGGCGGCCGACACGCGCGGCGGGTACTGTCACATTTGAACGTGAACGCACCGGCCGGGCCGGCAGGCGAAAGGCACAAACGCAAGCAGTTCTATTTAAATACTATTGGAGAAGTACTCGTATGTACAACGCGTGTGTCGGTCGCCGGTATACGCCGCGTCTACCGTCGCAAACGAAAGCGCCTTTATAGGGATTTACTGTGATACTGTGTCATGCCTGGTGCTTCTCACCAGTGCAGTGTCTTTGGTACTATTCTCGCAGCAGCCTTAATCTCCTACTTGCTAGTTTCACGTGTTATTCCGCATGCTAGTTCAGGGCCAATAAACCGTTTTTCTCTTGCTTCTGATAAATTTGTCTGCCTCCAGTTTGCCTCCCATGTTCGAAGGAGTCCATATTAGTTTTACATTCTTGTTTTACCTAGTGTTTGTAGACATGCCAGAACTAGTCCCAAGCGCTGTTAGGTGGGCCTGGCTGTCTGTTGCAATGGATATGCGTTTGCCACTGCCACGGCAATTTACACTTATTGACAAACTGGAGGGCAGTAATACGTGAAACGAACGGTTCGTGCAATATTATGTAGGTATCTCAAGACATAACGTAATATTTACATCGAAAAGCTAGGTACCTACTTTTGTTATACCTATATACCTAACTAATACGAAAATTCCAGTTTTATAACTGGTGAATTCGTGGCCTTCAAGCACAGAAGAACCTATTTAGTAGGTGCGTAAAAATCTTCACCTATTTCTAACCTAACCTAAAAGAAGTCAATACGTTCAGCAGAATATTCCTCGCAATTAATTCAAAGTTACCGTTGTCAGGAACGTTTTTAAATGTGATATTATGTGAGCGCCATGGAAGTTACCTTGACAAAGCCAATGAAATCGTCATAAATACTGCCATTCCCGTAAGACTGTAAAGAGTGCTTGTATGCCGCCCGCATCTATTTAGGTACCTACTTTTTCTTAATCACAATCTGTTAGTAATAAGTCAATTGCCAACGTTTAAAAAGTTTGCAAGTAGGTTATTCCTAACTTCTACTTCCCGACCGGGCTGGAAAATTTTCCACCCGGGTGGCAAATTCAGCGCCTATTAGATTTTATATTGTATGCATTATGTAATAAACTTAGAATAAAATTTCCTACCGTTTTTTTCTGCGGTCTCGGGGAGTTCTGCTTGAGTGTATTGTGTACTGCAACTGACTACCAGATATATTTTACCACCAGAAATACTCTTTCATATTCAGTTATTTTAATGTCAAAAAACGATGCTTGTCGGTTTAATAAAAATATATAAATGTCAATTTGAGAGCCTACTAAGAATTATCGAAAATGCAGTATTTGAAAAATAAAATGAATTATTTATTCGTTTATTGTTCATTAAAACTAATGATTGTGATTAAAATAGTATACATACCTCGCCGGAAAATTTCATTACAGTCTTGCGCTATGCTATAGCGCTATGCTATAGCCTTGGTCATCTATCTCACCCTCGGTTCGTAGTATCGTTGATTGAGAGAATTCTCTCAATCAACGGTAGTATACTATTGAGCAGCGACTCTGAGTGAGAAGTTCACTTATGCAAAGAAAGAGAGTGGTTCTTCAGAAAATATAAAGAGGGCGCCTTGCCATCTTTTGTAAAATAGTCCAACTACTGGTACCTAATTTAAAGTAGATACCTATAGCAAGGTTTCAGGGCTTCAGAATGGTTAACTGACGGGGGCGGAGCTTACTGGGATAAATGACATGCAGGTGTATTGCTAAGAAATAAAAGATGTCCTTATATATGTACGTATTTGGATTTCTACAACGTGTCCAAGATAAGGAGGGCCAGTATGGGGATATTGGAAATGACAAGAGATACGGATTTGGTTAAATGGGAAAAAAGTTGCGTAACTAAAGGATCAATAAAATGGCGCTTAGAAATCCTTGATATAATTTTCCGTTTTTGAGTTATTTTGAAAAAACTGAATTTATGGATTTTTAACTATATTCTTTTCTGACTTTAATATTAAAATTAGAGCGAAACTGACAAAACTTCTTCGTAGCAACTTTTGATGAAATTAAAGATTTCATTGCCAATTTTTTTATTCTACGTTTCGTCTACGGGCAACCATCATCAACTTAATTTTTTTAAATACGGTCCTGATTTTCTGATGTCAAATTTTATGAGCCCTTCTTATTCTGAATTCAACAATGTACAACACATTATGGTTTAATTACGTTTCCACCCGTTTTTGACCATCATCAAGAAATTTTTAGGATACGGACCTGCATTTCTCTTAATTTTCTAAAAATTATGAGAAATACAGTTAGTTGGGCTTTCTTCTGATATCAGAAACGAACAAGATTTTCCAAAACTGCAAGATGCGCTATGCTTAGAGTAGGGTAGGTGCTTATCGCTAGTATCATCTAACAGATTCGTAAAACTCTTGTGGTGCACTTAAAAATTGCCCAACTTGTACTGTATGTACATATTTTTTACAAAACTATGAGACATACAGGTCCGTATCTTAAAAATTCTTTGATGATGGCCAAAAAAGGGTCGAAACGTAATTAAACCATAATGTGTGGTACATTGTTGAATTCAGAAAAAAAAGTGCTCATAAAATTTGACATCAGAAAATCAGGACCGTATTTAAAAAAATGAAGTTGATGATGGTTGCTCGAAGACGAAACGTAGAATAAAAAAATTGGCAATGAAATCTTTAATTTCATCAAAAGTTGCTACGAAGAAGTTTCGTCAGTTTCGCTCTAACTTTAATATTAAAGCCAGAAAAAAATATAGTTAAAAATCCATAAATTCAGTTTTTTCAAAATAACTCAAAAACAGAAAATCTTATCAAGGATTTCTAGGCGTCATTTTGTTGGTCCTTTAATTACACAACTTTTTTCCCATTTAACCAAATCCGCATCTCTTGTCATTTCCAATACCCCATACTGGCCCTCCTTATCTTGGACACGTTTTATAGGTTCTAACTTCCTAAGTTGTATATTAATGCAGAGTTCATGTTCCAGGGTAGGACTTGCGCATTTTCTAGGGCTGATGCATATCACTAAGATCTCGAGTAGTTACATTAAAAAAATAAATAGATACCTATGAAACGTGGCTTTTACAACGTTCCAATATTTTTTTACAGACACAGTATGAGCACCTCGTACTACAGATACACGTCATATGTGTGTGCATACTAACTTGTGATGCGTTATATAGGTATATATGTTATATAGGTACTGGATAGCATTGTACTTGGGCAGTTTTTATGTGATTTCTATGTACAATTACGTAAAATTACCCAAAGTAGGTCGGTAACGGTAACTTTGGCAATATTTATTTTGTTTGAGCTTTATTTTAAGGGCGTTCCACATGCAGAAAATTTAGGTCCTTCGTTTAGTCCTTTGTGAATACATAGGTTGTTCCCACTCACAAAACATAATGCACTGCAAACCTCTTTGAATAACCATGCCAGTTTATTATTTGTAGCAATATTCCAGCAAATTTTGGGAATATGTTTTATAAATAATGAATCATCTGTCAATAACGAATAGACAAAATTGTTCGTAGATGTCTGCATTGCATTCTGTGAGTGGGAATGGCACAGACTTATAAATAATACTCTGTGTTACCAATAAAGGGAAGAAAATTTCCTGACCATAGAACGCTCAGCGTTTATTTTGGTTGATTTTATGTTGTCTAAATAAAGGTTTATTTTTTGTACATACATTTGCATTATTAGATTTAGCACCTAAAATTCTTTATTAACGTCACAATAAAAAAAATAAATTACCAAAGTTACCGTTACCCAGGGTAATATTACCTACCAAATCATAAATTACCGGTAATTTTGGATCTCTACCTATTAGCTTAGCATGGGTAGTGCTGATGATCTCATTCCTTTTATCGATACATAATATACAGTGCTAAAACCAAAACATGAATTCTGCCCAGGAGAAAAACGTAACCTTGATCCACATAACATTTGTTTTTGCTTGGCATTCTGGATAAGGGAATTCAATATAAACAATATCAATATTTTTGTATTATTTTTATAACTAGGCACTACATAACAGTTATATACATTGTAAGTCCGAATAGTGATATTTTACTGCCATGTATGTATGTACAGAAATTTCCGGACGTATGATGTACAAAATTTTATCTACGACTGCCAAGAACTTGATCAAAACGATTTTCCTTGCTGCAAATTACCTACATACATTTGCCATTTCGAATTTATTTTTGACAAATGTGAAACATTAGTATTTTTATTTAAAACTATAGCAACTCAAAATCATTCCTCAATCCTCATGTAATGATTTTCATTACATAACTCGAATGACAGGGGTAATTTAAATTTTTTTCTTTATTTGTACCTGACCCCGTTCTGGTAAACCACTGATCCCGAAACTTAGAAATCGGAAAAATTTTAAACCAAACAAGAAATAAAACAGATCGCTTGTGGTGACATATTTTTCTTTATTTTGTTTTTGTTGGTTCTGTTATTGTTCATCATCATAAGGTTCTCAGTCCGAAAACTGGTTGGACGCGTACCTCCATCCTTTTCTATCCTGAGCTAACCTACGCTAAGTTTAGGAAATTATGTTTTATTAATAAGTTATTAATATTGTGCGATGTGTTTTTTATATACCTATTGCAATGAAATGTAGTCTCTAGGTTCCTATTGGCTCACATCATATTGTTATTATAAAATAGATGTATTCTGTTTTTCATAATTCTTACCATACAATTTCCTCACAATAAAATTTTCTAGGTAGGTACTCAGTTATTTTTTACTAAACAGCCCATGGCTCCGTCCAGCGCAGATCCTCCGAACTGCGGACCAGAAAGTTCAATTATTGCTCGGTCAGCCAAGCACAACAATACTTTTTTGTGTCAAGTGGGTTGTCCAAAATTAAATAATGTGGTGGTTTCCCGTTGCCTTCCACATCGCAGAGTGAGTATCAATTCCAAACAACCCACTTGCCACAAAAAAGTATCTGTTATTTGAGTTTTATTGTCAGTTAAAACTTTTAAAATAATTACATTACCGTTCAAATGATATGTCAACTACAGTCTAAGAAAAGCACTTGCATGCCAATAACACTTCCATGTCTAGAGGCAACAAAATGGAAATTCAAAAGTGCCCAAGTTGAAGATTCTTTGTGGAATTTGAATGCATCACAAAAGTGGCTTGTCACAAACGTCATATTTTCATTATAGACAAAACAAAGCCTTGTGCTGCCTGACATTTTAACCTAACCTATGCAATATAATAGACTGTTTTGGAATGGCCTGATTTTGACAGGCCGCCATTTTCTGTTGGAGGGCAGAGTATGGATACACAACGCTATGCACGTGAGTGTTACCAAAATTTGAGCAGATTTGGTGCCAAACAAAGTGGTGAAACCAGGTTACTGTTTAGAGTTCATGTAATTTAACTCGAAATAACGAAAGCAACGTTTGCAATAGTGCAACCAGTCATATCATTTTAAGAATTTTCGTTCAATTCTTGGTGTAAAGTGAAAAAGAACTTTAAGTTACGCCCTTTTTTTGGTAACACAAACATCTGCTTTGTTATTCCTCCTCTTATTTCCTCCAATAAGCTTTAAACAAACAAATGTTTGCCCTCCAGCTGTCAATTGTGTGACGACATTCTAAAATGATCTATAACTATGCATAATCGTTTTCAAGTTTTTACACAGATTGAAAATAAACTGTTTTCACTGCAAAACTATTGCAAACGTTGTAAATAACACTATAAGGCCCGGTTTTTCAAAGAAACCGACACCGGATTAAGTCTGACACCGGCTTCGTTGTTATGATACAACCGCAACCAGAAAGCCGGCATCATAACATAGAAGCCAGAGTCAGACTTAATCCGGTGTTGGTTTCTTTGAAAAACCGGACCTAAAAGTCAAAAAAGGCGTATTTGTTTGTTTGGAATGAAAATCTGACGTATGACGGAGACACTTGTGCATCATTAGAGAAATGTGAAAACTCCATCTTCTCAACAGTTACCAAACTTTATCGGTAGCAATCTGTAATATGGCTGCCTCTGTCGTTTTGGGGCGCTGAATTTTCGACTATAATGACAGTTTCATAATAAATGGCATGTTCTCATTAGAACACACTCATTCGCGAAAAATAGGCAATCAAATGTTGTAAATTTTGAGTCTCATAAGAAAGTTTGCAACATTCTGGTAAGATACCATCTTACGTTTGAATTTTTTTCACTCCGGTATCACAATTTCCACCAGTCGAAAGAGAAGTGGTTATCAATAAATTGTATGATTGCATGCTTTAAGTAGAAAATGGCATTTTTTTTACTTAAAGATAGCTTACCATGACCTTACGACTGTGTTCTTTCAATGAAATTTTAATTTATTGGTGTACAATAAGGATTTTATGAGATTTAGTATTTTTATGAAACATTAATTTTCACCATACCTAAATGCATATGGATGTGGAGCCAACTCACAGTGTCACAGTCAGCATTTGATAGTCGGCTGGCGATCAAGCAGTACATTTGATACATCCGCTCCATCTTTTGCAGGAATATCAATCCCCCTTAATTAGTTAATAGACAGAAATGGTAAAATTAGCAAATAAATGCCCAGCATAGGTGTTAGCACTACATTACTCGCGCGCCTAGTTGTCACGAGTTTAGTCTCGCGGGTACTGAAATAAATCACTTAAGGAATTGGTGAAATGAGGTCCAAAAGTTTATAATTTTAAGCAAATACTTTATTTAAACCTTAAATTAAAGAAATATAATATTCAAGGAAATTGTTTATGGCAATATTTAAAATAAATGTTGGTACATTCAAAGGATTGCAAGAAAGCTATTCCGCCTTAGCTCGCGAAACACATCTTTCATATAATATTCGCTGATGGGCTTTGCATATTCATTGCTCACAAATTAGGCAATATACAACAGTTTTCTTACCTGAAGCTCTGGGGCAGATGTAGCATCTTCCTCATCAAGATGTTTGTTGTTTTACAAACGTGGGAACTGGTTACTATATATTTGCCAGTGTTCTACATTTACTTCTAAGCTGCTTCGGTGTATAATCCATTTCAAAATCATTGGCTGTATAAGTTTACTAGTTAGAGACTTCAAAAGAATTCGTAGCTGGATACGCATTTACAATAGTCATGATTTATTATATGCAGATTGAATACATTTATACCAGCAACATTCATTAAAAAAATGTTAGTGGCCAACGGCTACTATTCAAGGACACGTTATAACCAGTCCACATTTTGTCGACTGCATCAATGCCAAAGTTAGTGTCCATTTTTTGTTCTTCTGTGTCATTTTCCTCGGCTTGGTCTTGATCTGTGTCTAAATCATGATCACTTACTTCCAAATTATCTCCATCTTCGTTACTGTCAGAAATTCCACACACTTCATCCTCGTCTTCCCTCCCAATTTCTTCCAAATAGAAAGAAATAATTATTGAACTTCTGTTTTGCCGACGAGTTAAACTGTGTGTAAGCATTCAGTTCTGTATATTATTATGAAAAAATTGAATGTGCATTAACCTTGTATTCAAACTTTTGTGGGTACTCTTCTCGGCTTCTATTTGCTTCATGTGTTTAATAAATAAATAATCTCGTCACGAGTCTATAAAATATTTAAACTTGGTCCGTAAACTTATATTTTATTCGCAGAAAACTAGGTCGCAATTACCCCGTAAAATCGAAACAAACTAGGTATGCAAATTTGATCCTGACCTGGCCCTAACCTCTACGTCCATAAATATAAAATTTCGAATTATTGCTGACACGCATCTGCCAATTTAATGCCCGAACAGGAAATCGCTTTTATGATTAGAACAAAAATACCTGTGGCTGAAACGAAACATGCCTTCGAATGACCTACTAACACACTGCCCACAGATTGATGTTATACGTATAATATAAAGGTTCCAGTGAGTGATAAAGTAGTTGGAGAAACTGTTATTAATCATGAGAAGATAGGTTTTACCCTCGTTATCGAAGACTTCAACTTTTATTATCGCTTTTATTGATGTTTTTACGAACTTGGTGACCGTAATAAATAATAACATTGTAAAATGTTGATAATTAATGCAACAGTTACCTTTTGTTTTATTATTCTTTTGGAAATATTTTAAACTGGGAGTAACATCATTATTGGGTAAAATGGGGAATAACTTTAATTTAAATTAATATTTTTACTTTATTCACTTTTTGGCAGTAATTCATGTTGAAGTAATTAAATACTCTGCGTACTACCAATGTAACAATTTATTACTTATAGTATATTGACCGGTTTCAAGATTTAAAAAATCTCATCATCAGAATTTGTTTACATAAAGTAAAATTTCAAATAAATTCATATGACACTAAGGGAACAGTTGACAAGGAAACTAAATTTGACAAAACAATACAAATAATTAAAATAATGATATCCATATGAAATAAATTGTTATATTGGTACCTAGTACCCAGAGTATTTAATTAATTTAATTTAAAGCTCATGCATAGAAACCAGCTAACCATTATGAGAATCACTGAATAATATTTTTTCTTGAAATGCTCATGTTGGGGTCTTTAATATTGTAATAGTGTTCGAGAATATTAGTCTAGTAGGTCTGAATTCTCTAGGTTTCAATCCAGTTCTCCTAGTAGAACTCTACTTGAGTCAGATATTGTAGAAGTTGAATTATTACCAATTTCAATAGAAAATCTTAGAATAGTGTTCCTAATTATTGTTGCATTTTTATTTCTTTTTATTTGATTCGAATGTCTTTTCATATCAATTCCACCATCTTCCATTTCGACCAAGTATATGTTCTTAATCCAAGTACTTTATTAATTTTGCCTTTACATCAATTTAAATTATTATTATTACCATTATTTTTTGACGTTTCTATTTTCCAATCATTTAACCAGGGTTGTGAATTTGTCCACTTTTCTTGATTTCGTCAAGGACGTGGACATTATTGGGCAAAATTGGACAAAATCACATTATTGGAAAAATTGGACAAAATCAGACAATATTGGACAAAATCAAGTTCTATTTTTATTTATTAAATACTGTAAGTTAGTAGTTAGTCTGCTAACCTATCTAGTCAAGCAACAAAATGGGCTTTCATTTTCATTTGTTTTATTTTTAATATAATATATAAAAATAAATGTTTTTTGAATTTTTGCCGCGTTTTATTGATTTCGTTCAATTTTGTCCAATTTGTCCATCACTATTGATTTTGTCCGGACGGACATAATTGACCAAAATCATCCAATTATGTCCACTTGGAAAAATTCAATCAACCCTGCATTTAACAGTATTTTTGATCACGTGTTTAATTCTTAACAATTAAATCATTATTATACATAGTGAGGATAATTTACTTAACTTGTCCCAGCGAGATTTTTTTTAGTATGTTTTGTTTGTTGATAAACGACTTGTTTTCAAGTTTTGACATTATGCCACACACCAAAAGGCAGTGACACAGTAATTAAACTCGACACGTGTTTCGCTGACAACGTCAGCATCTTCAGGAGTTGAAGATTTATATAAACCAGTATCTGTGATCGAGTGACATGACATCTTTCGTATCTTGTCTAGGAAGCCGGGGGTGGAACACCCCTAACGCTTTTCACCCCTTAACTTTTACGTTGATGCTTTTAGCGAATTTGCAATGACATTTTTAAATTCCTTAAACAATTGTCTCAAAAAAGGTACTCTTTTTTGAAACCGTTAAAATGGCCCGTTTCCGAGAAAAAAAATATACAAAGATATGGCTCATCATTTTTACTATACAAGCCAGGCTATGAAATATGAACTGCTACATGAAACATGTGAGAAAATGAAAATGAAATGAAAATGTAGGAACACTTGGTTTTGAAAACAGAATAGCCGAGATAATAGCGGCTACAATAAATTTTCGAAGTAAGCACCTTGTATAATTTTGTATAATTTTTTTCTCGGAAACGGGTCATTTTAACGGTTTCAAAAAAGAGTACCTTTTTTGAGACAATTGTTTAAGGAATTTAAAAATGTCATTGCAAATTCGCTAAAAGCATCAACGTAAAAGTTAAGGGATAAAAAGCATTAGGAGTGTTTCACCCCCGGCTTCCTAGACAAGATACGGAAGATGTCATGTCACTAGATCACAAATGCTTTCTTACTATGTATACAGTCCAAATTTTATAACATTCGATACAGTAGTTTGAAAGTTACCAACAAAAAACCTTCTTCAGAACTTGACTTTTAAGGGCGAATAGCTTCGAAGGGGTGTGTCCTAAAAAAAAATCTATATACTTTAAGTGTTATTTTGACCTAAAATATTGCCCCGTTGTTCTGGGACACCCTGTATTTTGATGTTGGGCTACATTACTTTCAACGTAACTGTTGTATTTTTCTATGACGCCATAAACAGCCAGACGGCCGAAGTAAAATAACTACCCGAAAATTTAAAAAAGCTTCCGCAAAAGAAGTTAAGGGGCCTTGCCTAAGTCTCGTCTGACTTGCGCGTGCACATTCATTGCCCCTGGAGACCAGGAGTTCGTTTTTCAAATATTACACAAACAACTTCCGGAGTTTCTACATTAAATTTTGTACACTTCAACTTCTTGTTTTGCAGATTTGCGCTACGATCTCAATTTTTTTTAGTTTCAGGAAGAAGTGTCTTATTTCCAATTAAAAAATTGGAAAAAATTGATTTTTAATTACTCAAACAAAAATATTTTTGGTAAAATTACAAAAACTGCGATCATTTGTGCAATTTGCAAAATTACAGGTAGAAACTCCCAAAGATGTTTATGTAATCTTTGAAAAATGAACACATAGATCTCGAGGATGATCAATGTACGACAGCAAAGCAGTTGAAACTTCGTAAAGCCCTCTTAAACGGAAAAAGTAGTGCAAATAGTCAAATTCAAGGTAGCAACTCCGAATAAATATGGCACAAATAAACAAATTAATTTGACATTTGACAGTTACCTGTTTGTCAGAATTGATCAATATCTAACATATTATAAACGAAATTCAAAAAGTTTAATTAGAAGCTGTATATGTTCAACTCACGGCGAGTATAAACCGGCAATTATAATATTTCTCGAAATTCAACAAATTTTTAATTTGGGACAAGGTTTTTTTAAGAGAAACTGTTTTTTGCTCCACCCGCGACACCAAAATTTGCCAACATAATGTTTTAAGAAAACGTTTTCTCATTATTATTATTTCATTTATTTGATAACGGGATTCAACTATTTTTTGAGACAAACAATTAAGCTAACCGAACACGATCAATATTATTGACAATAATATTGACAATATCGTTATTTGACCAATCAAAACACGTTATTATTGGTCAAATCACGATATTGTCAATATTATTGTCAATAATATTGATCGTGTGCGGTCAGCTTTAGGTATCCACGTCATGCGCTCAGTGATGCAAAAATCACCCGTCTGAAACTTTTATGACGGTGCGAATGGGCAGCTAAACTGAACCCATTTAAAAAAAAATTAACAAAAAATTTGTATGGAACGTACGTTTTCTAATACCTAGTTACTCTTCAATCAAAGTGCGTCCAACTCATAATCGTTGACTTGTCGCACTTTTGAGTTGAAATAATTTCCAGGCCACTACATTAATATTAATTGTTCTTTTATGGTCCAAGTTTACGAATGACACGCAAATCGCAAATGACTCTCGTCTGTGCGTCAGTAGTGAGTTTGAATAAAAATGGAAGTATTTCGAAAACGCAAACGACGCGATCCGCGTGGCACATTCGAACTATAAATACGAAAAAGAAGGTATTAGAAAAAATGATGTTGCATATAACTTTTCTGATGGGCTTCTTTAAAAATAACTTTAGTTTAGCTGCCCATTCACAATGTCATAAAAGTTGCGGACGTGCGTTTTTTGCCCTGAGCGTTTGACGACGTACATAATTTTGTATGTTCAGAAAGAAAAAAATGAATTTCGTTACCAAATATTAGAAATAATAATTCAAAAACGTTTTCTGAAAATATTGGGCACCCAAAATTTGCTGTCGCGGGTGAAGCAAAAAAATTGTTTCCTTAGTATCGGATAGATCAGAGATGCCGACGTTTGGTATTTCCAGGGGGGGGCACAAAATCGTAATGTTAATAATAACATCAATAACCTTAATCGTTAATAGTAATAATAATAATAACAATAATACTAATAATAAAACAAGTACCTAACATTTTATTCGCCTAGAAAAGAAACCGAAAGTTATACACAAAAATAATAAAATATTTCAAATTAAACGAATTTTCAATTAATGTCTAATACAACAAATCAGGAAAGGTAAACGAATTATGTTTGAATTCATGGAAAACGTATTTTGACGAACTTTGGTTTTGCAAAAAAAATCATTTGCTACGTCATTAATATTTAATTTGAATGCTAAATCTCCATGAATGTTCAAAATTGAAACACTATTTAACCTTTCCTGACACATGGTTGACCTTAAGTGGGATTTCAAACATCTTAAGCCGTACATGTCGCAATAAATTTGACAATTTCAGGCAACATTTCTATGTATTGTAGACGTTTTCTAAAAAATTGCAAACATCCATATTATTGATTCAAAGTTAATATTGTGTGATGAAACTGGATAAATTTTCCAGGGGGGGCAGTGCCCCCCCTGATGTTCTCCTGGGGGGCCACGAGCCCCACTGCCCCCCCGTAGTCGGCGCCTCTGGGATAGATATTGCGTTTAAGGCTAGATGCCCGGTCACGAAATCGTTTTCTCAATTTGTAAACTTTATTTTTCATCACAAACCTTCCAAATTTGCGTGAAAATTCTTGAAAAGAATATGTCTAGATGGACAAAGTTATGCTTTTTGAAATTGTTTGTAAGACCTTAAATAAAAACAGAAATTTTAAAAAATTGGAAACTATGGAGTTTACATCAAATTTCCCAGCGTTCAGCAATAATAAACCGGTTCATTTTTTCAAAAATCTCTCCAAATAAGGCCAAAAAATTGAAAACAAATTCCAAATATTCCAGCAAAATTCGCTGAAATCAATTGTGGTATGTGGTACGACGGGAAGGATCGAAAGATGTAGCTCCGCCCATCTATTGCTTGCGGCATGTTAAACGCGGCCGGGTGTTTGTAAATATTTCTTTGTAGAGCCGCTTGGGTAATAAAAGTTCAGGATTCCTAATTTTTATTCTTTGGAAAACTGATAATGATAAAGCCACCACCCCGGGGAATTATTTTTTGATATTGTGCAGTTCCAGTCCATATTTTGTTGTCCGCATAGGTAGGTAAAACACTTACCTACTTGTTCTGTACCTTTACGTTTATCTACATACAGTAGAATCTCGATAACATGAACAGAAAATGTTACCGCGCTGTTCATGCTAGTGAAAATGTTCACACTAAAGGGGGTGTCAAATTACAGTACAGACTCGATAATCCGGATCAATAAAAAATGGGCGATCCGGATTATTGAAAAATCCGGATTATTAAATCAATCTATATTTTTTGTTAATAAAAGAACTGAACAAGAGGGATTTTTAATGATTTCATTGCAAAAACATACAAAACAGGTAAAATGAACATAAAAACACTTTTGCATAATTGCTTCTACTACATTAATAAATAAAGTCTGTAATTTTAGTTTGGCTGACCTTCTGCTGACTCAAACAAAATGCTTGATGCCTGAGTATTATCAATTCATTTAGGGGTGTGTTGTTCTTTTCAGCCCAATCTATACATTGTTGAATGCTTAAATCTGTCTAATCGGCTTCTGTGAATTCAAGGCATGGGGTAAAGAGCATTTATACAGTTGACCAAAATCAACTTGTACCACTGGAGTAGCCAGCATTAAATAGGAAAATGAATTTAAAATGTATTTTTGTACAATCAGGTCAAAAATGTACTAGATTCATACATTTGTACTAGCTGTGGAATCGCTGATTCGGGTTCGCCGCCGAACGCCTGATTTGGCAAGTATTTGGGGATTGGTTAGAAAAACACCTTAGGAGGGGGTGACGCGCCCGCAAAGCGTTTAAAAGGTACGTTAGAGGCGCATTCGGATTACCGAAACTGAAATTATCCGGATTACAAAGTATGCAATGCAATCAAGGAACTATCCGGATTACCGAATAATCCGGACTATTAAGGATTTGGATTAATGAGTCTGTATTGTACATATGTATTTACTAAATTAAGGAAACAGAGTCTTTAATAACCTTTATTCACGCATTATTATGCATGTACGCATATATGTATTTTTATTACTGCATTAGACAGTGAAATAATTTGTAATTTTTGCTTGAACTTGTTGTTTGCCATTACAGCTTTCTCATGTACCTTTTTCAGGCTTAGAATATCGCTGAGGTTTGAGTGTTTGGTTAACCACCTGCAAGATTTTTCTTTTTTGTTTTTTATGGCGCAGATAGTTGATTTTGCTACCCCATACTTTTTGGATAAAGTAGTTGTTCCTCCAAAATCTGAGCCTTTTCGTGCAAACTCAAACATTTTGGTTTCATATTGACACAACAAATAAGTATGTGTATGTACACCCTACACCCACTCTTTACAAACTGAGCAGTGACTTGAGCTTGTCTCAACAGGGAAAAACGAGGGCAAAAATATGTTATGGTATGTTTGTGTTTGTTCATGTTAGTGAATATATTGCGCTGTTCATGTTACAGAGTACCTAATGGAATTAAATTGTTGTTCACATTACCGCACTGTTCACAAAACCGCATGTTCACATTATCGAGATTCTACTGTATTTCTTGTTATTTCCTGTGTCACTTATAGGTACATTGCACGTTAGCCAAGTACTTATAAATAATTATTAGATACTATGTGTGACATCCCAACGAAACGGCGAAAGAGGTATAGAAAGTTAAGTGTTCGTCAGAAAATGAAAAGGTGAGATTAGGTATGACACGAGAAATTGTGTAAAAGGGGCTTTTTAGTTCTTCATTTATCTAAATCCCGAATCCTATATAGGTGCTCTTTCCCGGTATGGCATGGTTCCTCTCACAGTCGAATAGTCCTCTTTAATTATGGCATGGTTCTCCTCACAACCCCTAAAAGGCCGGGGCATGGTTGCGCTCATCATTTCTTACCTGCTTAGTGTGGTAATTAAGCAATTCACAAATCTGAATACGTTTATTAGTTCTTAAATGCAAATTTTTAAATCATGCCACCGCAAAGTGAACAACCTAGTGGTGAACTGCAAATAATACCTATCTATGAAAGATGAAAGAAATATATCAGTGTCCCCAATCCCAATGTGTAATTAGTAGGCCTGGAAAAATATTTTACCTACATTGAATGCGGGAGATAAATTTGCAATAAAATACAAAATCAGATCTATCCCTGTTACTTTGAGTACCTAAATAGATATCGAATTTATTGACATTTTTTATATAGCAAGAAACTTTACAAATTTAATATCATGGAGCTGTCAAATTCGACACTTCTGTTGTTCTGTTGTACATAGGTACGTATCCTGTATGTCATGGAATATTTTGTTGGTTTAAAATTGCTAAGTGTTCACCTTGTGTCTGAGATAGTTCAGGAGATCCCAATGTGTTCAGATTTAAAATTATCCCCGTAAGTTGTAGCTTTCATTACATCTATCCAAGGCCCAGTATCTACTCTATTTGGAGGGTGTTACTAGAAATGGAACCAAGCGCCAAGGA
The DNA here is from genome assembly GCA_963966045.1 of Xestobium rufovillosum. NCBI lineage: Eukaryota > Metazoa > Arthropoda > Insecta > Coleoptera > Ptinidae > Xestobium > Xestobium rufovillosum. The sequence goes on along the minus strand of OZ014492.1, from coordinate 15,319,579 downwards.
CAATTTTTTTTTAATTGAAAAGTAATAATTATGTGACTGGTTGATAACCTAGAAAATAATACTAGTAAAAAACATTTAAAAAATTTCCAACGTATTTTATAAATAAATGGATACTTTGAGTCAATTTTCCCACAATCTGGTAAATCGCGCTTGGTTCCTTTTCTAGTAACACCGTCCATTTGATGATCATAAAAAATACCGACAAAGAAATCTTTGATGTGCGATACCGCCAGTCCACGTGGACTTGATAAGTGTCAGTGCACCTGCGAACCAATCCGCAATAGTCTTAGGCGATAAAAGAGTCATAAATTGCAAGGGAAAAGTTTTGGTGAGAGTTCTTTTCTCTATCCTCTTTTATTGCATATAAAAATACAGCCAGATCACTAGACGTATGTTGAGGCTAAATAATCAGAACAAGTAGTGCAACGCCCATTTAAAATCGAACTCTGGTCTACCCGGGAGTCTAGCCTTAACAAAAAGAAACAACTGTTATGTTCGGGAACGATTAATGTAGAAACTCGGAAGAGACTCTTAAAGTCGTATGTATGGAGTACGGCATTATACGGGTGCGAAACTTGGGCAATAGGAGAAGCGGATCGAAAAAGAGTAGAAGCATTTGAAATGTGGTGCTACAGACGCATGATGAAGATACCGTGGATAGATAGGGTTAGCAATAGGGAAGTATTAGAAAGAGTTGGGGAAAAGCGAAAGGTATGGAAGACAATAAGGAATAGGAGAGATAGGATGGTAGGACACCTTCTAAGACACGAAGGAATAGTTCGCGACATACTGGAGTCAGAGATATGAATAAAAAGAGTCAGGGGTAGGCCTAGATTAGATTACTACTCTCAAATAGTTAGCGATGTAGCAGTGGCGGCTCGTGACTTTAGAACTTGGCAGTGCTCTGGAATGAAATCACCGTTCAGGGGTTGGGGGGGGGGTCTGGCGGTTTCTCCCCGTATTTTTTTATGAAGTGCTTTAGAAGCCATTTTAAAACATTTTAAAACAAGAAATTTCACTCACCGCAATATTTGACGAAAATCCCAAATCCAAAAGGTTAAACTTTCGCACAAAACTTTTACCGCGACCTTTCGAAAAGTATTTGACAATTCGCTCAGGCTTAGGACGTCAATTTCGTTTTATTTCAAGTTTTTCGTCAAAAGTCTGTATTATATATTTAGAAACAATATTCACTTTTAACTGAATGAAGTAAGTATTACAACACAATAATAATATTGAAAAATGCAAAAATCAGGCGACCACTTTGTTAAAGTTCACTCCACAATATTTAAGTGTTCACTTGAATCTGGAACGCAAATTCTGTACTAGCTTGCAAGTGAGCTTTGGACACTTCGTACTTTCTTACTTTTTCATGCAAATGGTTTAAGTCAGTAACGCCTATACTACTCCAATTCTTATCCATATTTGGAGTAAAAAATAACAAGCATTGAAAACAAAAAAGAGAATTCCTTACCGTACATCCATATATCCATTTGTTTCGTTTGTAAATGTCGCTGGTGAAATGTTTGGTGAAAGACCGACCTTCATTTTTCTTCGCACAAGTTTGATTTAGTTTTAAAACCGGTGTCGGCCTACCTAACCGTTTTATTTCAATTTTTGTGCTCAAGTCCAATAATAAAAAGTTAATTTTAATAATATTGTCAACGGAATTTATGCCGCTATCACTACATAACACGCGCCACCGCCACCACCACAAACTAAACCACTGGAAATTTCAATATTTAAAAATAATAAACACGATAATACAGCTAATTACTCAAGTTATAAGCAAAGCCAGGAGCTATCTCAAACTTAAATATGGTAAACAAAACAACAACGCCGCAGAAGTACCAATTCCCGTGTCCCGTATTATATTATGCATATGCTTAGCACAACCGCAAGTTTCAACTTCCAAGTGTGTACTGAAAAGGTGTTCGGATACGAGCTAAACTAAAAGCATATATGACGAATTTTCCCAAGTCTTGCCGAGTTTTGCCAATCTCGCTCCCATATCGAATGTACGAGCACCACACCCAAAAGCTCACAGTTTCAACACGCCAGACGCTACACTCGAACGCCAGACGCTACACTCGAACGCCAGACGGTTGGATGTATTTGCACGTGTATTATCTGCTAGGTATTTTGAAACTGACGACGCGGGATGCTTGGCGCGCGTACTATTTATTATCTAAACGCTGGAGATTCGAAAAGTTTTAAACTTTAGTTTGAACCTTATCAAAAAAAGGTTAAAAGCAGTTTTTTGTAGGCAGTGCGCGCGCACAAGCGCACTTATTGAGGAGCCGCCACTGCGGATGTAGGATGTTCAACTTTTGAGTAAATGCGTAGGTTAGCTCAGGATAGAAAAGGATGGAGGTACACGTCCAACTAGTCTTCGGACTGAAAACCTTATGATGATGATTGGTCAATAAATTATGACAAGGATCCAGTAAAGAGTTTATGGGCGGGCAATTTTTTCCAGCTAAAAATACAACGTATCGTAACCTGTTGTCTAAAATAAGTGATTTCCAAAAAATGTTTCTTGAATTATTGGTTATTCATTATCGGAAAAGGACACGCTATCAGGATACGACGTTTCAAGGACGCGTAATTTTTATACTCTATCAAATGGACTATGTTGTAGGTATACTTTCCAATACATTTTATGTTTATCCACCAAACACAATGCAAAATTAAATGTGACCCGAGAATATGCACAAACGTGCATATTGTATATTTCCGCTTCAATAACAACAAAATGCGCTCCGGAAACTGAAAATATTGTTATTTTGTTGCTAACCTAGCGCCGTAAAATTAAATTGAATTGCCATGTCTGAGCTTTCAAACATACGAAGTGGTAATCCTCGGAGAATTGTTTTCGTATTTATCTTTTTACTGGCGAAGCTCACGGAATTCTCTTGAGTATTTTTCGGAGCATTAATAAATAAATTGGAACTATTAGATGCTTTTAGCTTTCCAATTAGTTGGTCGACATCTGGAAAGAACATTGAGTACCGAGTTCGTTTAAAATTCACTTTCATGGGATCCTAAAATCCAAGAAATTCTATTATTGTTTGCCGCTCTTGCTTAACTTTTTTACTTTGAACATGACATAGGCCTGGTTTTTTATTTTATAAAGTAATTGGTATTCCGTGAGAACGAGCGGAGCACGTGCTGTAACTTTTTCTCCAGCAGTCAGTTAACGAACCATGGGCTTTTACAAAGCTTTCTTGTTTACTTATATTTAATTTGTAACATTTGAAAGACTGATGTTTTAGTACCTGGTAACATTACTTCTTTATTCCAGTTTATATTGTAAATAATTCGGTTATCATAGAATGTGACTGGCTGCACAACAAACTTGTTGTGTAACGAGGAGAAAATTAAATTGCCACTCCCCGTATAGGCTTTATTCGGGTTCTACACTAGTTTTATACAAGACCTAGAATTCAAAATTAATAACAAAACAAAGAATAAATTATTAGACTTAGGCAACAACAATTAAAACAATAATTCAAATTGTTGATTCCCCAGAGGCTGCTAGACTCGCAAACGAACCGATGCTCCCAATATAAATACGAGTAAATGAATGAAATAAATACGTTTTAAAATATAAAACGCCGTTCGGAAAAAGGTAAGTAAATGCGAGGTGCACAGCCACTTTTTGTACTTATTGAAACTAACAAGAAATATATACAAAATAAAGCAAAATATGCCTATACAGGGAAAATGTTTCCCTACAAACTTTAAGATTGTTTAAAGGAGGATCTTAATATATGAGCCTAATTTTAAACCTGGATGAAGTTAGCGTGAAGTTAGGTTTATTTGTCATAAATAAATTAAATATTTGTGATCAACTGAAATTGTTGTCAAATAATATGCAATATTTTCTTGGAATAAACTAAATGTTACGTGGCAATAATTTTTGGTAATTTGAAAAATAATTCCAATTATTAATGGGAAAGTACTGTTTTCTACTATGAAACATTTAACGTTTGAGAATGGTTCTAGTTATTAAATATGTTAATGAGAAATAAACTTGTCGGTAATATCTCAATCTTTATCATTAAAGATCTATGTTTATTTACTTGTAACAGTCCATCTTCTAAAAAAATAGGAATGTTTAACTTAAATAATTTAATCTAAAATTTTGGGCAATAAATTAAAATGTTGATAATGAACGTTTTGTTTTTTAGGTGTGATTGTGTAAAACTAGTCTAAAGGTTAGTAAGCGAAAACAAACTTTTTAAGATGTTATACATCACAAAAAAATAAATAATATATTTCTAGAAACAGAATAAGTTTAAGTGAAATAAACAAAATTCCTGTTGATTTAGCCAAATAAGAATTACTTGCCTCAACTCAGCAAGCAAAACTATTTTGTTTACTCGATTAAACTAAAAGTCCACATATGCTTGTTATGAATAAGCATAGTCACAAAATTCACTTCACGAAAATAAACTTTTCATTTTAAATGACAAACTACATTTTTACTGAGATTAAAAAGTAAGCCTAATGATAACAGAAAAAGATTTAGTCTTGGGATTAAAAATAACAAAAATAATTTAAAAAATTTTTGCTATAATTCCGAAACAAATACCTAGATATTAAATCTTTTTAATATTATTTTATTTGTCATTGTTAAACACAAAATTATTTTTAGCCATAATTAGGCTTTGAGTACTTTATCCATTTTTTTCATTACTCAAATCATAGACAAACTTCATTTTTTTAAATGTGTATTAGTTCTTTCTTGAGAGCTGAAAATCTGGAAAAATTTCCTCCATAACCTATTACTTTTTTCAAACAATCGTACTAAGAGCATGCCCACTTTCATAATCCGGCATTTGAAAATTTGGAGTGGGTTTGACGTGTGAGTGGGAACAGGTGAGGGCGGAGTAGTGACTTGACAACTGTACAGTTCTTGGTATAATTCGTTAAATACGTAGATATTATTTTTTTACTTTTCCTTTAGGGACGCTTCGTATAATCACTGCAATAGTAGGTAGGTACCTATACAAGGAACAAAAAATTATGCTTCCTGCTGCTTACTTAACCTTCATCAATCATCATATTCTCTGTATTAATAGGTAGCCCAATAAAGTCGCTTGTACATAGTATGCATGTGTACTTTATTTAAAATTCCTATTATAAATTAATTTATATACTATCAATCCGCATGTAGCGCCACAATCATGCCTCAGGGACACCAAGTGTACTGTCAAAAAATAATCGTCTACCGTGTGTCCCGAGAATTCTGAAGCATCCTGTCTAACATGGGAAATTTGAAAATTGCGATTTCTATGTCCCCAAAGTGTTTTAAGGATATTCCGAGTATTAGCACATATACAATGTGCACCAGAGAACTTTCTGTGCAATAATTTTCAAAGTTTAACAAAAAATGTAAAAAATAATTCCAAAAATATATCGCGTGGGAATCAAAAATAATTCCAAAAATATATCGCGTGGGAATCAACTAAGTTTAAATACACGTGTAAAAAGCACAACGACTGTGTCGAAACGGTTTAGTGAGTTTAGTCGCAGCACCGTTGACATTGCATCCGGCATACGGAGGTTCGAATCCAACGGCGGTTAATTCCTTTTTACTTGTATTGTCATTTTGAATGAACAACGATTGATTTCTATCAGTAAAGATGCATCACTAAACGCTTTGTAATTTTTAATTAAACTTTAAATGGGTTTATTAGAAAAATTCACATTACATATTAAAGGCTGTAACATTGGAACGATACCTAGAAAATTAGTTATTTATTTACTTAAAGATTTTAAAACTTTGTTTGGTCATTTTATTTTGCAACAATAACTGCATTTAGTTGTAGGCATTGATAACAGCTACTAGGAAATGATCGTGTCTGAAATCAACCCTCGAATAAATATTTATGGTGGTCCTGACAATGTTACAGCCTTTAATAATGTGAATAATTTTTTAATAAATCCATTTCCAGTTTAATTAAAAATTATAAAGCATTTAATTATGCATCTTTACTGATATAAATCAATTGCAATTTATTCAAAATAACAACACAAGTAAAAAAGGAATTAACGGCCGTTGGGTTCGAACTTCCGTATGCCGATGCCGGATGAAATATCGGCAGTGCTGCGATTAATCTCACTAAACCATTTCGACACAGACGTTATGCTTTTTACATTTGTATTTAAACTTAGTTGATTCCCACGCGATATATTTTTGAAAATAATTTTTACATTTTTTGTTAAAACTACACAGGAGGCCCTCCCCCACTAAAAATGTGAAACAGGCGCCGACCGGAATTCGAACTCAGATCTTTCGCTGTCCGGCCCCTCCTCTAACCAATTGAGCTATCCGCACCCCGGCAGATCAATCTCGAGAGAAAGGCCTTATATACATAGCGAAGGAAGATGGAAATAACAATAATTATGAATCTCAATTAACCAACAAAAACCTCACTTTAGATCAATTGCAGTAGTCACACTTATTTAAGCGCTTCGTAAAGACAATGACCCAATTGTGTACAGAATGGATGAGAATTCGATGCCCAAAGAAAATATAGGAATATTAAATTTTGAATCGACTGCGGGATTCGAACCCAGATCTTTCATTGTCCCGAGAGTTTCACATTTTCTAAGGGGAGGGCCTCTTGTGTAGTTTTTCTTTACTGCTATGCCCGATTATTACTCATTAATTTATATTTACAACACTTAAATAAGTGTGACTATACTACAATAGATCTAAAGTGAGGTTGTTGTTGGTTAATTGAGATTCATAATAATTGTTATTTCCATCTTCCTTCGCTACCTATATAAGGCCTTTCTCTCGCGATTGATGTGTCGGGTACGGATAGCTCAACTGGTTAGAGCAGTCGCAGCGAAAGATCTGGGTTCACATTTTTCGTGGGGAGAGCCCCCTGTGTAGTTTTCCTTGACTGCTATGCCCAATTATTACTCATTCATTTATAAATTTACATTTGGGAACACGCATTTTGTGAAGTGAATTGCGCAGGAAACTAATACTAAAATCAAATCAAATAAAACTGACTTGTTTATGATAATTAAAAAATTTGCGCAATTCGATATATTAACTCAACACCGGAAGATGTTAAAGGAAGACATTTTACAGCCACATTGCTGCTATCTCGATGTACGAGGAAAAACTTCTCATTCGCAGAGATGTCAAAAGAGTACTGACGGAAGTCAAAATGTATACGTACCGGCCTGGCTACTTTTTTGTGCATAGTTATTATTTCTCGTTTACTAATTACTTCTTAAGCAAGTATGATAGTCGTGGTCACGCTGATAGTAGATAAAACGTTATAAGATACTTTTATCGTAACTTCAAATTATGGGCCGAGTTTGATAATTTTACCATCTTATACCATATTATGAACTCTTACGATACTTGCATCTTAAATAACTATTAAGTCAAGCAGCCAGAATTTACTTTCTTCATTCCAATCTCAAACTTTATTTATGTGACCCAGGCACAGCCAAAGGATAAATAAGTTAAGTACCTATTTATGAACTTCCACGAGCACATTATCACAGTAAGAAAATAAGGTTACTTAAGATAATTTCACGAGATCGCTTTCTTAAGGAAGGCGGTAGATTTATGTTAACGAAGTCATAACTCCACGTTATGGTGGAAGGGGTTATTGGGTTGCTCAAATTATTATAGCCAAAAGGGACAATATCAGGATAGAATCCGAGCTGGAATCATATTACCCGTTAAGCTGAAATAAATTTACTCAAACAGATTGTTTCCAACGGCTAGTGAATAAATAACGAGGAACGGCGAAAACCTTGAACCCTGGTATGATTACGAAATCGGAGCGAATTATGTTTGTCGTCCATGTTTTCATAATACTTATGCTTCTAATTGTTTTTAATTATGTGTAATTTTTATGTGGTTATATTTGCCAAGTACAGAATTAAATAATTCGAAACCTGAAGCAGGGTCCTGGGAAACCAATATATCTTCAATGAACTCTCGAAGAAATCTACTTTTGTATTCGTCTCGACAACCCGGAAAAGTATTTTTATTGTATCCTACGCAAAACTTCCAACGAAAACATTGTGGTAACAAGTGTTTAGCTTCTTTAACAGGACATACAGCACAACTAAATTTAAAAAAACACTTTGTTAAAATTCTATGCAAAGTAAAATAACTCTGAAAAATAAGGATTTCGTAGTTTATTAGGTCGACCTTGAAAATCGAAATAAAAATAACCAGCAGCTTTCACTGCCTGTACAGGGCGTCGAAAAAATAGCGGATAAACTCTTCAGTACGTTGTCAAGAATGGTCACCTCAGTTTAGTAAAAATTCTAAAAAAATGTGCCCTAGTTTTCAACAGAAAAAGGTCCAAAGTCTGCCTACTCAACTCCTGCTACAGCCATTATGCTAACTAATTGAATCTGATCTTAAACTATTGTGACAAATTGCTTATATCATATCAAAACACAATGGAACATTTAGCTTACTTGGGTGTACCTGGGAAATTACAAAATTGTTGTCTCAAATGTCAGAATTGAAAATTAAAAATAATGGTGATTTTAGACTGCCATATGCCAGTTCAAAAGTGGCATGTGTCAGATTGCACCTAATTTGGATACTTTATAGTTTGAAATATCACAAAATGTATACTAACATTGTGTATGCAGATATGTAATTAATTTTCAGAGAAAGCACTAACAATGTATTAGCAGCAATACGACTTTATCGCGAGCGCTACCCGCAACCTTCGGTGCGAAGTCTCGACCAGCGGATGAGGGAGACTGGCAGTGCTCCCCCAACGAGACATATCTACCGATCGAGGATGCCCACGGAAAATAAGAACACCCGAACTAGAATAAGATGTCATCGCATTAGTACATGAAGATCCTACACGGAGTGTCAAGGATATCTCTGGCCAGTTGGAGGTGCAGTTAAGTCAAGTTGGGAGAATTTTGCAAACTGAGCATCTGCATCCGTACCTCTACATGAAGTGCCAGGCGCTTCTGGAGGAATATTTCACGGAGCAATTTCTGTCCGAGATTCCTTCAGCAAGAGGGACAGAACGAATTCTTCACCAGAAACATTCTGTGGTTCGATGAAACCACATTCACCAGAAGCGGTTACTTTAACGCCCACAATACGCATTATTATAGCGTCGACAGTCAATGTTCTAGTCGGGAATTCCCATCAGCACCGCTTTAGCGTAAACGTGGCCGCCGGTATTACGGGCAACCAAATAGTTGGACCACATATTATTCCGAATAGACTTGCAGGGGTGTAGATTACCTGATTTTTTTTGCGAACGAAGGTACAAGATTTTTTGGAGAACAGTCAACAATATGTGGTTTCAACTAGATGGAGCTCCTGCTCATAATGATGCGCCTTTTCGACGGTGGCTAGATGAAGAATTTCCGAGTAGATAGATAGGGAGGGGAGGGCCTGTGCGTTGACCACCGCGTTCGCCAGACTTATTCCATTAGACTTTTTCTTTTGGGGGCATGTGAAGAGTACAGTTTACCGGACACCTGTGAAAGATGAAAATAACCTACACCAGTGCGTATTTGATGCTGCAAACCACGTCGTTCTCCACATGTTGGAAAGAGTTCGGGGTAACGTGGTTCGCAGGGCACAAGCCTGCGTAGCCGCGCAGGGGCGGAATTTCGAACACTTGCTGTAAACTTCCTTTCTAGTCAACGAGTGTTTGCTGTCTATTGGGGTAGCATTCGGGATATAGTCGTGTTGTAGCTAATGCGTTGTTATTGCATTATCCCAAAACTAAACACTCATTGTGGTGTTTGGGACTAAAAATGTAAGACTAATAATTGCTTTATTAATTAAATCCTTTGTTCTCTTAATGTGTTTATTTCTTTTACTTTCTTTAGTCTTCATTTGACGAAATAATTTGAAATTATAATGACGTTACCTACATTCATGACAGATTTACGTGACAATTAATTTGTCATAGGTAACTAAGATGGTAACTAAGATTAAATAAATTTCAGGCAATGTGATACCTGAATCGTACATTTATATGTTGCAAGATTTCTTGCTTTTAAAATCGAAGTAAACTAGTCACGGAGGTACAGAGATTTTTAATTTTTTTTTTTCATCCGGACACAAATTGTTACAACGTACCGTTCAGTTTATCCGCCTGTATTTTGCAGTGGTTTAAAATTAGGTAGGTACCTACTGTTTTTAAACAAATTTTGTTGGGATCGAGGCCAACTGGGTCGCAACCGCAGCACTAATTTATTTCAGCAATATTTTGCTGTTACTCGTAGCTTCGATGTAAATATTTTTTTTCCACTACTAGCCTAAAAGCATATTGACCGATTTTTGTGCTGTGAAATTGTTTTTCTCTACCTCTTACTTATAATGTTAATAATGGCTTCATTATTGACCTATGCTAGAATATGCGATAATGAGATGATTGTCAGGATGATCTTCAAACAACAAACATCATCATCATAAGGTTCTCAGTCCAAAGACTGGTTGGACGCGTACCTCCATTCTTTTCTATCCTGAGCTAACCTACGCATTTCCCTAAAAGTAGAACATCCTACATCCCTAACTATTTGAGAGCAGTAGTCTAATCTAGGCCTACCCCTACCTCTTTTTATTCCTATCTCTGACTCTAGTATGTCACGAACTATTCCTTCGTGTCTTAGAAGGTGTCCTACCATCCTATCTCTCCTACTCTTTATTGTTTTCCATACCTTTCGCTTTTCCCCAACTCTTTCTAATACTTCTCTATTGCTAACCTTATCTATCCACGGTATCTTCATCATGCGTCTGTAGCACCACATTTCAAACGCTTCTACTCTTTTTCTATCCGCTTCTCCTATTGTCCAAGTTTCGCACCCGTATAATGCCGTACTCCATACATACGACGTTAAGAGTCTCTTCCTAGTCTCTATATTAACCGTTCTCGAACATAACAGGTGTTTCTTTCTGTTAAACGCAACTCGGCCCTGCGCTATTCTTTGTTTTATATCTTTAGTGCTCCTACCGTCTTGAGTTATTTTACTTCCTAAGTAGCAGAAATCCGCGACCTCCTCTATCTTCTCATTTCCAATTTGTATTTCCATTTTAGTTCTATTTTCTCACCCCCTACATACCAAAATTTTTGTTTTCTTTTTATTGATTTTCATGCCGAAGCCCTGTGTCAAAACTGCTTCCATTTCATTCAAAGCCGCTCCTAATTCTTCTTTGCTAGATGCTAACACTGCTATGTCATCCGCAAATCTGAGCATGTTAATAGTTTGGCCCTGTACATTGATCCCTGAGGCTGTTCTTTCCTTAACAATATTAATCGCATCTTCGATATATAAGTTGAAAACTAGAGGTGACAATGCACATCCCTGTCTCACTCCCTTCCGGATATCTACTTCCCTTCGTTCCTGCTCACATTCTATAACTGCCTTTTGCTCTTTGTAGAGATTATGTATTATTCTTCTGTCCCTGTATTTCATCCCTACCTTTCTCAGCACTTCGAACATCTTCCCCCATTTTACGTTGTCGAAGGCTTTTTCTAAATCTACAAATCCTATATAGACGCTCTTTCTCTTTTCTATCGTTTTTTCTATAATTACTCGTAAAGCTAGAATGGCCTCGCGCGTTCCTCTATTTCGTCTAAATCCGAACTGATCTTCTCCTAATATTTCTTCCGCCTTTTTCTCCATCCTTCTTTGCACAATTCTAGTTAAAATTTTTGACGCATGGGAAGTTAAACTGATAGTTCTAAAATTTTCGCATCTATCCGCGCCTTTTCTTTTTGGCAAAGCTACTATGATGTTCCGTTTGTAATCTTCTGGAATCTCGCCTGTCAGGTATATGCGACTAACTAATTTAAATACACGATCTATTACCTCTTGACCTGCGCACTTTAAGATTTCTGCCTGCAAGCCATCTATACCTGGCGCTTTATTATTCCTTAAACTTTTTAGTGCTATCTCAAACTCTTCTCTCATTATAGGACTCCCTAGGTTTTCCCCCTCTACACTGCTTTCGCTTTCTAATATATCTTGCACTTCCTGCCCCGCATATAAGTTTCCTAAATATTCTTTCCACCTATCTGCCTTCTCCCCGCTTCCAATTAGGATATTTCCTGCCTCATTTCTAATGTTTTTGGTACTAGATCCAATTTCTCTAAAATTTCTCCTAATTATTTTATATGCTTCATCACTCTTTCCTACTTCGAACTTATCTTCCACTTCTTTGCATTTATTATCGATCCATTGCTCTTTCGCTTTCCTACATTTCCGAATAATTTCCCACTTGATCGCCTTATATCTTTGTTTCCCTATTTCATCTAACCTATTTTTATATTTTCGCCTTTCCTCTATTAGACTCACAATATGTTTTGTTATCCAGGGTTTCCTACTTTCATTCTGTTTATGACCCAAAATATCCCTAGCTGAGGAAACTAAACTATTTTTAATGCAATTCCATTCTGCCTCTATGTCCCTAACAATATATTGTTATATTGTTAGAAACAACAAACACAACTTCTGAATTACTGGAATTTAATTAGGAAATCTTGAACTACAATTTGAAGCACCGATACACACAATTCTACACAATGCACTTCTTTGTTTTATAATTTAATTACTTTTTATCCACTAACTTGTCTTTTTAAGGGGGCTTGCGACCGTCTTCTCCTGTCTCGCTCGGACTCGTTGATTGTCCCTGAGAACCAGGTGTTCGTTTTTCAAAGACTCCACAGTCAACTTTCAGAGTATTTACCTGAAATTGTTGTGTAGAAATGCGCTATGATCCCAGTTTTTTTGTAATTTAAAAAAAATGATCATTTTTTTACTTAAAAGCTAGCATTTTTCTCAAATTTTGTATGTGAAATAAGGCACCCTTTTCTAAAATTATAAAGAAAACTGAGATCATAGCGCATTTCTACACAACAAAAAGCTTTAGTGTGCAAAATTTCAGGTAGATACTCTGAAAGTTGGCTGTGGAGTCTTTGAAAAACGAACACCTGGTTCTCAGGGACAATCAACGAGTCCGAGCGAGACAGGAGAAAGTTCGACGAGCCGCCTTAAACTTCTAACACTGTTACACTTATTAACTACCGAATTCTGAATGCCGAATAATCCCCTTCCCCTACTACTTGCACTACCTTATATTAACTTTCCAAAATTCACACCCCCCAACATGGTTTGACCAACACCTTTTAAAAATAACCCAAACTGCTAGAATACAGAAGCCAATCAGATTCGAATCGAATGACAACCGACGAGATATATTTCCTTGTGTAAAACACGTATTATGAGTTCTAATAATTCCGTAATGGCTAAACGGTCAGCGCCCGTTAAACACCAAACTGAATTAGTACGTGATGGTGGTATTCGATCCGAATGACCGTTGCAAAGTTGTAACACATAAGTCAATAATATAGAATGCCAATCATAAAACAAAAGTTTGAAACTCAAGCAATTGAATTTTTTCACTACTAGCCTTAAAACATATCATTATTGATCGATATTTATGCCGAGAAATTGTTTTTCTCCACTTATAATGGTCTGTGATTGGTTCAAGGTCAATAATGAACTTATTTGCGATTTGTATACATAGATTCGTTATTGATCTATGTAAATAGGAAAAATTACCTTTGTCGGCAGGAAGGCTTCATCCGGTGCTTTTGCTAGAAATGTAGTAATTTGTTCCTTCAAGAATACAGACGATTTTTTTTGCTTTATACGAAGTATTTTGGCGCTTTAAAAATGCTAATAACTTGAAATATTTTGACACATCTAAATTCTCTTTCAATGCAAGGGTTGACTTCAGCATTGAAAATATGGCCCATAAACTGGAAGCCTTCTTATTCTGTGCTTGCTCCTGGAAACATACCAGCAGCACATTTTCAGAAACTTTGGTGACCTTTCTGGTCGGGCACCAGCCTTTAAATTCAGCATACACTTGTAGGTACAAATTTTTCGATTTCTCTGGCAACAAACAATTTATCATGCACATTTTGTGAATCTTCCCTTATTTCAGGAGGCGTGTATCTTCCACTTTCACTTCACATTATCAGAAACCCGAACGAAAAACTCAAAATTGAAATCAAATTATAGACTTTATAGAATTGCCAATTATTATAAAACAAAAGTTTCAAGCAACTTAATTTGATGGGTTTTCATATCAAACTGTTTACATTATTATCAATACATAAGTCAACAACGAAAACTGTTACTAGTAGTGAAAAATAATATATGCACCACGGTTGAGAAGTAGTGCTGGGCGATGTTCATCGATGTTTTTTCAACATCGATGTTTGGTTTCGATGTTCGATGTTTTCAGCATCGATGGTAGCCTACATCAACATCGATGTTTTGCTAACATCGACTGGCAACATCGATAAAAACGGTACCGCGCTGCGCTGGCGGCGGTTTCGTTATCGCGTATGAGTCATTTGTCGCCGGTACTTTTTTCGTGTACCTACAACTTACAAGCTGTCGGCTCGACGTCGCCGGCTCTCTTTGAGGCTTGCAGGTGTTCTACTTTGTTCTGTCTAACTGATATTTTAAATTTACTTTTCTCTCTTACTCCCGCATCTTTTTGCCTCTGCCTCTTTGATTTAACAACACTCTTATTTTGACGGCGACAAAGCGATGTCGTTTCGTTTGGTTAACTCTCAACTTGTGACTTTTGAGTGAATAGCAGTAGCAGGGCAGGTAAGCTTTTAATTTGGTTGTATATTCCAAATGAATATCCAAAGGTTTCTTTAAGAGATTAGCACATAAAAGATGGCTCCTAAAAGCAGCTTTTGGAAGTACTTTGAAAACAACAGGGTGATTTCGCGCGTTGTAAAATTTGCAATAAACAAATTAAAACATCGATGTTTAGAAACATCTATATTACGCTGTCGATGTTTTTACACTATCGATGGTTACTGTCGATGTTAACATCGATGGTCCGCATCGATGTCCCAGCACTATTGAGAAGTACTATTGTTGCCCTCGCACCTTATATCCCTTATACATTGGTGCTCGGGCAATAATAGTACACTTCTCAACCTTGGTGTATAATATACTATTTCATGGATATTCATATGAAACTGTTTATGTACTGCAATCGTCAGACGTGATGGCGAGCAACAGAGATGCGCAGTTGAATAATCCCCACTATTCATCCACTACCCTCTCGACCGGGATTGGTTTTCGGTGGACGCACGCAACTGTCAGTGGCGCACCATTAACATAATAAATTCATCTATAGTCCAGGGAACCTCGCGCCACTGCCTGAAACTAGTGCGTGGCCTTGCCTGCGCGGGCTGTCGCCATCACGTTTGACGATTGCTGTACATTTTTATCAATACAAAAGTCAATAACGAAAACTGTCTCTGGAGATGAATTATGTAAATTATCGAAGTTTTGCTTATTAATAGATAAAATTAAGGTGCTAGCAGTGAAAAAAATTGTATATACACCAAGGTTAAGAAGTACTATTATTGCCCTTGCGTCTTGTATCCCTCGGCGCTTGTGCTCGGGCAATAATGGTAGATTTCTCAACCTTGATGAATAAAAAAATAATACACTATTTTCCAACGCCAAATAATTTGGAAGTCAACCGAATAGGGCTTTTCATTATAAAAAATGCTGAGGCGCATGCGCGTTCGCGTCATGACAATTTCGGACAAATGTCAAAGTCTTGTATTGTTTGAAAGTGTTTATTTTAAATTCTTTGGTCTATGCAGTAAAATTTTATTGCAAACGTACAAAATTAGTAATAGTTCGGAACTAAGACTGTATGGAGCATCCAAACATTGTGCGTTTGGTGACTGCAACGGCGATAGCAGAGCGGCTAGGCCAAGTTATCGCTTGGGATTACGATTTTATCCATTTCCCCAACCTTGCCTAACACTGGGGAAATCGAAGTTAATAACTGGGTCGGTAACCATGTGAGGACTTGTTCCACCTATACAAATTGCGTGGATGAAAATGTGTAAGCGGCAAGATTCGAAATGGAAAAGTGTATTGTACGTTTCCAGGTTTTACGTCATTATTATGCAACGATGTCGGATCGAGTTCGGGAGTAAATTATGCAACAACACTTCCTAGTGACGCTCTGGAGCCAGTTATACAGCGCGATCTTTCGGTTTCTGTATCTGGGAGGCTCTGTATAGCTAGGCTATTCGGATCATTATCTTATTAACGATATATCGGGGTTGCATCTGGTCGGTCAGGATCGTCTATCATACCCTCGTTCAAAAGTCGAAGAAGGGAGAGTTCATTATTGCTAAACGGTGAATTGTAAAACATAAACAAATTAAAAGGGTTTCTATTAATTTAACTATTTACATTTTAAACGGAAATTAAATGGATATTTACAAGAATATATACATGAAAATAAATGAGAAATTCTGGTATTAAAATCAGGACGGTACTATAACCGGCTTCCCGAACGATTAGCGCACTAGAATCGGGCTAGATGCCTAGCTCGAGGACTATTCCCTCGGGATCAGCTACCACTTGAATTCCAGTAACTCGTCGTATGATTCACTGTTCCGGATACTGGAGGTTTCGTAGTAGCACTTCTAGCGCGGCCAGTCGGGGGTTTCAGGTCTGGGATATACGTCGGAACACCTAGGGTGTAATCCCATACGAGACAGCTTTCTCAGTTAACGTGTGAACAGCTTTATAACTGACGGGCCCACCCCATGACATATGCAGATTGTGGTAGAACCCTCCGCTGCACTTTGCACATCGACATTCTGTATAATCCGCCGCAATGTATGCAAACTATAATATAGGTTCTACTTTTCCTGCACCTGTACTGGTAAATGAACCTACCTAATTAAGTCAGCTACACTCCTACCACACGTCAATCAACTCCGGTCAGGTTAATTTAATTATTGGTAGCCCTGCGGCTTCAATAATTAAATACCAGCGATGAAATCTTTGAATGTTTATTCTACTTAGAATAAACAGGATGCGGGAAATGAACAGAAAATCACACGCCGTGAATTAAACTTATTCAAGCGGGCTGTCGGTTAATAGTTATCGGGTGCGGGTGAAGATAGTTCTTTTTCGGATGCGGATGGACACGATTGTTTTCTTGTTCGGATACGGGTGGACAGGATTGTTCCTTGTTCGGATGCGGGTGGACAGGATTGTCTTCTTGTTCGGATGCGGGTGGACAGGATTGTCTTTCATTTCGGATGTGTGGCTCCTTTTATAGCCACTCGAACAGACTCGGCGGTCGGGCTTTCATTCCTACCATCGAAACGTGTGACGTGGAGGTACTTTGCCACCACCATTCTTCTGATGATCTTCTTTATTTATCTTCGTGACGCAGCGGCTTACTCTTCTTTCTTCATACGGATATGCCTCGGCTCTCTCTCCGTGACGCGGTGAAATAGAGAACAATTATGAATGCTAATCCAAGTCTGTTGGATTTAATGGGCATTCCAATTATGCATTGTTACAATTTGTTAGGTGTTTAAAATAAGAATTATTTGTAGTTGCAGAAAAATACACACCTGTTGTTTCTCAGTTCTCCTTTAAAAAATTGATTCACTTTAACCGATACAATGTATTAAAAACCTGCTTGATTAAAGTATGTTGGTTAACATTCTCGAATTTTACAATTTTACGAGGGATATCACTAGGAACTAACATTTGTAATTTTTTGTCTTAAAAACACCCTCCTTGTTTGGTATTTTACTACTTACTTACGAATATTCTACACGAAGTTTGTCAGGCCTGGCAGTGACATTCGTCCGAAAAACTAAGAACAGCTGATTGTCAGTGTAATTCTGCACATGCGCGCTAACGAATGGAAAAGGTCTATTAAAGGTCGAAAAAAGATGCATTTATGTTGTCTATAATGTGTAGACTAGCCTAAACAACATTTAAAAAAAACAAGAATCTCCGTTTAAAATTTAAATTATAAACCATTAGCAAACGTCAAAAATTTGAAGTTGATTGGAAAACCACCCAGCCATGGCATATGCGAAAAAGTTTTTTTCGCTCAAAAAGCTAAATTGTTGCTTCTGTTACTTTTATTCTAAGGTATAACCGTTGCTCCAGCCACGCCTAATTAGGTTACTGAATACTCGGTTTGTTGAGGAGCACCAAACTCAAACTATGGAGCACAAAAATTCCAAAACTAGCACATGTCGACTGCATTGCGCGATTTGCGTATTTGTTCGATAACATTTTTGAAATATTAATAAAATTTTTAACTCTCTATGTTAGTTATGATGCATTCAGATGCTCTGGTTGCACCTAAACTATTCATATCGAGTTTCTGTGAAATACAGCCAGTCTTGGAAACCTGTGCCCACCAGAGCGTATAGTCGGTGATCCTGCTGCTGATAACCTTTGTTGATATTTATTTTTTTCCACCAGTGTCGCCTTTAAACCTTCCGGATGAGTATTGTTTCATTACAATTTCCATAAATAGGTATAATAAACCAGATGTTAAGTAAAATTAATTGATTGATCGGAACTTAAAGTTGATTCACGAGGGGTATACATACATTCAGTGAACAGGAGTTCATCATTGCACTACTATTTGAGCATTTGCAATTTAACATGCATTTATACTACCAAAAATTGGGGCATTAGTCTATGAACAGTGTTTCTTTAGCTCTTTGAATTATTTATTCATTGCGTCCGTGAAAAAATCAATGATCATTGTTCAAAGTAATTTTGAACAATATCGTTCATAATTATTATTGTGAACGATATTTTTCAGAGAATGACTGGTTCTGCGACATGATCAGCTTGTTCTTTTTTTATTCACGTATGTATATTATTCTAGAAGGAAGCACCTAAAGCACGTTTAAAATAGCATTGTCAGGTTACATTTTCTCTGCCTGCTCCCTATGGATACTCTTGTAAAGTATGCCGAAAAGAATATTTTCCGCTGTTTCAGATAGACGTCTTTTCCTTTGGGTGTAAATATATCATATTGAGTGACGTCAACTTGAAACTTTGTTTCCCACAGCACCTGCCAGTGTATGTACAGGTCTCAATTTTGAAACTAGGTTAAGATTCCTTTTATGTATTACCAATTTACAATACCCTACTTGTATTGTGGTTGAAACAATGCGCCTGACTTCCAATTTCATCAAAGTCTTATGTTGATTGACATTTTAAGCAACTCAGAATTTTCTGACACCACAAGAATAGGCACGAAAGCACAAGACTTTTCCTATACATAATACCAGTCAGAAATAGGTATTTGTTAACTGCTTACAACTGATTTAGATCGCTATAAAGGAGTGGGGATTGAACTTAAATATGGTGTCCCTTGCAGAACGTTGGTTTCGTCTGGGTCACAAATTTGTGGACTTCTAGTAGCTTGACGTTGTCAGATTTATTGAATTGGCCGCGTATTTATCGTAGAATTGTGGATAGTTACGGCCAGCCTTCGCCGGGATCGCCAATTTGTAGTGGCTGTGACAATAGGTAGGTAGGTAAGCGTAATAACACGAAGAAGTGTACACTGCGTTATGGTCACTAATTTGTGACGTACACGGGGAAGCTACGACTACCAAACGCCAGGATTATCAATTCGTTGCATTATTGAGCCACATGCTAAGGTGTGACATAAGAGAGATGTCTGGATTAAACCAAAGAACATACTTATAATGTTCTTTGATTAACCTTTCCGAACGATTTATTCCACAGCGAACAACAGTATTTATAAGCTATTGCTTAATGAGAAATGTAATGCGCATGCCACAGTTATAAGTGTATAATTCAGTAATTCCATGAAATAACTAGTTATTTCATGAATTATCGGGTGTCATCCGTTAAAGTGCATATAAAATCCAAAGCATTTGAATACTTTAGCTAATTATTTTATGAAATAACTAGATATTCTGTAAATTATTATTGACTCAGTTTTATTCGTCAAATTACCTGACCGCAAATTTTGTTCAAAACAGAAATTTATCCGGCAAAATAAAAAGTACTTGTCAAATTACTGTTGATATTATGTTAGAAGTTTTTCAATATTGCATGTTTCAATTATGCATGGAAAACCGTAGACCACTGGTTTCGTCCTTTTGGGACTCATCAGTACGGTGCTTTGCCCTACACACCCGAACCATGCTATATTGCTTGCTGTATACAGGCTGGGCCAATAGTGTGTAGTCGGCCCACATCTCTGGTTCTATTCAAGGTATCAAAATAAAACTTTACACGTATGTTGAGAACCCCACGAAGCTTCTGATAAAATTATTTTGGTGCATACAGGGTGTTCACACTCTGAGCACCAAACAAAAGTAATGTTTTTCTAAATGGAACGTCCTACATTTGTTTACATATTTGAATTCCCAATTAAATTTTATGAAAGATTGTGTACTACACGATGGGGTTTTGGGTGACAAGATTGGGGAAATTCTCCAAAAATGGTACAAAATTACGGCAAAAATCTCAATTTTTAAGGTTCAATCTTTATTTCTGCATAAATTATCAGTCGCAGACCTGCCAATATCTACATCAGTCAAAAGCTTAATAAACTGGCTATCTAACCTGCAAATAATATACGGGGTGTTCCATTTAACATTTTTGAGAAAAGCTCCATTTTGCACAAGTTGGACACTCCATACAATATGAACTATTTTGAAAAAAGTTTTAATAGATTTTACAAATAGAGTATCCTCTGAACCGAATCCAATAAAAAAATCATAGTTAGTTTTGACCAGCAGACGTCAGTAGCACCAGAGATTTGGGTTCACACTGGTGACTGGTATTAAAATGGCCATATCTTAACATCGCTTACTCTAAACCCCACCGTGTAGCATATCAACTTTCATGAAACTTTATGGGGAATTCAAATAGGTAAACAAATGTCTGGAATTCCATTTAAAAAACATAACTTGTTTGGTACGTAGCATGTGAACATCCTGTATACATCAAAATAATTTTAACAGAAGCTTCGTGGGATACTCCATATACACGTAAAATTTAATGTTGATATCTTGAATAGAATCAGAGATATGGACCGACTACGCACTATTGGCCCACCCTGTACACTTACACGCTTGATGCAAGTATTAGCAAGAGCTAATTATTATCCGAATTATGCGGCGGTAATGAGTGTTAAATGGAGCGTTCGAATAACTACTTCTCGGGCAAATACCCCGCCGGGCATTGAATTATAGAACTAAATCCAGATTTTGTGTACTACGAAATTTTATACGGGATTCTACCACGAACATTGTTGGGCTTGGAACATCCTTAGACCTCTATGTACTTTCCTGCTCTACCAGCAATAGTCTTATGTATGTTAGAAGTTTTTCAATATTGCATGTTTCGGATGTGCATGGAAAACCGTAGACCACTGGTTTCGTCCTTTTGGGACTCATAGTGTACGGTCCTTTGCCCTACAGATCTCGTAGTACACAAAATCTGGATTTATTCAATAATTCAATGCCTGGCGGGGTATTTGCCCGATGAGTAGTTGTTCGAACGGCCCAGTACCACTCATTCGAGCACTCATTACTGTTGATAATTTAATTCATATGTATAAAATCTCGAGACAGCGAGAAATTTAGCCTTAACTATTACAGCGATTATTTTTTGACGTTTCCATTTTCCAATCAATTAACCGTATTTTTGATCACGGGTTTAATTATGTTCAAGTAAATCATTATTATAGTGAGGATAATTTACTTAACTTCTCCCAGCGAGAATTTTTTTTAGTATTTTGTTTTGATAAACGACTTGTTTTCTGGTTTTGACATAAGTATATATCAAATATGTTTTAATCGCAAATTGTTATAATAAAAGAATAATATTGGAAAGTTGTCTCTTATTTGAACGTCAAAAATAATGTTTCGAGTACGACACAAGAGTAAGAATAACTTGGAAAATAATTCTCCACGTTCTACTCAAACCGGCTCTCGTGTCTATTGCCTGGCGACAAGTTTTCGAAAATCTGTTGAATTATTTTCAAGTATTCTCACTCTCTTGTGATATTACTACTGATAATTTTTTATTTGCCTTTTGGTACCAAGACGACGTCGCAAATTTTTGATTGTAAAATGTTTAAAAATCGAATCCGATGATGAAACGTCGGAAACAATTTTAGAGTACTGAGAAATATGCGGATTAAACAACCATTTAAACCTGTTTTTAAAAATCGTTAAAATGTTAATAAATAACGAAGTTATTAACAAAAAAACAAATTGCAATTTTTTCCTTTTTTTCAAATATCTAGGAAACCAACAGAGCGAAGTCGAATTTTGTGAGGGCATATTAAAGAGCTCCAAATTTCAAAACTTTTTCCCCATTTAAACGTGTTTCTATTTTTAAAGATAAGTGAGATAGCAATGCTGTCAATGCTTATCTGGGACACCCTGTATATGTTTTAATCAAAAATTATTAAATGTGGATATAATGTGCGTGTAGAATGAAGAAAATTAATGTTTGTATAATAAATTTAACAGATATTTGATTAAGACGCTCCAACTTCGCAAAGTCCGATATTATTTCAAAAATTCATACCCTTAGTATTATTCCGTGTTAAATGAACTTTATCTAAATATGCCAGTTACCCTTTCAACTGAATTCATCAACATAATAAACTAATAATGAAAATTTCAAGTGCGGCGCACTACCAACATCAAGAGTCGGACTGTTTTTAATTAACAACGTTCATTTGCAACATATCCCGCGGTTTTAATTACAGAATCTGCCGCTTCTTTTACATACGTGCGTTTCCACAGTCCGATAAGGATTAAAGCAAACTTGAGAAGTAATTTTCGCTCAATAGCACCCACGCTGCAGACTGAAACGTACGGGTATGGACCTGGAAAATGGTGTCGTAAAGTTTGCAGGATGTCAGAAACCCAGTTTTGCCCGTACGCTAACGATTTTAAAATTCCTCTACGTGTCTGCCTAATTGCAAGTAAGGTACTAACGCTATCTTAGCTTGAGCTAATAGCTATTCATTGTCGGCTCAGAAAGTTTGCGTTGTTGCATGAGGAGTTGTGTGTTCCCTGACCTGTGGAAGTCTGCAAGTGTTATTCCTGTCCCTAAAGTTTTTCCACCGGTCGAATTCAAGGACCTTCGTCCTATTAGTATCTTGCCCATCTTCTCAAAACTTCTTGAGAAAGTAATGGAACTTCAAATGCGAGACTTCTTGGAGGCACATAACGTCATTTTTGAGAATCAGTCTGGATTTAGACCCCACCACAGTTGTACGACTGCTCTCCTAAATATCACAGATGACATCTTTGAATCAGTGGACAAAAATAAACTATCGCTTCTAGTCATGCTTGATTATTCTAGAGCATTTGATACTATAGATCATGACATTATGGTTTCAATTTTAAAATACGTCGGCTTTGATGCCTTACCAGTTCGAATGCTTGAGTCATATCTGTCTACTAGAAATCACTATGTTTTACTTAATAACAAGAAGTCTGACGTTCTGCGGTCGTTATGTGGGGTTCCTCAAGGTTCTATCTTGGGACCACTTCTGTATATCATTTACACTTGCGATTTCCACAGGTCGGTAAGGAACTGCAGTTACCATCTTTATGCAGATGATACACAATTGCTATGTCACTTCGAACCTGACAAAGCTCTAGAAGCAAGTAATGCTATTGGAGAGGATGTCGATAGTCTTGTGAAGGTGTCTGAGACTCATGGCCTCATGATCAACCCGGTCAAGTCTGTGGTTCTGCTGTTTGGGAAGCGCAGGTTGGTTGAGTGGGTGCGGGGGAGTGTGTCGGTTCATATCGGCTCGGTGGCATTGGCATTTAGTGACTGTGCAAGGAGCCTGGGCTTACATATCGATAAAGATTTGAGGTTTAACTTTCACATCACGAAGATTATCCAACGAGCTTATCTGAATTTAAAGCTAATATTTAATAACAGACATTACTTAAATCAAACCTCTAAAATTGTTCTTTGTGATGCCCTGGTTCTTTCTCAGTTTAATTTTGCTGATTGTGTATATGGGCCATGTATCACTCTGGCGGATGCATATCGTATCCAAAAAATGCAAAACTCGTGTCTCAGATTAATTTATGGTATTAGGAAACATCAACATATTTCACATAAATTTCTTGAAATAAAATGGCTAGATATGAGGAGCCGACGCACTCTGCATTCTGCCACGCTCTATCACAAAATAATTACTTCAAAAACGCCAGCATATTTATACAGAAAGCTAAGTCATAGGTTTAATGTGCACAGTTGTAACATACGATCTAAGAATAATTTCAGTATACCAGCCCATCGAACTCAGATGTTCAAGAGGTCATTTTCTTATGATATAGTCAATAAATATAATAACCTACCTCAAGCCATGAGGATGATGTCTTTACCAGCATTCGCTTCGCACTTGCGTGGCATCCTGCTCGCATCTCCGGGAGGATGAGTTCTTTTCTTTTTTAGTTATTTATGTATATCTCTTTTTTTAATCTTTTGTTTTCTCGCTCAAGTACGCATCATTTATTTTGTTACTCATCACTATTTCTCACCTCATTCTTAATTTAATTTAACTTATAAGGGCTAAGTGGAAGAGCAGGAGGAGAGGCAAGTTCTACTTGCCTCTCGGACTGAACTTCGCCCTTTTGTAATGATCCTATAAACTGCTACACCTGTTATAAACTATGTCTAATTTCGTTACAATAAAGGACTATTATTATTATTATTATTATTAAATTGTAAGTGTAGTAGTATTTTTCACTAACAACATTACACTTTAGTTAGTGTAATCTCGATGTCGAGCAGTACCTATAATGCTGATGTAAACAATATAACAATATGGGTTCTTGCTGCTTTTATTACGAGGCCCTAATTATCCAACAGTTTATTCAATGTCACTCGTGTTAAATATTGTGCTGAAACTTGTAACAAAGAAATTTATCAAATGACAAGCCCGAAAACTGAAAGAACGCAATTTTTGTTATAGAAGATAATATAAAAACTTAACAAGAAAACCGCTAAGAGAATCGACCCCACCTAAGTACAGCAGACTATTAACTTTATGTACTGCCTACTAACCACTGATGTCGCTGACCCTGACATCGACTAACGAATAATTCAAATGAAAGTATGGCGTATACATATACAATGATGACGGAATGCACTGCTGTAATCAACGTCTCATATTTTTTCCCATTAAAGTCTTATTTTATACTTATACAGTATGTCCCCAGATGGGGTTACAAAGGAAAAAAGTAAAAATCACTCTTCTTATTTAACTGTTCCAGGAAATATTTTATGATTTTTTTATGCGTTTTTCGACTAGAAAATTTTCATTAATGTTGGCAGTGTAATATTTTAATTTGGTGAAACTCTGGCATTCATAGAAACACTTTATATAAAACAATCGTCGTTTCGGTCCAGTTTGGGGTCTTTGTCAAGATTTATTTGTAAAATGAAATGTAAAAAGTTGACAAAGTGTTTTTATTAATGCCAGAATTTCACCAATTTAAAATATAAATTATATACTGGCACAAATTGGGCAACAAATTGACACTACAGTAAATATTTATTTAATTCACTATTGTACGGTAGGTATACTGGTGAGGAATGCTACCATCCAGTAACTACAAAATTAACAGGAAAAGATTAAGATAAAAGTTTTTTCATGTCGGAACGGAAATTAATGAAAGTTTTTTTTAGAAATTGTTTTTGTACAAATTTAAAAAAGAAACACAAATAGACTTAACGCATGTATGATGCTGTTTCTATTTGATGTAAATGGCACACTATTTGAATACTTAAACGGATTTTCAACACCCGACAACTTCCGCTTATACAGGAAACTCTCTTGTTTTAAATGGAATGCCCACATTTTTATTACGGATTTAGATTTTTGATCGAATTTTAGGGTCACCTTATGCCAAACATCGTATGCGTAAAGTGCACCCTCTTCGAGATATTAGACGTTAAAAATCGTAATTTTTAAAATTTCATCAATTATAACTTGGAAACGGTACGAGATAAAGAAAAACGATTTACATGTCCCTATCCTAGTTTTTAATTCCCTATCTAATGGGTCTGGAAAATACTGCTTCCTGATTGGTAACTTTTTGTCATTTTTTGACCAATCAGGAGGTAGTATTTTCCAAACCCTTTGGATAGAGAATTAAAAACCTCGATAGGGACATGTAAGTCATTTTTCTTTATCTCGTACCGTTTCCAAGATATAATTGATGAAATTTGAAAAATGACGATTTTTAACGTCTAATATCTCGAAAAGGGTGCACTTTACACATCATGTTTTGCATAAGGTGACCCTAAAATCTAAATCTGTAATAAAAATGTGGGCATTCCATTTAAAACAAGAGAGTAGGTACTTGATTCCGATATAACCGGAAGTTGTCGGGTGTTGAAAATATTTTAACTTGAATGGTCTAAACCGAGAATTGTTGTGTGCAAATTTTCAGATTTTAACTCGCTGTCGTTTCTGAGAACCATCTAACCGACCGTCTTCGTGAATCACCCTGTATATAATTCTTCTGTACGTGTGTATGTCACTGAACTCCTCCTAAACGGCTGGACCGATTTTGATGAAATTTTTTGTGTATTTGAGTGAGTCCCTGGATGGTTTACATTCACAATTGGACCCGGTAGGTGGCGCTGCAATCGGGATCTAGGATTTTTTTCTTATTTTTTGGCTACGGTTGCTGAACCCGCGAATAGCAGGCAAGCCAACGTTCGGGCAGAACAAACAGGGTTTTTTATAAAGAGTGACTTTTTTTGAGAAATAAAAATAATTATTTTTTGCCATCTTTGTATCTGGGGACTTAACTTCTTAACTTCTAAAAGCGAATATTGTTCTGATTGGAACAGATAAAACAGAGATATGTATAAACCTCACCCCTTTCACTGTTTTTGTGTTATTTTGCTTCTTCACTATTTCTTTATTTTTAGTTTTCAATGAAAATAATGCATGTCAACGTTAGGTCGCTGGCTGGACAAGGTAAACTTGGTTAACCTTGCCTTCAGATTGATAATTTTACCGTTAAGTTAGAGAGAAAAGGTGGAATATGTATGTTTATAGATACCTATTAGATACCTACATAGTCGGACAACACTAATGTGATTTTTTTTAACAGTTTTTAAAACGTCGTGAAGTGGCAAATCTTTCGAGCTCCAATGCGGGAGTTAAAGTTCAGAAACCGAATTATACTCTTCCAAACTGAAAATAATCCTTTTGTAATAAGTGTAGTATTAATTAATTTGTTTGGACATAATGCTCTACGCATGGAAAGTTTTATTCATGTTGCAAAATATACTTAGCTTGGCAAATAGATGTTTTAATAGTTTTATTTTTAATACTTTAAAAAATATCTGTTTTTAATTCTATGAATACCTACATAATCATCATCAACATCATCATAAAGTTCTCAGTCCAAAGACTCGTTGGACGCGTACCTTCATCCTTCCCTATATCCTATAGCTTGCCTACGCATTTCCATTAAAGCAGAACATCCTACATCGTGAACAGTTTGAGAGCAATAGTTCAATCTCTGGCTCTAGTATGTTGCGAACTATTCCTTCGCATCTCACAAGATATCCTACCATCCTATTTCTCCTATTCCTTATTGTCTTCCATACCTCTCGCTTTTCCTCAACTCTTTCTAGTATCTCCCATATGACAAAATGCGAAATTTGATCTGATGATTTTAGCGAACTATAGTAATATAAGTGCACCTATCACTTTTGAGAATTTTTATGTCTGAAGGTAAGTGTAAGTTATGTTTACATTATTTGTGTCTGATTTTATGTTCATTGTCCTCTTGTTGTTATTAAAATACATCATTTCTAAGAAAAATCTTTTATGAGAATTTAGTTCCGTGGCTAAAATGAAGACATCAAATTCCATCGCATGGCCAGTGTCCAAAACATGACTGGTAAGTGCGCAAATGGAGTTGTTGGTTTTGCAGTTCCTTTTGTGACTGGCAATATGACTACCAAGATTTTGAGTTGTCTGACCTATACATATAGGTACATATAACACAA
The DNA here is from genome assembly GCA_963966045.1 of Xestobium rufovillosum. Classification (NCBI taxonomy): domain Eukaryota; kingdom Metazoa; phylum Arthropoda; class Insecta; order Coleoptera; family Ptinidae; genus Xestobium; species Xestobium rufovillosum. The sequence goes on along the minus strand of OZ014492.1, from coordinate 15,291,637 downwards.
ATCGCATTCTCCACACTGAATCTTATAAATAACATAGAGTGTTTCCTGGTAAGACAAACAATAGGTAATATTACAGGTTTTGACAATTTTGTTTAATTTTGTAGTTAAAGGTTGAATATAAGGAAGGCTGATATATCGGTTAGGTTGATTATTTTGGTTATTTGTTTGATTATTTGGGTTGATATTTTTTATTTGGGTACTGAAAAGCAATTTGTTAATTAATTTGAGGAGATATGAATTATCTACTAAGATATTTCTTACTGATTAGACGCGAGCGGCGATCCCAAGTAATTTTCTAACACTAGTAAATTATTTGTTTGTCCAGGATTATTTTCATAAGAGTCAACCAATTAAATAGGTATTTAAGAACATTACATTTGCAGATAACATTTAATAAAATTACTAAATACTAATTTTAAGTTACTTTACTTCCTAAATGAGTCTAGCTACAGATGAAAGAAAATGAAAGAACAGTATCATAGACTATTAAAAAAAATGCTGAACAGATTTGCTTACGAATGTTAGATAATAACATTAATTGCACGCAGGTGTAAGCCATAAAGTTTGAAATAATAGCATGGGAATTTCTCCAAAACATTTTGATAAAAGTTTGTGCATGAAAAAAGCAAAATCTCAAATGTATGTAAGTACAGGCGAGTACAAAATATTTAGTTTTACTTTCCCAAAAAAATATTTTGCAAATGGTTATGTGGGGTTATGTTCCGTATTTGTCACCATCAAATTTAATTAGCAGTCGAATTTTGTACACAAGGTCTTGTTAAACAGTTAATAGTACACGCTTAAATTAGATATATTTTAGACTTTTACCACTGAGTTTTTATTCCACGGATTTCGATCGCAGAAAACGGAATTCGCGACGAAAAATTTGGTGATCATAAATGAAAAACCTTCGGTAGATTATCAGATTGGGTCCGCACAAAGTCTTTCTCTCATTTTTAAAATAATTTATTTGCAGATATGAATAAATTTTAACACAATATAAACTACGATAACAAATACACAATCTCTACAACGCGATAGCATGTGTAGATAAGTAGACAGATGTAAATACACAAAATTTGCTATGATGCGACGTCACGGCCAACACCACGCTGTTTAGCTGTGACGTCATATTTAAATGTCCGCATGAGTAATAAAATACATTTTTATGTAGCTAATAATTTTTCTCTTTCAAAAATTATTATATAGACATTCAATAAACATAAATTGTCACTAATTTACATATGAATGTCGTACGAGAAATTAAAATTCATTCAAAGACCCTATTTGATTTATTAACTCAATGTCTGAGGAAAAACTTTCTTCTTATGAAACATTCACGCATTGAAGTCAAAAGAGCGCATGACAGAAATAATAAAATATATCTGGCCTACTACTTTTTGTGTATCATTATTATTTTTCGTTTACTAATTATTTCTTAAACTAAGATGATAGCCGAGGTCACGCTGATAGTAGATAAAATGTTGTACGATACTCTTATCGTAATATATGAGGTGTTATGATACTTCTACCTGCAGCATTTCTGTTCGTTTTGAACAGTCTAGTTTAAAGACACCAATTCACGTTTGACATCGCACGGACGGAAAACAGAGCACCTTCTTGCAGTCAGATTAGAAAAGTATGTTGTGTTACGGTTAAAGTGCTTACTTGGCTAGTTTGTAAACTAACTGGCCAAGTAAGCTGGGAGTTTTAGCATTGATGATTCAGTCAGGTCAGGTTGTAGTGTGATATATATTTTCAGGTCTGCAGGCCCTGTAGGCCCATAGCTTGTCCTACTATAGTCTTCCATTCTTTCCTGTCTAGGGCTTTTCTTTTCCAGTCCCTCACATTTAGTTTCTTCAGGTCCTCCTCCACACACTCCCTCCACACCCTCTTCGGTATTCCTCTTCTTCGTCGTTCCTGTGGTTCATTTTCTAGCATCATCCTGGGTATTCTTCTTTCTCCCATTCTTGCGACATGTCCCAGCCATCGTAGTCTTTGCTCTCTTATAAACTGAACTATGTCTGGTTCCCCGTACAGTTCTTTAATTTCTCTGTTTGTCCTTCTTCTGTATTCTCCTTCTTCCTTTATACCCCCAAAAATTCTCCTTAGTATTTTCCGCTCCCACACCTCTAAATTCCTCTGGTATTCCTTCATCAGCACCCACGTATCGCTAGCATATGTAACTGTTGGTCTTATAATAGTCTTATATATTGTTGTTTTAACCCTTCTGGACAGATTTCTATTTCCGAGCACTCCATGCATCGCTCCTGCACTCTTGTTTCCAGCCATGATTCTTTTCTCCGTTTCCTTCCGCTGCTCATCACTTCTTGTTAACTCCACGCCCAAAAACTTAAAATTCTTCACTCTTTCAAAATTGTATTTCTCGCCTGTTTCTGTTGTTATTGCCAGACTGTTCTTCCCCCCTTGTTGTCATGTATTTCGTTTTATCTTCGTTTATCTTAAGACCATATTTTCCTGGGACACTCCCCAGTTTTCTTGCGATTTCTTTAAGTTCCTCTCTTGTTCTTGCCAATAGTGTAATATCATCAGCATACGCTATACATTGGTGGGGTCCTTCAAGAATTATACCATTCCTTTCAATTCCACTAGCCCTTACTACTTGTTCCAGTACTATGTTGAAGAGTATTGCTGACAATGGGTCTCCCTGTTTTAAGCCATTTGTAACTGTAAATGGCTCCGATGTCATGCCATGCGCTCTTACTCTATATTCCGTGCAACTTAGTAGTGTGATAGTCAGTTTAAATCTATTCCACGCCCACTACAACTTGACCAGAACCTGACGTAATTGTACGCTGGAGTGCGAAGCTCTGTTAAATGAATAGTACCTATTTTGTTAGTATCCAGTCTAGCTAGTTTACAAACTAGGCAAGTAAGTAATTTAACCGTAACATATCTACCATAGAGTCTTCAGTGTAGGAAGAAAACCGTTGAAGCTCGAGCATATAAACGAGGAAGATTCTTTTTTTTTCAAATACAGATGGATTTTTGTTGTTCTGTTTGATTGATATTGTTTTAGGAACTGTATTTTGGATAGTTTTTGTAAAGCTAAAAACAATTTAAATTTATGGGAATTGAGAATGAGTGTCACACCCCTAATTCATGGGCTTAATTTAAAGTATGGTTACGTAGCAGCAACTAAGAACACATTTGAGCATTAATGATTTTATTACAAAAATGACGAGTATACACAGTGTCCCAATTAAGTATGGCCAAGTTGGTTATTATTGAAGATACAAAGATGGTTAAACGGGGAAAGTTTGTACCACTTTTCTAACCGCCCCAAATTGATAGTAAAATTTAAAAAGTGTTTTTGATTTTTGAGATAGCCGAAAAACAAAAGTCGAATTTTCTTTTTTACTGCACCCGTGAAAAGATAATAGAAAATGCTATTGAAAAGTGCAAGCAAAGCAACTGATGTGAATGAGAAAAACAAGAGTTGGTGGTCAAATCTTGAAAATAAAGAGAGATAAAAAACTGACAAGACCACCTTAACAATGTCCAATGTTCAAAGCAAAATGAATAATAAAGATAATATCAATAAACAAATGAAACGTATACTTTCTGTTTTTCTCAGATATCTCAAAAACCGAAAAAGATGTTCAAAATTGGAATGCAGATTTGTGGTGGTCATAAAATTATGATAAACTGTTCCCATTTAACCATTACCAAGTTATCGCTACCGACGGCGACGGCTCGACATTGGGACACTGTATCTACAAATTTACAAACACCTTAAAAATCATTTTTTCTTACAGAAAGAGATAGGTATTGATAATCTTATCTTTCCATGGTGTCTTCATCATGCGTCTGTAGCACCACATTTCAAATGCTTCTATTTTTTTCGATCCGCTTCTCCTATTGTCCAAGTTTCGCACCCGTGCAGTGCCCTACTCGATAATGTCTTTAAGAGTCTCTTCCGAGTTTCTACATTAACCGTTTCCGAGCATAACGCAACTCGACCCTGCGCTATTCTTTGTTTTATATCTCTAGTGACATACAAATAAAATAAAATCCCTGATAAGTGAACGTTATTGTTTTCACATTCTTGTAGGAAAAACTGCTATAATTCATAAAATCAATATATTCAAATCGGGTATAATTTTTGCAGTGTTAAACTTCAAATGTTGGAGTAACGAGCAAAAATGACCTTTCAGCCTTTTTAGGTGGGAATTAGATTTAGAGTGGATAAAAGTTATAATACGTTTTCTCTCAGCGTCGCCATTTGAAATACATTATTGTTTTTTGTGACCTCTGTCAGTTACAGTTTTCCAAATGTTCCAGAAGGATAGTATTATAGTAGTTAGAAAATGAGAATACTGAATCAAGCCATCGAGTTCTCCAGGTGCCATCCACTTCTTCGGCAATGACCTTGAAAGACACCAGAGGCTGCTGAAGGAGTCGTTGAGGCATCCGAAGAAGTGTCTTCAGCAGCGGCATCTGCAGCAGCCTCTGGTGTCTTTCAAGGTCATTGCTGAAGAAGTGTGCATGTCTTCAGCAGCCTCTGGTGTTTTTCAAGGTCATTGCCGAAGAAGAGGGCATGTCTTCAGCAGTGTCTGGTGTCTTTCAAGGTCATTGCTGAAGAAGTGGTCTTCAGCAGCGTCCAGGCGCATGCGCCGGGGCTATTCCTCAGATCAGTCCATTGAGTTCTCCACCCACTTCAAGTGGGCCTGTCTGCAGCAGCATCTGGTCATTGCTAAAGAAGTGGTCTTCAGCGGGCAGCCTCTGGTGTCTTGCCATTGCGCACTGTGAGAATATCCGTCGCTGCATTTGAATATCCCGCCTGCAGTGATACAAACTCAGGCTACAAAATAGTTACTGTGTGGGCTGTCAGAGTGGAGTGAATGGCGACCCCGTTGGCGGTAGATGTTTCACGATAGATTTAAGTTGTGTTAAATAAAGAGTTCATTTAATAACCAAAGTGAAGCATAATTACAATCGTTAAATTCCCGAAAGGTTACGGGCCCAGGGCATGCTTCAGCTGCGCTCAAAAATTGAGCATTTGTTTTTCTATGGTTATCGTTAGGAGGTGCACCAATCTAGATTTCTAGATTAAAACAAAGGTGAGTACACACTCATTTGTATTAGAATTTTACTATTTAGTAAATTTAGAGTGTTAAAGATTTGTATTTAAATCCGGAAAAGTCCGAAAAGTTGGTAGAAACTTTTATAAAAATCAAAGGTCAATGAACCCACCGATTCTCGATAATAGATGTGTAGAGTAGGTACGTATGTAACTAGCGAAATCGAAAATTCTGTCCGATAATAATCAAAAGCATTCTGTTCTGGGGTTAGCTGTGAGGTAGTAGCTTGTGTTCGGTGAATTCAATCAGCTAACTAGGGATTTCATGTGTGATTGCTGGTGTCCCGGACATGTGCATGATCAGCTGATTTAGAGTCGGTCTCATGTGCAGTGCTGGAGATCACATACCAAAAGTCGGCGTGCATGTACGAGTGGTACTTCTATCATTATATGATTTCTAGTTTCGAACCATTCTGAAAGGCAGTGCGTTCAGAATAGTTCAGAAGCACAAACAAATTTTTTTTAGTAAAAACCTGGTACGGTTTAGAGTAATAATACTAAAATAAATACTTTGTTTCATAATTCTGGAATAGATGTCAGACAAATCGATGTCTGACAATGATGATGATTATTTTGGACTAAATAATTACTCAAATGTTCCAAAATTAGTTGAATATGATGACAAAAGTGAGGACGAATATGAAAATTTTGAGATTGAAGTAGAAGCTTTGAATACTAGAGGTAAAATCTAAAGATTATTTAATTTATAATATTTTAAATTTAAAAAGATAAATTAAGAGATTAGAGAAATTAGAGCTTAGACGTTAGAAGCAAAGGCCTAAATTCCAAGAGTTTAGAGAAATCCAGGTTACTATTCAGTGTTTTTAATTTACAGCCAAATCTCAAGAGATGGCTAACAATCAGAGTACTTCAGGATGTACATATTGCCCAAATTGATAGTCATCCTTTAGAATTACAAGAAAAATTGATTAAACGAACTGAGATTGTAGCTGATAAACTGTCAGCAGCTCTGAATTCAATTTCAGACGTTATGAGAGGAGCAAACAAGATGTTGACAAAAATCAGCGAAATCTCAAAATCAAATTTAGAAACTGAAAAATTAAGACTAAAATATCTGGAAGCTCAAAAGACCCCTCCAGTCAGAGTAAATAATACCGATAACGACCAAATTAAAGAAGTGATAGATAGCATCGAAGCTTCAGATAATAGAGATAAAGAGAATAATAATTCTAACTCAGATAATCAAGATTTTTTAGACAAGAGCATGCAGGTTATTAAAACCACCATAGAGACTGGAATTAATAATACCAAAATTAATATTAAGAGAGATTACAAACTTTCCCAAAAATCAAATTTTGAATTGTGGCTAGATTATTTAAAGTAAGAATTACAAAATAATGACTTACTAGATGTGATTGATGCTAATATAGAAACTTCTAATGATTATTCAGAACAAACCATTCTCAAGCGAAAAGGTTTAGTTCGTGATATAATTATTAATCATTTGCACGACAATTATCATAAAAGAATACTAAATGAAAAAGAACCCAAGGAAATTTTGAAAAGATTAAGAATTTTCAAGAAGGGCGAAACAAACGTTACACACACTTCGGTAAGAGCTAGATTGTACCAAATTAAAATGGGCAAAGAAGAAAAAGTGATTGATTTCTGTGAAAGATTCGATTCAATAGTTAGGGAATACGAATCAAGTGAAGATGCAGTACCCTTAACAGAACAAGAGAAAAGATCCTCGTTTTATCAAGCTGTTTCTGGGGTTATGCCCGAGTTACGCAATGTTGACTTGATAAGACGACAAACTTCTTTAAAGGAAATGAATTTAGATGAAATAAAGTCTTTTATTACTCAGTTGGAAGCTGAAAAAAGATGCGAAGTGAAAGAAGAACCAAAAGTGCAAAAGGTATCAAGTAACAAACAAAAGTCCAGATGCCATCGCTGTAATGAACTTAATCATTGGGCATCTCACTGTCCATTGCAGGGCAGTGGGAAATGGTTCTGTTATTACTGCCAATGCATTCGCACACATAAAGGTTCAGACTGCCATCTTGCCAAAACAGTAAAGAGAGGAAATTTTAGAGGGAAAAATAACAACTCAAACCAAAAATTTAAGAAGAACTATGAATCCGATCAGAAAAATTATCCAAAAACTGACGGTGGTAAAATATCAAAACAAAACTATTTATTTATTTATTAGAAACAAAACAGGTCAAATGACCTAATTACATTGTTTCACACATGTACTTATACAATATACAATAGCAGTTTTGTCATAATGTACACGAGAAAAACCGAAAAAAAAACATGATTTGTGATGGCGAGGGAAATGAGAATAAAAAAAAAGGTTTGTATCGCACCCACAGACAAATTTCACAGATCACGAGGACACCTATGGAAAATCTTACATAATTTCATGTGCACAAATAAATATGCGATTCAGCTGGAACCTGAGCGACAGCTCGGACGTGTCAAAGATGTTAAGCTCTCTACAAGCGGCATTAGCTATTCTGGACATTCTTGGTATAGGAGAATTGTCACGCATACAAGTCCTGCTACGGGGGATGTAAAAAATATCTCTTCGTCTTGAGCAGTAAGCTGGAGCATATAAGCAAAACCTGGACAGCAACTCTGGACAATCAACAAGGTTATTAAAAATCTTATAAACAAATATAGTTGCTGTAGCAGCACGCCTTTGAAACAGTTTAATCAGTCCCAATTCCATTCTTGCGTTAGCATATCCATTGTAAGCAGGACACTGTCCCGTCTTTTTCCTATACAAAAATTTGATAAATTTGTTTTGAACAGTTTCAATTTTTTGGGAGTAAAGTAATATTCCAGGGTCCCACACCGTTGCCGCGTACTCCAGCTTAGCCCTGACCAGTGAATTATAAAGTCTCTTTATCAAATCGCAGTTTGTAAACTCTTGTACCGTTCTCATTAGAAAACCTAGATTTCTCAACGAAGAATTCACCATAATATCGATATGTTTATCAAATTTCAATGTTGGAACAAAATGGACTCCAAGATCGCAAACAGACTCAATCCTTTTTAATGGTTTATTATCAATACCATAATTGAAAAGTAACGGTGATTTTTGCAATGAGTAAGTCATTGTAAAGCACTTCAAAATATTCAAATACAATTTATTTTCAACCGACCACAAGAATAAATGGTTCAGGTCCAACTGCAGGTCACGGGCATCACTCATATTAATAATTATTTTATATATTTTTACATCGTCTGCAAAGAGTAATTTGTGAGATAATTTTATATCATATCATTAACCAACATTAGGAATATAAGGTATATAGAGGTAGAGGCAAAGGTAAAGGTAAAGGAGGAGCTAACCGAACCTCAAATAAAAACCAATCATCAAAAACCAACCAAGGTAAGGATAATTTAGAGTTAGATGAAAATTCTATATTGAATTTATTGCTGATTCTGGAGCTACTGACCACATCATTACCTCAAGCTTAATTCTAAGCGAATTTAGATGTTGTGAAAATGACTCGCTCAAGACTGCTAATAAAAATCAACTGGCAGATATAAGAATAGATGGTAGAGGCAATCTATTGCTCTACACTAATTCATCTGATAATCACATAATCAAGTTAACTGATGTGGTAGCAGCACCAGATATATCAGAAAATCTTTTATCTCTAAGACGGTTTGCGGACGCAGGATTTAGCATTTATCTAGATGATGAGGTATTAAGAGTGTACGACAAAAAGTCGAACTTTACAGTTTTAGAGGGTACCTATGATAAACCAAATTGGAAAATTTGTTTTATTATAAGGAAAAATGATTTCAAAGATACAGAAACCTTAGAATACAAAGAGTATAGATGTAAAGCACGCATCATATCAAATTCTGAGTTACCAGTTCAATCGCAGCCAAGCACTTCATATAAGATGCTACAAGAAGGAGAAGATTCAAAATTAGAGGAAGTAGATAAGCTTGAAACTGCTGGTTCTGCGATTGGGAGGGAGAAGGAATTAGAGTATAGTAACTCGGACTTTGATGTTAGCGTATTGTCAAGAAAGCCAATACAAATCGACAACTTAGAGTCAATAGAAACATTAGATGGTTTATATTGCACCAATCCACTTAAAGAGAAACCTAAAAACTTTGAGAAGATTAATGAGGCAATGCTATGGCACGTGAGGCTCGGCCATGCATCGTTGAATTATCTAAAGAAATTACAAAAACTAGAGAAAAAGTTAGAGAAAGTAAACTTCGATAAGTCAATCTTAGAGTGTGAAATCTGCATCATGGCTAAAATGGACAAACTACCTTTTATAACTAAAAGGAAAAGAGCAGAGAGACAACTTCAGTTAATCCACACAGATACTATGGGTCCAATAAAACCCATATCGTATCCGGGACAAAAGAAGTTTGTGGTTGTCTTCATAGATGATTACTCAAGATTAGCTAGAGCATACACAATCAAAACTAAAGATGAGTCCGGTCAGTCATTAGAGAGATACCTGATTTCAGCCAGAAATTTACTTGGAAAAGACGAGAAAGTATGCTACATACGCTCCGATCAAGGTACAGAGTTTATGGGAGGTAAGTTTATAGAGGTTATGGAAAAAGAAAAGATAGAGAATGATCCATCACCACCATATACACCAGAACATAACGGAGTCGCTGAAAGATTTAATCAGACAATTCAAGAGAAGGTAAGAGCATACATGTTCGATTCAGGTCTACCCAAGACAATGTGGGAATTAGCTGTTGAAGCTGCCGTGCATGCATACAACAGAACTCCTCACAAGTCGATAGATTATCAGGTTCCTCTACAAATGTTTTCCTCAAATGCAAATTGTCATTTCGAACAAATTAAGAGGTTTGAGTGTATTGGTTACATAAAAGTACCAAAACCCAATACGAAATTTGATGCACGAGCAATCAAAGCAATACTTGTAGGCTATACGAATACCGGCTATATTCTATGGCATCCAAGTTCCCGAAAATTTTTAGAATCGAGACATGTTAGATTTAATGAAAAGGTTGTCTACAAAGAAGTTTTCAAATCTGATGAAAAAGAACAATTAGAGGATTTAGAAAAATCGGAAGTCGGAACTAAAATCGATGATGTAGATTATATGAAAGAGTTTCATGAAGAAAAACCAGTAGAAATTGAAAAATCAAAAAGAAAAGGAAGACCACGTAAAGAATTATTAGATGAAAACAAACAAAAACCAGATGTGGTATTAGAAAAAGACTATGAAGGACCAATGACGAGAGGTAGAAACAAGAGGAAAGCAACTTCAGATGAAAAGCAGGTTAGTGTTAATGTTGCGAGACCTATCGATGATACGAGTTTTGCTCATTTCATGACTCGTTTGACATTCTAGAGGAAATAGAGTCCTTAAACACCAACAAAGTCTGGAAATTCGTTGACAGACCAAAGGTAATGTTAGATGGAAGTAAGGCAAATATTATAGATTCCAAATGGATATTTAAGAGAAAATTAGAAGCAGATGGAACTACTAGATTTAAAGCGAGATTAGTAATTAGAGGTTTCAAAGACAAAAGAACATATGATCTTAAAGAGACATATGCACCGGTCTTGCGATTGTCTTTATGGGCTTAAAATCAGTCCCAAGAAATGGAATAAGAGATTTACAGAAGAAGTAATCAAATTTGGTTTGGAGAATGATCTTCATGAACCTTGTCTCTTTACTTGGAGGAAAGAAGGCAAATTTGTAGTACTTATTCTGTATGTAGATGACATGCTAGTTGCTAGCAATCACAAGACTAAATTAGACGAAATGGTAAATCAATTGGGAAAAGTGTTCGATATGAAAGACCTTGGAGAACCCAAAAGTTTTCTAGGAATGACAATTGAGAGGAATAGAGATGAAAATTATATGAAACTACATCAAGAGCATTACATTGAATCTGTTCTAGAGAAATTCAGTATGAATGAGAGCAAACCTCAGGGTACACCAATGGTTACAACACAAGTAACAAAACAAAACAAAACAAAAGGAGAAAATTAGAAGAACAAAATTTAAGAGACAATACACAAACTAAAGAGTCAGCCCTTTGTAAAGCTCCATATAGAGAAGCTATGGGCAGCCTAATGTATTTAGCGAATGCAACTAGGCCTGATATAGCGTTTGCTTTAAATTATCTAGCCCGAAAATAATTAGAACCAACCGAAGATGATTGGATAAGTGTTAAAAGGATTCTTAGGTACTTAAGAGGAACATCCAATCTTGGTTTGGTCTATAGAGGGAAAAAGGATAATCTAGAAGCAATGACAGATGCAAGTTTTAGAGACTGTGAAGATTCAACATACACCAGTGGCTATGTGATAAGATTATATGGTGATGTAATTGGTTGGAGAAGCCATAAACAATCATATGTAACTCTATCGACTTGCCAAGCCGAATATCTAGCAATGAGTGAAGCTTGTCAAGAGTTAATCTCATTAGATAAAGGCATTAGATTTGTTTTAGGAAAAACACTATTTCCAACAACAATCTGGTGTGATAACAGATCAGCCAGAGATTGCACAAAGAAAGACGGAGTCATAAGTTGAAAATGTTTGACGATGACTTAGAAAAGATTAACAAAGATTTAGATGAGAGAGAGAAAACAGGTAACAGAAGACACGTGGCTGATACGCATGGTGATTTTGTAAAATCCTGTGTCGATCGAAAATTAGTTAGAGTTCAGTGGATAAACACTAAAGAAAATCTTGCAGATATAATGACAAAACCGCTGCCACTAGATGCGCATAAATATCTTAGAGATGGAATATTGAATCAATTTTAGAGTTAAGAGTTCATTCACTAAAAAGCTAACACTTTATTTTGTTTAAACATATAATACTTCAGACAAAAGCAGTAAGGACTAGTTCTGGACGAAATGAAGAGCTGCAGTTTGAAATTATCATTCTAATTATAAGTGTTTATGCATGTTTATTTGTTTATTAATGTTTTCGTTCCATTTATTATAATATTTAGTTATTGGAGATGTTAGAATGCTAGCGAAGGGAGAGAGTGTGAGAATATCCGTCGCTGCATTTGAATATCCCGCCTGCAGTGATACAAACTCAGGCTACAAAATAGTTACTGTGTGGGCTGTCAGAGTGGAGTGAATGGCGACCCCGTTGGCGGCAGATGTTTCACGCTAGATTTAAGTTGTGTTAAATAAAGAGTTCATTTAATAACCAAAGTGAAGCATAATTACAATCGTTAAATTCCCGAAACGCACCCAAGCCGCCATTTTGGCTGTGGCTCAGGCGCCTGCGCCGGGGCTGTCGCGTACAAAGCACGTGTTGCTCATTGTTCAGGCCAGTCCATCCAGGCCCCATCCACTTCTTCGGCAATGACCAGAGGCTGCTGAAGGAGTCATGTCTTCAGCAACGACTTCTGGAGTCTTTGGGGGCCTTTGGCAGTGGCTCAGGCGCATGCGCCGGGGTTTTCGCAAACGTTCTGGAAATGACGCCGACCGGGAGTCGAACCCGGGTCCCCGCGCACCGGAGCCCTCGCTCCAACCCATTGAGCTAATCGGCGACCCACATGCCCGTCTTTCAAATCATCCATATATACTTATGATTGTAAACAGAAGTTATAGAATTAATGTTTTTTTCTCGGAAATTCCAAGGTTTGCAATTGTTTATACTAAATAAAAATTGATATCAAAGTTTAAGAAAAAGCACGTTCGCCGCCGATAAGAGATGTTATAATAAATTGTTTTTATTATGGGAAAAAAACCTTTCAACTCGCCGGCAGGATTATGTTTGTTTAGGTTTGCTCCCACGTTCTGTATATGCACTTAATTACGTTGTAGACACTACAAGGTGACCCGTTTGTGTGTTTGTATTATTATAATAAAATAACATTCTAGACATTCTTCAGTTTGTTTATTTGAAATTACTTGTTATCTTAATGCGTTTCGGACACGTGTGGGAAAAACACATTCTAGAACATTCTTCAGTTTGTTTATTTGAAATTACTTGTTATCTTAATGCGTTTCGGACACGTGTGGGAACCATCTGATTGATATATGCAAACATCTTAGTTCTCGGTAGTAGAACATCCTACATCGCTAATTATTTGAGAACAGTAGTCTAAATCTAGGCTAACCCCTACGTAAAAACTATGTCATGTGGGATATCAAATTAAAGGACTCGACGAGAGGTATCGGAATATTGGGGTGGTTTTTAGGGGTGGCTTTTGGGGGTGGCTTTTGGGGTGGTTTTAGTCATGGTTTTTGGGGATGGTTTTAGGGGTGGTTTTTAGGGGTGGTTTTCGGGGTAATTTTTAGGGCTTGTTTTTGGGGCGGTTTTTGGGGGTTGTTTGTGGGTGTGGTTTTTAGGGCGCCCCCGGCCACGCTCCTTGCCCTGCCCACCTAGGTCATGTAGGGTATCAAATTAATCAGCTCGATAAGACAAATAGGAATCTATAGTTATTCTCCTACTTCCGAATTCTTATCAGTAGTTGTCTGTCTGTCTGTCTGTCTGTCTGTCTGTCTGTCTACCTGTCTGCCTGTCTATCTGTCTGTCTGTCTGTCTGTCCTCTTCAAGGCCGTTGAATCTGGTAGACTGCGCATGCGCACGGTTGTATGGAGAGTATTTAAGCAAGCAAATTAACAGTGCTGTCAGTTAGTACTTGTACTTTAACAAGGGAACCGCATTTGAATAATGACACACATAAACGTAGACACGTTTCGTGTTCTGGACGGTGCTGCTGTGGATAAGTCAGCACAACGTAGACACGTTTCGTGTTCTGGACGGTGCTGCTGTGGATAAGTCAGCACGCCGTGTCGAGGTGCACGGACATCAGCCGTTCGTGACAACAACAACATTCAACGCCAATGACGAAATTCGCATACCGATCCACCAACAAGACGTTTACGTACTGCCGCATCTAAGCTGCATCTACATAGAGGGCAGGTTCATCAATGGTGCAGGATGCAGAAATGCGGCTTTAACAAATAACGCCCTCAGTTTCCTCTTTGACGACGTCCGCTATGAAATAAACGGAGCGGCGGTGGATCGAACAAAAAACGTGGGCATCACGAGCACGCTGAAGGGTGTAGTTTCTCTGAATGAGGGTGAGATATGTGCCCTGGAGAATGCCGGCTGGACGAATAGGAGACTCACCGAGCCACCTTATCGACGCGAACCGGAACTTTAACGTGTGCATTCCGAGAAGAATCCTGCTGGGATTCTTGGAAGACTACCCCAAAATTCTGTTAAATGTGTGTCACGAGCTCATTTTGACTCGATCGAAAAACGATAGCAACGCTTTCGTGGGTAAGGATGACACCAGAATTGAGTTGACCAAGGTTCATTGGAGGGTGCCGTACGTCTATCCATCGGATGCTGAATACCTAAAACTTCTCAATATTGTCGAGGAAGAGAGAACGTTGCAGATATGTTTTCGCAGCTGGGAGTTATACGAGTATCCGGTGTTGCCGCAAGCTACGAAACAAACGTGGGCCGTCAAGACTGCAACACGGTTGGAGAAACCCCGCTACATTATTGTCGCCTTCCAGACGAATCGAAAAGCGAATTTGGACACGGATTCAAGCAAATTTGACCACTGCAATCTGACAAACGTCAAACTGTACTTGAATTCTGAGTGCTTCCCCTACGAGAATTTAAACTTGGATTTCTCCACGGGGAAATACGCCCTGCTATACGAAATGTACGAGAACTTCCAGAGTTCATACTATGGAAAAGTTGGCGAACACGGTTGGAGAAACCCCGCTACATTATTGTCGCCTTCCAGACGAATCGAAAAGCGAATTTGGACACGGATTCAAGCAAATTTGACCACTGCAATCTGACAAACGTCAAACTGTACTTGAATTCTGAGTGCTTCCCCTACGAGAATTTAAACTTGGATTTCTCCACGGGGAAATACGCCCTGCTATACGAAATGTACGAGAACTTCCAGAGTTCATACTATGGAAAAGTTGGCGAACCGCTATACGGCAGGGAACAGTTCAAGGATCTAGCTCCCATCGTGGAACATTGACGCATCAAAGCAGTCGGAGAGCATCAAACCTGGAGCCATATATATGCGTCTAGAATTTGAGTCGAGCGAGAATTTTCCGGCCAACACAACCGCATACTGTCTCATCCTGCATGACCGCATCGTTGAGTATACACCGGGCAATGAATGGGTCAGGAGAGTGGTGGGAGAAGCTGCAGGGCTTCGATTTGCCCACAAAATACACGCATGCCTACTCTGTATACAGATTATAGTTTTAATTATATTGATGTAAAAATATATTCAACGTTGTTATTTTTGCGAAAACCCCGGCGCAGGCGCCTGGGCCACATCCAAAGGCCCAACAGCACCTAACAACAAGATAAGTTCTGATTGGATGCTGCCCACAACCACTCTCATAGCATGTGACCAGAGCCCCGGCGAAGAAGTGGATGGCACCTGGATGGACTGATCTGAGGAATCGCCCCGGCGCATGCGCCTGGACGCTGCTGAAGGCCACTTCTTCAGCAATGACCTTAAAAGACACCAGACGCTGCTGAAGACATGCCCACTTCTTCGGCAATGACCTTGACACACCAGAGGCTGCTGAAGACATGCACACTTCTTCAGCAATGACCTTGAAAGACACCAGAGGCTGCTGCAGATGCCGCTGCTGAAGACACTTCTTCGGATGCCTCAACGACTCCTTCCGCAGCCTCTGGTGTCTTTCAAGGTCATTGTCGAAGAAGTGGATGGCACCTGGAGAACTCGATGGCTTGATTCAGTATTCTAATTTTCTAACTACTTATTATTCGCCATATTTATGTATAAACTGTTAAATGACACTGGTAACAGCGCCCATATTTTGCCTATATTAAATTTCCATGTTTCTGCTTATAATTCAAGATCACACCATATGTTTTATCTTCTTTGTTTTGACATATTTATTTCTCGCAAATTGACTTTTTCAACTGTACTTTGTTCTCGACTTTGTGCACTGCCAAAAGTTTGGCCATTCAAGTTTTTAGTTAGCTACACTGTATCTTTTCATTTAGTTTGTCGGACCAGACCGGGAATATACAGCGACGGCCTATATCTCTTGAACCATTGACTGCATCAAAATGGAATTTTGCAAGTGTTTCGGAACTAGAATTATTTTTGTGTACACAGGGTCTTCACATTTTGCGCAACAAACCCAAGTTATATTTTTTTAAATGGAAACCCCAATTTTTTTACATATTCACTACCAGCAAACAATTGAACAATACGCAAATAATTACCTAACACAAACAACACAGACAACACAAATCAACAGTTCGAACTTCTCTAAAAACACTTCTACAAACAACAGTTAATCACAACCGAAAACGCCCCGGTACACTTAAAACGCGAAAACAAACTAAGCACGTACCATCACCAAACGCCAAATAACTATACGCATATACTGTAGCACTTAGCACGAAGCTGTCGCCTTCGGAATCTATAATCTATTATCGCTTTCTTCTCATCTCAAAACAAAAACTACAAAAACTGTTATCCTGGCCTCTTGCTTCCCATTAAATACTCTTGGTAGAAGGCACGAGAAATAAAAGCTACTAGAATTAGATAGGTTCCAACATTCGAACTTTCTAGACTCATAGAAAAACAAGGTAAACGCAATAATAAACAGCTGCGGCTTGTTGACTCATACTCTCGCAAATATCCATGAGCGTCACTTGCGAGGCAAAATTCGTATCAATATTCTATTTGTGCGTGTTCCGAACTGCTTCAGTTATGTATAATTTACATTTATTTGAAACAAGTTTTTGTCAATTTCCCATGCGAAAAAGAGCAAATGCAATAAAACTTATACCTGTCACGAAGTTTTCACTGCGTATAGGTTTCGCATCCAGTGGCACCGACCATAATTATTTTAGTCTTGGACGTATATTATTAAAAAAATCGAAAATTATCTAACTGCCTTGCACTGCCTTTAAAACAAGGTAGTACCTATGTTATCGACTTATCTGTACCGAAATAAAATAATGTGTTGTTTTCCAAGAACTGAATTACATAGTTTTTTCTTCAATATTACCGAAATAACACACGCACCTACCGCCACCTACCGCCACCTACCGGGTCCAATTGTGAATCTAAACCATCCAGGGACCCACTCCAACATACACAAAAAATTTCATACATTAAAAAAATTTTAGTCGAAAAAATTCCTAGAACCCGATTGAAGCGCCACCTACCGGGTCTAATTGTGAATGTAAACCATCCGGGAACCCACTCCAACAAAAACAAAAAATTTCATAAAAATCGGTCCAGCCGTTCAAAAAAACTCCTGGAACCCGATTGCAGCGCAACCTACCGGGTCCAATTGTAAATGTAAACCATCCAGGGACCCACCCCAACACACACAAAAAATTAATTTAAAATCGGTCCAGCCGTTTAGGAGGAGTTCAGTAACAACCGATTGCAGCGCCACCTACCGGGTCCAATTGTGAATGTAAACCATCCAGGTACTCACTCCAACAAACTCAAAAAATTTCATAAAAATCGGCCAAGCCGTTCAAAAAACTCCTGGAACCCGATTGCAACGCAACCTACCGGGTCCAATTGTGAATATAAACCATCCAGAGACCCACTCCAACACACACAATATTTTTTATCAAAATCGGTCCAGCCGTTCAAAAAATTGCATAACTAAAAATGTACTGTAAATTATACCGGGTGGGGATTTAATGTGTAATCGGTTGATATCTCTGGTACTGCTTAAGATATCAAAATGAAATTTCACACGTATGTGGGGAACGACATGGAGCATTTCGTAAAATTATTTATGTATATACAGGATGTTCACATTCTGAGTAAAAGACAAAAGTTCTATTTTTTTAAATGGAAACCCCACAAGTATTTGCGTGATTTCGATTCCCCATAAAATTTCATGGAAATTGATATACTACATGATGTGGTTTTGAGTAAGGACTGTTAAGATATTGACATTTTTGTATCATTATGGTCCCAAATTTATGACGCTACTGACGTCTACTGACCAAAGCCACCTAATTATTTTTTATTGAAAGGGGTTTACACACTGCTGTATTTGTGAAATCTATAAATGCTTTCACCATAATACTTAGGATTATACAAGGTGGTTAAGTTATGCAAAAGGAAATTTTTCTCAAAAATTTCAAATATAATACCATGTATATTATTTGCACAACTGACAGTCAGTTAACTGAGCTTTTAGTTGATGTAGATATTGCCAGGTCTACTACTGATCGTTCGGCGGATATTACGATTGAACATAAAAATTTTTGAATTTCATTATTAGTTCATACTCTTTTTGGCGAATTCCCCCTATTCTGCTGCTCAAAACTCACAATAATGTTTATATTTTGTATTTGCAAATTGGCATCAATATAAAGACAATAAATATTATTGTAAAATTGTTTCTTGATGGTTATATTCTTAAATGTATAATGTCTTTTTAAAGTCGGGTATAATGTTCAAACAAGGAGTGCCATGGAAGAAAATATCATCTTTAAGAAATAATCTTGCAATGGGATTTCTTGTGTTAATGTATCTAAACTTAATTTGCTAAATATGTAATAGAAACAAAATGCAGACCTTTTTTGGAGTTTTGGGTGACAAAATAGGGGAGATCGTCAAAAATAATGTAAAATACTAACGAAACTCTACATTTTCATAATTCAATTGTACATTCTGTAGAAAATTTTACTGGTAGACTTGACAATATCCACATCAATAAAAATTTGTACAAATGATATACATGGTGCTCCTTTTGAAATTTTTGAGAAAAGTTATGTTTCGCATAACTTAACCACCCTGTATTATATCAAGTATTATGATAAAATTATTTATAGATTTCAAAAATGCAGCAGTGTGTGAACCTATTTCAATAAAGAAATTTTAGGTGGCGTGGTTTAGTATGCGTCAGTAGCGTCATAAATTTGGGTCCATAATGGCACAAAAATGTCAATATCTCAACATTCCTTAGTCAAAACCACATCATGTAGTATATCAATTTTCATGGAATTTTATGGAGAATCCATATTATGCAAGAACATGTAGGGTTTCCACTAAGAAAAATAGAACTTTGGTCTGGTACTTAGAATGTGAACATCCTGTATATACCTAAATAATTTTGGGAAATGCTCCATGTTGTTCCCCACATTCGTGCAAAATATCATTTTGATATTTTAAATAGTTTCAGAGATATGAGCCGATTACACACTACACAAATTTGCACAAACAGGTAATCGAGGGTGCTGAATTCGACTAAAATATTTTTGACTTTCTGAGACTTCCGGTTATACCGAAAATAGACACCAACTTCCTTATTTTAAATGGAATGCCCACATTTTTATTACGGATTTACATTTTTGGTCGAATTTTAAGGTCACCTTATGCAAATATCATATGTGTAAAGTGCACCCTCTTCCAGATATTAGACGTTAAAAATCGTCATTTCTCAAATTTCATCAATTTATTATAACAATGGAAACGGTACGAGATAAAGAAAAATGATTTACATGTGCCTATCCTAGTTTTTAATTCTCTATCTAATGGGTCTGGAAAATACTGCTTCCTGATTGGCAACTTTTTGTCATTTCTTGACCAATTGTCATTTTCATACTTTTAAGTTTTAATAAATCTTGGCAAAGGCCCCAAACGGAGCCGAAACGTTCATTAATACAACGTGTCCAAGACAAGGAGGGGATATTGGAAATGACAAGAGATACGGATTTGGGTAAATGGGAAAAAAGTTGCGTTATTAAAGGATCAATAAAATGGCGCCTAGAAATCCTTGACATAATTTTCCGTTTTTGAGTTATTTTGAAAAAACTGAATTTATGGATTTTTAACTATATTTTTTTCTGACTTTAGTATTAAAATTAGAGCTAAACTAACAAAACTTCTTCGCATCAACTTTTGATGAAATTAAAGATTTCATAGCCAATTTTTTTATTCTACGTTTCGTCTTCGGGCAACCATCATCAACTTCATTTTTTTTGAATACCGTCCTGATTTTCTGATGTCAAATTTCATGAGCCCTTCTTATTCTGAATTCAACAATGTACCACACATTATGGTTTAATTACGTTTCGACCCGTTTTTGACCACCATCAAGAAATTTTTAGGATACGGACCTGCATTTCTCTTAATTTTCTAAAAATTATGAGAAATACAGTTAGTTGGGCTTTCTTCTGATATCAGAAACGAACAAGATTTTCCAAAACTGCAAGATGCGCTATGCTTAGAGTAGGGTAGGTGCTTATCGCTAGTATCATCTAACAGATTCGTAAAACTCTTGTGGTGCACTTAAAAATTGCCCAACTTATACTGTATGCACATATTTTTTACAAAACTGTGAGACATTCAGGTCCGTATCTTAAAAATTCTTTGATGATGGACAAAAAAGGGTCGAAACGTAATTAAACCATAATGTGTTGTACATTGTTGAATTCAGAATAAAAAGGGCTTATAAAATTTGACATCAGAAAATCAGGACCGTATTTAAAAAAATGAAGTTTATGATGGTTGCTCGAAGACGAAACGTATGTAGAATAAAAAAATTGGCAATGAAATCTTGAATTTCATCAAAAAATCCATAAATTCAGTTTTTTCAAAATAACTCAAAAACGGAAAATTATATCAAGGATTTCTAGGCGCCATTTTATTGATCCTTTAATTACACAACTTTCTTCCCATTTTATCAAATCCGTATCTCTTGTCATTTCCAATATCCCCATACTGGCCCTCCATATCTTGGACACGTTGTATAGTGTTTATTATAATGTATACAGCCAGAATTTCTCAAAATTGAATTAATATCTAATAAGAAAGTCACAATAGCCGGAAACCATGCTTTATAACTGAAAATTATACTAAACTGTGACTCCCGTGCTTGGTTTAAAATTGTTTATATCTGCTTAAGTGGCTGCATCCACAACCATTCTGTTCATCATCCTGAAATTCCCTTTCTTTTTAAGATGTGATATTTTATTAAATGTAACGCGTAATTAAATTTACAGAAATGTTTTTATTTGGTCCTTTATGTTAAGCAGGAAGTGTTCTTTCCTCTGGGAGTATTATAATGTCATATAGGTGTAGGCAAAATTGCAATAAACGTTTTATGCTCGCAATTTAGAAAAAAGCTTTTAACCTGAAATGGGATTTCTAGAGAGGACAACTAGATTGGTCCAAGAGTAATAAAAAGTACTGTGGATGCTTCTATGGGTTCATACGTAACAGCTTTAAAGCTGTAATGAAAACAATTCGATATTAACTTCTCTCCTAAGCTCGTTAAACGTATAGTGCAGAGCACGCACTCTGGTTTTCTGTGCGTGCGCTTTGAGTGAAGTTATTCGTGTGTGATTAATTAATTAAATTGCTAGTTAGAAGTGTAAATAACTCGTTGGCAGAACTGCCGATATTACGCTTCCCGAAAAGAAATTTATTACTAGTGTTTCTCATTCTGAAATTATTTCGCAACTTTTAGGTACCTACCTACCTATTTCAAATATTTTAATCAATAAGTTTTAACTAATTTAATTCCCGGATTACAAAGATCATAAATGACGACCATTTTGTTCGTTTTCGGCGATAACACAGGATTCAAACGGGGGTACAGTGCCGTATTTTTCGTTAACTTGAGCGAAAGTTATATTAGTATACACAACCAAAATGGGATATTTGATTTTATAAATACATTCACAAGATGCTCGTACAATACCGATTTCAACAACGGATATATTATTAGTATTTTCCACCAATAAGTTTACGTTAGTGTCGTCCAAATTTATACAGCGATCGACCGAAACTTTATCATCAATTTCACTGAAAAAAATTCTTAATAAAAATTGTTGCGAGAGAATACTTTGGACAATGCAATATGTCAAGAGTCCAGAAAATATTTGAAATGAAACATTTTTGAAATTTCAAATTAAGTCTTGAACTCGCTCGTAAAAATACAAACCGAAAAGTTGACTAAATTGATGTTGACGATGAAGGAAAAACGAAAATTTTTTTTGTGGACTCAAATTTTGTCGCGAACTCTACCTGGTATAAAAAACCTTTACTTATAAAACTTTCTTGTCTGTATTTTACGATCCTTTATTAAACAAAAATATTGATTTCATCTACATTTCACAAAAGTGCAATTTTATATTTTTGCACCCCCTATACATCATAACCTTATTGACAGACAGATTTCGGGAAAAACCCAGACTTAGGTGTCGCCATTCATTTTTCAACACAAATGTAATACCCCCTAGCCCCTAATTTAAGTTTATTACCTATATAAATATGCACGCCTGCCCTTCTAGTTCAGTTTGATTGTAAAACTCTTTGAGAATGACCGAAAGGCCGAAACATATGTCAAAGTGAACTTGAATATTATATACAGGGTATCCCACGACGACCTTACACGATCTGTATATGGAAAAGTGTGTTTAGTAGAGTTACACAAATTTGCACATTTAGGTAATCGAGGATGCTCAATTCGACTAAAATATTTTTGACTTTCTGCGACTTCCGGTTATACCGGAAATAGACACCAACTTCCTTATTTTAAATGGAATGCCCACATTTTGATTACGAATTTAGATTTTTGGTCAAATTTTAAGGTCACATTATGCAAAACATCATATGTGTAAAGTCCACCCTCTTCGAGATATTAGACCTTAAAAATCGTCATTTTTCAAATTTCATCAATTATAACCTTGAAACGATAAGAGATAAAGAAAAATGACTTACATGTCCCTATCCCAGTTTTTAATTCTCTATCTAAAGGGTCTGGAAAATACTGCCTCCTGATTGGTCAAAAAATGACAAAAAGTTGCCAATCAGGAAGCAGTATTTTCCATACCCATTAGATAGAGAATTAAAAACTAGGATAGGGACATGTAAATCATTTTTCTTTATCTCGTACCGTTTCCAAGTTATAATTGATGAAATTTGAAATATGACGATTTTTAACGTCTAATATCTCCAAGAGGGTGCACTTTACACATATGATGTTTTGCATAAGGTGACCTTAAAATTCGACCAGAAATCTAAATCCGTAATAAAAATGTGGGCATTCCATTTAAAATAAGGAAGTTGGTGTCTATTTCCGGTATAACCGGAAGTCGCAGAAAGTCAAAAATATTTTAGTCGAATTGAGCATCCTCGATTACCTATTTGTGCAAATTTGTGTAATTCTGCTATATATACTTTTCTATATACAGATCGTTTAAGGTCGTCGTGGGATACCCTGTATAGTGAAACAAAAAAACGGGAAAAAAGTTTGTGCTTTATTCTTTAAAATAATTATTAGATAGTTATGTAAATTGTATGTGCAAACTCGTATTATTATGAACATGGTACTCAAGCGAGTTATGGTACGCAACTCGCCTCTACTAGGCAGAAATTTATCAGCCTTCCAAGAAAGACCGAAGAAGACGCTGAATCGTATTATTTTATGTATCAACATTTATCTTTTGCTTTTAGAATTATATTCAGTAATAATTTTCACTTCAACCGCTCAACTTCGAGCCTGTAAATTTTGCTCAAATAAAACTTAGTGTTTTTTAAAAACCCGTTTATCGAAGTCGAAATCAAAATTGGCGCAGTCGGTAGGATTGTTGGAGAACACGCGGACAAAAATCGCCGAAAGTGTTTTTTCGTTTCAACGATTTACCAACAATTTCGAACTTTGACGATTTTCGGTAAACGGTCGGGAAGTGGACAAAAATCGCTAACTACCCGAACTAAGTCAAGAAAAGGGACGAGGACACACATCGCCGAATCCTGAATAGATTAAGAAGACCTGGGAAGCGGACAAGCATCGCTGGTTCCTAGAGGCACCTAGATTTAAGAAGAAAACTGACAAAGGAATGGCAACTTTCGCACTCCTGTTAATGTAAGTGCTCAATCCTTTTAATAATTCCATTTAATAAATATAGTTTGCATTTTAATTGAATTTTAATTCATTTGAATTTAATTTTTAAACATTTTTTGTGTGTAAAATAATTATTCAATATATACGATAAAATACATTCAAGTTAGGTCAATTTTATGTCAACTGGCGGCATAGACGACTTAATTGATAATTTAATTAAACTAACAGTAAGCAAGAAAGTAGAAATAATGGCTAATCCAGTAAATGCTGTTGTTCCGGTAAATATCGCATTGCTCAGATATCAGGCTGACAATATTCCGAATTTTGACGGAAATCCACGTCAATTAAATAGGTTTATAAATTCTTGTGAAAACTTTATTCGAGCTTTCCAAAATGCTGCGAATCCAGAAGATCCAATAAATGTGTGTATATTTGACACAATTTTGAGTAAATTGCGTGATCGTGCAGCTGACCTAATTTGCAGTCGCACCGAATTAACATCGTGGCAGTCTATAAAAGACGCCCTAAATTTAATTTTCAGCGATCAAAGAAGCATCGACTGTCTCATACAGGATTTGATTTCTTTGAAACCACAAAGAAACGAAACACCCCTGCAGTTTGGAATGAGAATCCAAGATGCTAGGAGTCTTTTATTTTCTAAACTAAATTCTTCTATCGAATTAGAGGACGAAAAAATTATCAAAATTGCGCATTACGATGACTTCGCGCTAAAAACATTCATAAACGGTTTGCCTTACAACATGCAACTAGTGGTTAGGTTACGTAAACCTACTAGCTTAGAACAAGCCCTGGCTTTCGTTACAGAGGAAGAAAATTTTATTTATTTCAAAACTGGTCAAAACAGTAATTTTCAAACCACACCGTATAAAGGTTCCCCTTTTGTTAACCAACATTATAAACCAAATAAAACCCCACAAATTCAACAAATTCAACAACCTCAAACTAACCCCTTTCGACCAAATTTCCAACCATCTTTTCCGAATTTTAGACCGTCTTTTTCAAATTTCAGACAACCTCTGCCGAATTATCAAGGTAACTTCAATAATCGTGCAATGCCATTGACGCAAAACGTACGACAACCATGGCAACAATCAAATTCAAATTTCCAAACTCCGTTTAACACATTTAGGCAAAACCCAACGTCAAATTTCCAACAGAAACCTAATTGGCAGGTGTATAATAGACTTCCTGCTCAACCTCATCCACAATTTTCAAAATTTGCGACACCCAAACCTGGCAGTCACAATATCCGTACTCAAAGATACCAACCAGAACCAATGGACACTAGTTCTAGCAATTCTAGAATAAAACCCCGTCCTAGGAATTTTATTTCTGAAGAATTATTCGCACAAGACATACAAGAATATCCGACTTCATCGAACTATCAAAGTGTTTCTACACAATATACCCCCGTTCACGAAGAAGTTGAACCAGGAAATATCGACCCGATAAATTATTCTCTAAACTACCCTGAACCCGAATATGATCCAGAATTTTTAAATACAACCTCATATTATGACACAAATAATTATGATGTTCCAGAAGAACAGTATTACGACAGTACTTATACTCAAGATACAAATTTTCACCACACCCCGAATCAACCGGACAAAACCTAATTGAATTAAATTCTTTCAAATCTAATCTACCACATGTATATATCCCTGATCTAAATGCTCGTTTTCTCGTCGATACTGGAAGTTCAAGATCACTAATTAATCCTGATTTAGCTCATAAATATTTCGGACACCATATTTTTCACGAAGACTTTTATATTCAAACTGCTCACGACATAACCCGTCACGATCAAGTCATGGAAATTCCCATTTTTAATATTTTTAATTCAGATCAAATAGTAAAGTTTCATCTTTTTAACTTTTCTAACAAATACGATGGTTTATTAGGAGCTGACCTTTTAAAAGAACTGAATGCTAGTATTGATTTTAATTCAAAAACTTTAACAACTCCAAATGCTAGATTACCAATTATATACGAAGAACAGAAAACGGAAATACCCCAAAATTTTAATCAGTTTAATCAAAATTCAACATCTTTGAATTATTCAATTGTAGTGCCACCCAGAGCGCAAACTTCTGTTAAAATTCCAGTTAACATAAAAAATGTAATAGGTATTCTAGAGTATACTGATTTTGGCAATAAAACTGAAATGCCTTCAGCACTTGTAAATGTAAATGAAAATTTTGCTTTGACAGTGATCACTAATTCGAGTGAAGAGTCTGTTAAGCTTGACTTTCCAGAACCTATACAGATTGAAAATTTAAATATTGCGGAAGTAAATTTTGTAGAGAAAATGGAGGTTGACGAACCACCTTTCGAAAAGTATCATGATGATCTTTTAAAATCTAATTTAAAAAACTTACGACTAGAACACTGTAATAGCGAAGAAAATGAAGCAATACGTAAATTATGTTTTGAATATCGCGACATTTTTTATTCTGAGGATATTCCTCTTAGTTTCACGAACAAAATTACTCATAAAATAAATTTGAAAAATGAAACACCGATTTACACAAAAAGTTACAGATTTCCACCATGTCATCATAAGGAAGTCAAATCACAAATAAATAAAATGCTTGAACAAGGTATTATCCAGCCTTCTACATCTCCCTGGTCTAGCCCCATTTGGGTTGTACCAAAAAAGATGGACGCTTCAGGTAAGAAGAAATGGAGACTTGTTATTGATTATAGACGACTTAACGAACAGACTATAGACGACAAATACCCACTTCCAAATATAATAGATATACTTGACAAGTTGGGAAGATCAAATTATTTTACCACCCTAGATCTCGCTTCTGGATTTCACCAGATAGAAGTAGATCCACAGGATGTTCCAAAAACTGGCTTTTCTACACTCAACGGTCATTACGAATTCAAACGTATGCCGTTTGGTTTAAAAAACGCCCCATCAACGTTCCAACGTGTAATGGACAACATTTTACGCGGTTTGCAACATGAAACTTGTTTAGTTTACCTTGATGACATTGTCATATATTCAGTTTCCCTGCAAGAGCATATTATTCAGTTAAGGAAAGTTTTCGACAGACGTAGAGATTCTAATTTCAAAATTCAGATAGACAAATCAGAATTCTTGCGAAAGGAAGTTCAGTATCTCGGACATGTAATTACTCCAGATGGTGTATTACCGAATCCTGACAAAATTCACGTTATAAAAAAATATCCTATCCCTTCCACTCAAAAAGAAATTAAAAGCTTCTTAGGACTCTTAGGTTATTATCGTCGTTTCATTAAAGATTTCTCAAAAATTACCAAACCTTTAACTGCCTGTTTAAAAAAGGATGCAAAAGTTATCCACTCTCCTGAATTTCTACAATCATTCCAGACAAGCAAAGATCTCTTGATCAATGCTCCAATTCTCCAATACCCAGATTTCGATAGCCCTTTTATTCTTACAACTGACGCTAGTAATTATGCATTAGGTGCAGTATTATCCCAAGGAACGGTACCTCGTGATAGACCTGTAGCATATGCTTCACGAACTCTTAATGACACGGAAATAAAATATTCAACGATAGAAAAGGAACTTCTTGCAATTGTATGGGCCTGCAAACATTTTCGCCCATATTTACTTGATAACAAATTCAAAATTTATACTGATCATCGACCACTTATTTGGCTATTTAATCTTAAGGAACCCAATAGCAAATTAGTTCGCTGGCGCCTTCGCCTAGAAGAATACGACTATGAAATCGAATACAAGAAAGGCAAGTACAACACCAATGCCGATGCTCTATCTCGAATCAAAATTAATGCAATAGAGAACGAAAGTACCTATTATAAATCAACCTGGCGACATTGACGCAGACATTGACGAATTTTTACGAAATTTAGCAACAGGTGCTCCTCTACCAAATTTAGAACCACAACCTTCTACTAGCACAGCTTTCCCAAAACCTACTAATCCTGGAACTGATGTGGATAAATTTTTACGATCATTTATAGATGAAAACCCTATCCCAGATTATTCAGAGCCCCAACCTTCCACTTCAAAACAACCTAAAATAAAAATTTTACAAGACATTCAGATTAAACCAGGCATTTCCCGAATTAACGAAGATGACACATCTGAAACTTTATCCGCACCTCCATCTGACGATAATCACGAACTAATAAATGACGACACTTCTGAAACCCTATCCACACCTCACTCTGACAATAACCATGACGTAGTAAATGATGGAATTCCTATAATTGACGAAATAATCAATAATAAAAACCATCAAATCATTGTAACACCAAATGTACCCATGAAATTAGAAGTTAAATCCAGTAAATATAATAAATTAACTATCTTAGATGTCAAAATTCCAAAAACCAACGAAATTCTCATTTTTCAATTTTTAAGAGATTACACAACTCCTGGAACAAAATTTCACATATATTTTAGAGATAACGAACTATATAAAACATTTAACAAGGTGTACCGTAAGTACTTCTATGTAAAAGGTTTAACACTCATAAAATGCACAAAAATGGTTAATACAGTAAAAGAAAAAGAAGAACAAGTCATGTTAATTAAATTTCAACATGAAGGTAAGTGCAACCATAGAGGAATTACGGAAACAATGGAACATCTTCGTAGAAATTACTATTGGCCAACGATGAAAACAGACGTCACAAATTATATAAATTGTTGCGTTATATGTCAAACAGCAAAATACGCCAGAAGAAAACCATATACACCACTAGCCCTTACAGAAACACCCAGTAAACCTTTTCAAATTTTACATGCAGATGTATTTAAATTCGATAACGAACTTTATTTAACTATAATAGATACATTTTCAAAATTAGGCCAAGCCCTACCGATAAAAGGAAAAACGGCAATAGATATTTGTAATTCATTAGTGAAATACTTTAGCTTTTACGGATTACCTGAAAAATTAGTTCTCGACAGCGGTACCGAATTCAAAAATGAACCCGTTAAGGAACTACTCAAAATTCATAAAATCAATGTACATTTTACCACACCTAAACATCACGAAGGAAATTCTCCCATTGAGAGATTTCACTCGACACTTTTAGAACATTTACGCATTCTACGTACTGAACATGGTCCAGATCCAAATTTAATGCAATATGCCGTAATTGCCTATAATAGTTCTATCCATACTGCAACAAAATTCACCCCTTACGAACTTACCTTAGGACACACGTCATCACGAGATCCACAAGATCTTATAGACAACACATTTTTCAGTGACTATGCTAATAGCCATCGAAATAAATTAAAACGAACTTATGAAAATGTGGCCGAAAAACTTACATCAGGTAAAGAAAAAGTATTAGAAAAACATAATACACAAGGTCCAACTCAACATCAATTTACCCTAGGCCAAAAAGTATTCAAAATTAGCGGTAAACGAGACAAGAAAGAAAATAAATTTATTGGTCCTTTAGAAATTATTGAAATTTTAGAAAACAATAAGGTTAAGGTAAAAAATAAAAAGAATAAATTCGAAATCATTCACACCAAGGAACTAAGGATCCCTGTTTCTGTTACAGATTCGGATGCTGTGTAACAGCGGACACACAAATCAAATATCCAGTGTTTTACAAAATTTTGGACAATCCTGGACTCTTCTCATTCAAAATTGGTACTGCTCAAAATCAAGTAGATCAATGGTCATTCATTCAGATGTTCGACCTTTCAAATTTAATTAAGGAATTTAATGCACTTTCCAAAACAGCGGCACATTTTAGGAGAACTTTTGAAAATCAGAAAAACGGTTTAGGCTTTAAATTAGAATTTTCTAATTCTCATAAATTAATGGACAACTTAGAAGACAAAATTAAAATTCAACTTTCTCAACTTAACCCTTTGCTATATTCTAGTCAGAACAAACGATTCAAACGTGGTTTAATAAATGGATTAGGTTCAATTGTAAAAATAATCACAGGAAATTTAGATGCAAGCGACGCCGAAAAATATGATAAAGCCCTGAACGATCTAGCAAATAACCAAAATAAAATAAAATCCATTGTCAAAAATCAAATCAGCATATTGGAAACTTCTATAAAGAAATTTAATGACAGTATTTCTACTTTAGCACATAATCAAGTAATGTTAACTAGCCGAATTATTCAAATTGAAAATCACATTAATAAAACTCAAATTCAAAATACGGACGAAATTAATTTAATATTTATTCAACTAATAATTTCTCAAATAAGCACAGAATATCAAGTCATTACTCAAATCCTAGAAAATTTAGAAACTGCTATAACCTTTTCAAAATTAAATACTTTGCATAATTCAATCATAGATCCTAAGGACTTACTCAATGAACTAAAATCAATCAATACACACTTACATGATGGTCAAAAGTTCCCTTTTGAACCTAAGTTAGAAGATATTTTATCGTATGAAAAGATAATAACTATCAAAAGTTATTCCAAATTAAACGTTTTGGTCTTTATCATCGAAATTCCTATTATAGAAAAAGAAAACTATAATTATTACCAGCTCTTTCCAATACCAGTAAAAAGAGGAAATTCCTATGAATCAATTATTCCAAAATCCAAATACCTAATCCTCAATGAGCACAACTACGTGTCTGTTAATGAACCTTGTAAGACAATTTCGGAAACTCTATTTTTGTGCAACGACCTCAGTAACAACAAAATTGACTTAAATTCACCATGTGAAGTGCAACTTCTAAACTATAAACGAAATTCGACTAATTGTGACATAGTGCCCGTAGTAATAACTAAATTTAAACAGCATAAACTTTCAAAAAATAAACTTTTAGTAATAACGCCGAACGAAATTAATGCAATTCAAAAATGTGGGGATGAACGCGAAATTATACCTCTTAAAGGATGCTACGTTTTGCAACTTGTTTCACACTGCCAAATTGAAATAGGAAATTCAATTATGAACATTTATGAAGACTCAGAAGTAAGCTACAAAGAAGTCCGACTTCCCATGATTGAAACCAAAATTCAAAATTCAGAAAAACCCGAAGAAATTAGAAGACCTATCGTTCTGGACAATATTCAGTTAGACGATTTCAAAACAATTCAAACCGCATTGGATATGCAACTTAAAGAAATAAATGAAATTCCAAATTCGAACATTAATTTCACGAGTTTAAACATTTGGACAATTATATTGTACATAATTTTAATTTCAACGATGTCTTATGTGTTTTATAAGTTTGTTATAGCAAGATTTAGAACACGGGCATCGCATCAACAAACCTTGGAGCTAGAACCTTCATCACCCCGGAGGGATGAAATTATCATCTAGTTCGTACCCCAGGGTACTCACATCTTAAGGAGGGAGGAGTTATGGTACGCAACTCGCCTCTACTAGGCAGAAACTTATCAGCCTTCCAAGAAAGACCGAAGAAGACGCTGAATCGTATTATTTTATGTATCAACATTTATCTTTTGCTTTTAGAATTATATTCAGTAATAATTTTCACTTCAACCGCTCAACTTCGAGCCTGTAAATTTTGCTCAAATAAAACTTAGTGTTTTTTAAAAACCCGTTTATCGAAGTCGAAATCAAAATTAGCGTTAGTTTTCTAAGAAATAAATAAAAATGCCAATCTTTGCTTAATAGGAAGGTATACCTACCTACCTACCTACATACAAATAATTTCCTAACAACAACTCGTTGATTGAAACATCACATTATTTTAGGCATCCCGCAATCATATAAATTATAACAAAAGTAATAAAGGTCTCATATTTCCCCAATATTTATAAACTAATAATCCTACAAAGTTACAATTCGAAAATTAGATGTATATAAGTACAGTGTGTTCCAGGATTGATGTTACAAAAGGTACCTATGATTGACTGAAAATTTTGGAATTTCAGTTTGGTATTTTGGAACTGCTTGATTCGAAACTAATTTCTAGTATATTTCGGTTTTTTGTAAATCAGGAGGGCCATGACAGCTTATGAAAAACTACTTTCGGGTCAGGTAAACGACTTTATCGGTTCATAATTCGGCAAAATGTGTTATTAAGAAAAGTTGTTCAGAATGTTAAAATATGCCGCCGTGCAAACATTCAGGCAGATCCGGCTACTTTGATGCACCTAACTTATTTTTCAGGATACCGTCTCCGCCGGGGTCTCCGCTCCGAACATGCACTTTTTCAAATTTATAAGTTTAGTATCATTTAGAAAACTTAATACTTTTCTTCCCGGTTAACAACGAAATAATTGTTGCCTATCGATTCCATGATCTAACATTAGTTAAAATTTGAGCTCAGAAACTACAATACAAATTATTAATAATCTGACATTCTTGGCATTAGCCATTTGACCCGAATAGAAAAACGAAACTCTGACTGAAATGAAAAAATCTGTCAGATAAAGTTTGTAATGTTTATGAACTCATATTCTAATTCCTTATCTCAGCCGGCTAGATTTTTCTTTTGGGGCCATTTGAAATCAGCGGTGTGTCAAACCCACCCAAAAAATTTAAATGATTTGAGACGCACAATATCCGAAACATGGCGAACTATTCCCGTCGCAACATTCCTGACTGTAAAGGTAAGTACAGACTTGAGCAAATTTACGCACACGAACAGTGTACGCGCACGAACATTCGTTCGTGTGATTTAATTTGTTTACGTTCATTTTGACATGCCTGCGCGCACGAACGTGATCCAGTTTTTCGTGTGATTTCACGAAAATATGGCTGACATAGCTCCTACTCATTTTTTGGATTCCATAAAATGGGAAATTTATCGTATCCATCAATTAATTGGATTACATTTTCTGTCGTCCACTCCATTCCTTATAAACCAGCATATACATATACTTATACATCGACAACTAAACAAGAACTGACAAGACCGATGTTTTGCCGTCCGAACTGCGCGCACTTTCCTTTGAGCATGGCACCGAGACCGACAAGCTACGGATCGCGTGCGTGTTATGCGCGCACGAATAATTTGTGCGTGCGAACCAATTTATTAGCGTCCACATTCGAGCATTCGTACGCGCAAACTGTTCGTGCGCGCAAATTTGCTCAAGTCTGTACCCACCTTAAGAAGGCAATTTGAGAATATAAGCTTTATTATTGTCTTGCAAATACCGGGCACATTTTGAGCATCTAAGATAGTTTTTCCTTAAATTGTTTTACAAGTTATATTTTCCTGTTTTAAATTCCAAAGCTTTTTTTGTATGAAATGTTTATTACCTGATATCTAACTCTTATTTTATATTAAATTTAACTTATTATCAAAAAGCGTTTTTCTTATTTACTGAAATTTTGGCTTACCAAAATTATATAAAACTAATATTCCTCGGAGACCAATTGTTTCTTGCATTCAAAGCCCATTTTATAAGTTATCAAAATTTTTTCTAACATCATAGGGCATAATGAATTTTATATCAAACTCCTGGTCTTTTAAAGAAAAAACTAAAAATTTCTATATCCCTAAAAACTTCCATTTAATTTCCCTAGATGTAGTTTCACTTTACACAAATATACTATTAGATCTCGCAATTTCTACTGTCAAAAAAATTGAAATAGAATGGAACCTTACACATCTCTCACTCTAAATAATTTCACCACTGCAATTGAACTTGCTCTAACATCTACGTATTTTAAATTTAAAGATTCAATTTACAAACAAACAAATGGCTCTGCCATGGGCTCCCCAATTTCTAGCTCCATTGCTCAATTAGTTTTAGAAGATTTAGAGATAACAGTTATTCCTAAATTATCTTTCTATTTACCATTTGTTGTTAGATATGTGGATGATTGTTTAACTGCTGTTCCTCCTGACAAATACTTATAACGAAATTCTTAATAAATTTAATAATTATCATCCTAAATTACAATTAACTATTGAAATTTCAACATAAGATCAAATAAATTTTTTAGATTTAACTTTATATAAACTGAAAAATTCATTAGAAACTGAATGGTACACTAAACCAACTTGATCTGGCCGTTATATTTGTTTTAATTCTGAACAACCTACTTGCCACAAAAAAAGTATTGTTATGTGTCTAGCTGACCGTGCAATTAAACTCTCCAGCCCACAATTTAGAAAATCCGCAATAGAAAAACTATTAAATTGGTTAATAAAAAATAACTATCCTAAAAATTTCATTATGAAAATCACAAAAAATAGAACCCATCAATTTTACAATAATAATACCGATAGTAAAAAACCGAAAGAAAATAAAAATTACATTTCGTTACCATATATTAAAGGCATGCCACAAAATATTAATAAATTATTAGTAAAATACAATTTACAGGTATCACACCAAAATTATAACAACTTCAAATTTTTGTATTCTAATTTAAAAACACCCATTCCTAAATTAATGAAAACTCATACTGTATACAAAATTGAATGTAAAGATTCTGAAAAAAACATATATTGGCCAATCTAAAAATCATTTAGAAACCAGACTAAAACAACACAAATACAGAAACAGTAATTCAGCAATTAGTAAACACATGAAAGACAGCAATCATACTTTTGAATTTAACGACACCATAATTTTAGAACAAGAAAAAAATTTAAAGTCTCGACTATTTTTAGAAATGATATGTATAAAGAAAGAACAAAACTCTATTAATGATAGAACTGATATACAAAATTTCAGTCAAATTTAATAAAATAAATCATACTCTCTGCTACTTACTTATTATTATCTATTGTTAAATTAAATACATAAACATTTTTTTCTTTCATAAATTCAAATGTCTTCAAAATCAAAAGCGCTAAACTTTTTATATTTACATCATAGTTACCTATATAAATAGTTTTTATTGTTTGAGAAAAAAAATTTGTTCTTGTCAAAAGTTTATATTTTATACAAATAAATTTTGACAAAGCCCCCGGACGGGGGCGAAACGTCGATTTTAACCTGTGTTAAGTTGCATTAGGTAAATGCCAGCATTTCACAAAAAAAATTGAAATATCTTATTTACTGAATGGTTGAAATGACCTTATTTTAGGTTTTAAAGCTCAAAATAAGAAATAATTAAAAATTAAATTACGCTGCTGAATTTCTCAATCGATTTCCTTTAAAATTAGATGTCACAAGTGATATGATGTCATCTGAGATTTTAAAGTGAGGGTGACTGGGGGTTAGGGGGTTGGTTATACAGATATCAAGTATACATCAAAATCTGCCCTCCTTGAGTCATAACGTGTGTCGGCGATTTTTCATAATTCTATTTGTTTCTGAAATATTTAAGGTGGCTCGTTTTTAAATGATCACACTGTATATTTCTCTAGAAATCAAAGTAGGAAACATATGGTTCCTATATCTATCGTATACCTTTGTTGACCTACAAGGTCTTTTCTCTGTATGTACATACATACATGCGCCCAAGACGAAAAAATTGAAAATACTTGCCGAGGGTTATAAAATGTAATTCAATTGCCCGTTAAATTAAGGACTTTCTGACACACGAACATCACAACTGGTAAATACAACTTCGAATTATGAAATTCCCGCTGGAGCACATTTTGGATATCAAACAAATAGATATTACAAATAATACAACAACGGTATTTTCATATCATTCGATTTGATTGTTTCATTATGTTTTTATCGGAATGAGCAAAGCCGTTATGACAGAAAAAGAGGGAGCAACTGTTCCCGAATAATTGTTTTTTTGTTCATTGTTCTGGCTTATTCTGTTCATTATTTACTATCCTGCGTATAAAGATTATACAAACAGATTAAAACTTCTAATTGAGAGTTTATTTTTTACTACTGACATATCTCTACAATTACGCTGTCAGCAACAAAAGAGCACAGTTAAACTGAGGGCCTTTTGTATGTTACACAATAATATTTTGCAGATGAATATGAAATACGAAAAAATAAAACTGCTCGCCTGCTCGGGTCGATCAACTCCGCTCGTACCGAAACTATGAAGAATAATAAATTTCAAATATTGATTCGTTAACAAAGTTGCCCGAATACAATTGGTACATAGAATTCAAATCGGGGACGGAAAGTACCTATACATTGTTCTATTTAAAACAAAACTTTGGTCTGCTTCTGATGTTGATGCAACCGGAAGTAAGTCCCGGATGAATATATTTTATTTGTTCTAAATTTTCAAAATGAAATTACCACGGGAAGACAGCTTTTTTCCCAAAGTTCTGCCTTAACCTGTTTTGTAAAATTTGCGACGTGTGGAAAAAAGAACCACAACTTCTTCAATTTGTTCCCAAGTGCTACAAAATATTACAAAATACGAGGAATTGAATAGAATAATAAATAATGTAACTTGGCTGTTTTTCAAGAAATAGAACTATCAACGTTTTCAAGTTCTACATCTACAACAATTATTATAATGCATTAAACCAAATGTTCTACGAAAACTATGAACAAGCATTAAACTACTTGTTACTGATTGACAGTTGGGTTAAACATAGCCAAACTAGACCAACACTATACTCGTACCTATACTCAAAACTTATTTTATTTAGGAATTATAGATTCTAACGTGGAAACTTTTTACTTTATTTTTACAAAGCATTCTTTAAGTGGAACTCGAGAGCAAGAATAAACAACATTGGCCTGAAAATTTCAAGAAACACAAACAATAGGTAATGGAATATGTGTCTGGAGGGAGTTTATCGAATTATTTCCTTAACGACATTTGCCGAGATGTATAGGTATAATGTAGGAGTGAACGTTTCACTTCGTTGATGGAATATTTTCGCAATAATTATTTAGCACTTTACTTTCGCTTGCTACGAAATTATAAAAAAACTACAATTAAATCTTACCATTGAATAAAACATGAGAGTCATTTATGCGCTCTTGTTCAGTTGCCAATTCTGGCCAGGGACTGCTGGTATGCTTCCATGTGTCTGGAAGGTAGAAGCTGTTATCGCGATTAACTTTGGAGGGATTTATGATTTAGATCCAGTGCCTAATTTTTCTGTTGTAGAAATTGGATATTCGAGCTAGAACTTTAACTTCTGCGAAATCGATTTGATAGCTGGTGTGTAACCTGCGGTCGACCAATGCTGAACGAGCTGAAATAAGAATACTGATATACCGCACCAATATAGACAAACCCAAGAGATAATGGAATGCGTTATGCAACTTTCCGTGTGCAAAGGTAAAGGATCTTAAACTGAAGATAGAAGATCTGAGATTCTGATAAGAGGAGTGAAGACAGTCTTGGTATCATGTTTTTATCACATAATTTCGAACAATGTCTGGAACCTACGACCCTCACTCATACTGCTGCCAACCTTTCCAAGCACCCGCATACCGCAGACGAAATCTCCATCATCTCGGAAAGTCCAAATTGCTCATTGCCGTGTGCCGTGCCCAGAGTCGCGGCGAAGCCGAACGATAATTCACGCCGGAACGTAGCGGCCGTGACGTATTAATTGTGGCCAGCTTGGTACGAACGGCCGGTGTTCGTGGCTTGGAAATAATGCTAGTTTACCAAAATATTCAATAACAACTGGACTTTTGAAATTTTTAGAGAACATCTAATTAAAGATACCTGAACGGTATAATACCATATTTTCCTATTTTGAACAAACGTTTAACATTAAAAACCTACAGAACTTAAACTCAATATGTATTTAATAATATTAAATGAGCCGCATTCCGCATGAAGAACAAAACTAAAAAATATAGTAGAAAACATTGTCGGAAACAAGTCTTAACGAAATAAAATACACCCGCTAACAAAATGTTTACTGGTGGAAGAAGATAAATGGGAGAACTACTTACTAGGCAATTTTTTTATTTTCTTTTCTTTTGCTTCATTAACTCACATTTCATTGGAGGTAGGTAACATATGAATAATTATTTAATAAAATATTGCATGAATTGTGCAATGTATAATGGTTAAGTGAGGGGAAATGTAATTTGTTTGTACGCCTACACGGCTCAGTGCGGCTAGCGTGCACAATTTATATGTGTTTATTAACCCGCTGTAACTTTTTTCAGTAACAACATTAATTCGTTTCTTCACCAAAAATAATTTCGAGCCTTTGTTCGTATTTGGTCTCGCATATGCATATGCTAATTCCGAAAAATAAGATTACTTATCCAGTACGTGAAAAATACATTACACAAATTTGTGGTCTAGCAAGAAAAATTTTTTTTTCATAACATTGGAAAGTTTTGGAGGCAACGTGAATAAACTGTGATGATCAGCACATTCCAATGTATATTCCATGAAAAAAACAGATCTCTTACTCTTTTCATTGCTGAAATGCAACAAGAAAAGTATTAAAAATGGTCGAAAATTGATTTAGGAAAGTTTAGGAAAATTCGATTTTTCGGCATTTTCGCAATTCCCCTTATTTTCACGACCCCAAAATTCGAATCCGGCAGGTCATTTTACATAAGAATCAGCTTCATTTTTTGTGCGTGTTTGAGTAGTAAGAGGTTATCGAATTAGAGCACTTTGCTCCCCGATTAAGCGATCCGTCCACGGCTGTGACGTCACAGCAGTGCTCCACGCGCTACATTCTGGCTTGTACTATCGTTCGGCTTCGGTCGCGGAGCACACGCTTGTCGCGGTTCCTAGCAACAGCAAAATTTTGGAGACTACTGAACTGCTGGCGGTTGCTTGGATAATCGGATATGGAGGCGCAAACGCCAACAAATCTGAAAAATACTATACCTGAACCTTGCCATCAAATCGACCAGATATAATCTTGGTCAACAAGATGCAGAAGAATATCTTTCTCATCGACATTGCTGTCCCAAACTCCAGCAACATTCAGGAAACAATCCAGAACAAGTTAGTTAGGTATGCTGACCTAGCTCATGAGATCAAACAGCAATGGCGGGAGGGTTAGTCCCTCTCCCAATAGCGATGTCCACCAGGAACCACCTCTCTCCTACATTAATACCTAAGTGAAATGCAGAAATCGGTGGTCGTTAATACTTGCCACATTGTCCACAGGTTTAAAAACTTACAATAATTTTATTCTCTTCCTGCTTTGGCCGATTATAAAAAGCGAAATTTAATCACAGTAAGTATTAATAATAGCAATAACAATAATAACATTAATAGAATATCTTTGGGTAATAATGTTATTTACCCTACTACCGTGACGACGATGCAAATTTTGTAATTTTGCTGGTAAATTTTAAAAAATTATTATATGTATATTATTTTATTTACTAAATTACCTATCTTGCTAAATTAGACAAGAGTTTTATTTTATCTGGATAAATTCCTGTTTGGCAAACTCAATTTTCTTGACCGTCAGCAATTTGACTTTAAAAACTGTCAGCCAAAAGTGTTAGACAACAATATTTCATTCAAAAGAAAAATTTTTCCCGTAAATTAAAAACATCTATAATAAATTACATTGGAAAATAGTAGGTAATAGTAAGTTACCTTCTATGATTTGATTTTTATTATCAGTTATACGAGTATGACAGGTGATAATATAAAAAGTGGTGAAATTATTTCATTTATCAATGTGCATGCGGTATTTAGAAGTTCTGGAGTTGGATTTTAAAAAAGATTAGCAAGGGAAAGCGTGCATTTACTAACTTAGTAAAAAGTGCGAATTTAACATTAGTAAGTCTGTCATCAACAGGTAGGCAAAAGGAATACTATAATGATATATTTGCAAATGATATTTCTGAAACAGGTCGAACTCACTTGATGGAGCATGAAAATGGACGTCTTTTAAAAGTAAACCGTACAGGTACAGGGTAAGCCCAGCAGAAAAGAAAATTATAGGTAAACAAATAACAGAAATATTCGAACAAAATACTATTAGTCCATCCTATTCGTTACCGATAGTTTTACTTGTTACATTCGAGTTTTATTTAAGAATAAATAAGAATTTCCAAAATAGCGCTCTGTATTTTATCTATTCAGCTATTCAGAATATTTCTTCCTTGTACGTGCTGCCGCGGTTTACACATTTTGTTCCAGTATCTTTTTACTGAGATTTTATGTTTTAAGAAAATTTGCTTAAAAATTCACAGTATCGTGAGTTATCTTAACCGTTTGCTAGCGTTGAATTTGATTTGGGACATTTTGTTAATTGTTACTACAATATTGGTCAATAAATCAAAGTATATCATACTTTTGGACTTTGCGGTATACGGTATACTCAATTAATTTTGACTCCTTCGGGGATATTGAAAAATACTTACTAATACCTACCAGATAAAAAAGGCCACCAACAACTAGGCGTAAGTTTTCTAATATTTTATTTTGCATAGAGGAAAGTCGCCTAATATGACGATAGTTCCTAATATGGGGTACCGCGTTTTTGGCCAATTCCATTTTTGCCACCTGTTGAATTCATTGCTAATTAATATCAACTTTATTTTGCTATTTTCCTATATGACCAACGGTGTTACTACTTTCGCCGTTTCTCCACCAGGTGGCTTCAAAAGTTTGTATACATCTGAAATGTTAGTGAGCGCGTTGTTCCTGCGAGTGTACTGAGTCTTAAAAGTAAGTATTTTAAATTAGTTTATTTGCATCCGACAGTAAATTTTGCGCAGTTTATTGTCATGTATGTGGCATTTTAGAAAACGCAGCAAAATTTCTGCGAAAATGCTATATAACCAAACAATCATTTGTTCCTAATTTGGGGTACCCCATATATGAGGAAATTATTTTTTTATTCGATGGAATAACAATGTTAGCATTTTTATTTCTGTGTATAGTGGGAAATACATTATTTCCAGATGCCCAATAACCGCAAATCATGGAATAGAGAGCAAATTTTCAGTAATACTGCCCAAAACAATTTTTTAAGTTTTGACAACTTATTTGTTTCTCTTTTGTTATTTTATTTATATATTTTATATTGGAATAAAATGTTTTGTTTATTTTGAGTTGATAATAAAAACCTTTTTTCAAAATATTGCTTTTTGAGTATAAATTCTTAATATTATTTGGGGTACCCCATATTAAGGACATGCATAAACTTAATATGGGGTAGTAGTGACAATTTATTTATTGCACATCTCCATCATTTTAATTGTTTTTGGTCTATTTTATAGCACAATGCTCAAAGACAAACAAATTTAAAGTTTGCTAGTGAAAATTCTGCTAAAAACATAGTTACAACAACTTTGGAGCAATTTGAAAAAAAGTACCCCATATTAGGCAACTTTCCTCTACTATTATAAAATACATGTAATTTCGTATACAGCTTTTTATTCTCCCTTGTGGTGAATAATTAAAACTTCCATTCGTTGGCCACGTGTTCAATGAGAGGAGAAATCATTTTTGGAGTATTTTGCGAAGAGGCTATTATCAATGCCATCACCTGGAAACAAGGACATTAAGGTCGTACAATTATTCTTAATTTATTTTCGTCAAGAAATTGGAAACACAACTCGCCTGTAACAATTCACCCGGTGATATTTAATTGTAAATTAATTATCATACATTCTTGTTATTTTTTTGATTTTTTCTATTTCTTTTTTGTACACGTTCGGTGTTCGAGCGGCGCGTTTTTGGTAAAAACCTTAGATAAGTACGTAGCCGTAGAGTTTGGCCAACCTCGTCCCCGGTGGCATATTCGTATGGAGCGTATGCTATCGCAGATTGGCAAATGCCCATAGATTAGAGACTTATGTACCTAGATAAGCGAATCCCTGTATTTTCGCCGGACGAAATGGTTTAGTTCCGCTTTATGACACAAAGCGCTAGTATCGCAAACGCCGGGAAATTTGAATATAAGCTCCTAGTTCTAATAAAATTTCTTTTTATTTTATACTTATAAAAAATTTTGTATCCAGTATTTGCTACTTTTAGAAGAACATAAAAATAGTAATAAAGGATACAACCATTTTTTAAGTAGAAGTAAAATGTTATATGGTATGTTTAAATAAAAATATTTTCAAAATTAAATTTATGTATTTTATAAATGTAACATTGACACAATAAATTAGTAAGAATTGTTTTATTCGGTAATAATAAAGGCTACAAACTCTTTGCTTTGCCAAGTCGAAGAACCGTACTGCAGAGGTTAAGCGGCATTCGTTTTGGCGCTGAAATTATCAATGCTATATACGAAAGTTTATAAAAACCTTATTACAATAGGGAAATAAGTGCATTTTCACTTTGTTAGAGTTGTTTCCACATTTCTTCACAACACATTTTTGATACCCCACTTTAAAGTCCGTTTTAAAAAATGTTACACAAAAATGTTGCACAAAAACAACAATAAATTTGCTTAAAGCTTGGTACACTCTCTAATCAGTGGCTTGGAAAAAAACGAGTGAAAATTCAAACTTTTACACGACAAACACGACTGGCAAACACAACACGCCAACACAAACCAAAAAATTGCAAATGGCGCACGAAGCACGAACCAAACAATTTCCAGATACCGGTTACCGGCAGTCCGGCAGAGATCGCATTGAAACATGGAGCATATACTTTATCATATCTGTGGACTCTTGCCCTACATCAGCGCCTTTGTGCCGTCAAGCGTAACTAGTACTTCGTGCGAGTTTTCAAGATAGAGTGAACATAGGTACCCTGGCAAATGCCGAACTTAGTTTCGTATCGGACGACCGTGGTCGCAGAGGTATGTCAAATGAGTGGATGTTTGTCTCACGTGATGGCGATCCCGTAGCTGTCCTTTTGGACCAGAACAGATTTTTTGGTCAAAAGAAAAATGTGAAATCATCAAAACAAAAAAGAACTACGGCGAAATGCGAATCGTCAACGTTGCGGCTTGGAAGGCTGACACATCGACCACTGTGCCACCAATGTACGCTGGCAAGAACGCTTACGAAAATAGTATATAAGTAGAAAATACGCCCGTTGCTGTAAGTCGAATGCGGTAGCATACGCTCGATACAAATATGCTCCCCGGTGCATCTCGTTTTTCACGATTCTTGGTGCCCGCTTGGGCGTCGTCGTCCTAGAAAAGATAAAAATTATTGTTAATCATATTATTCATTATTTCTGTTATATTCTTATTACTTTCACGAATCACTTTTTGTTAACTACATTAACTACGTATCTCATATTTAAATTAAATACTTACCTGTCATTCTTAGTTGCGTTTGTCTCATTACCAACCAAAAGTAATATTTCGCAATTTTGGAATTTTTGTTGCTGTCGGCCTCGTCTTTTTTTGTAAATTGCGTGGCGCCCTTAAATTTTGGTATTTACGAACCTCCCCGTCTCCACTGAGCGGAGCTGGCGATCGACAGTTTGTTACTTTAAAATCACATTTGTATTGGTGTGAAAGAGTAGTGTAACATACTTCATAAAAAGGGGAAGCCGAAAAACTAGATTTGGCGTAGACTATAGGAAACTGAACTCTACTGAACTGAGTCAGTATTAACATACTGAGAAAATTCTAAAATTGTTCCTTTACATTTATTTTCTG
Source organism: Xestobium rufovillosum (assembly GCA_963966045.1). Lineage (NCBI taxonomy): Eukaryota > Metazoa > Arthropoda > Insecta > Coleoptera > Ptinidae > Xestobium > Xestobium rufovillosum. Next base: position 15,248,323 of record OZ014492.1, on the reverse strand, counting down.
AATTCCAAGATCTGAAGAAAATTCAAAAAAAACAGCTTTTATGACCCCTGGATTCAGCCTGTTCGAATTTAACTGTCTAACTTTCGGTTTATGTATGCTCCATCTTCTTTTCAGTAGTAATTAACTAATGCAGTTTTGCAGTTAAAAGTTCCGAAAATAAGTTAAAAATAAATTACTACCCGAGCCTCTAATTCAGATATATAATTTTCTCGCGCTTTTGACAGCAAATTAAAGGTAGTGTAACTATTCACTGATCGTTAGTATATTTAAAAATTATTAAATATATTTATTTTAAACAATCTACAATAATATTTACTACTTTAATTAACAAATTGCCCTAAACACTAAGGGTCAGTATACCCTGTTTTATATTTTATGTATGCACTGTCTAGAACGGAGCTACGAACTAACCAGAAATGAAAACATAAAGTACGTATCTAAATGTTCTAACACGCCAGGGAGTAAAATTATGTTTGTGTAGATAAACGGTAACGATACCTTCTCGCAGGCAAATACAACACTACGTTTATTTAAAATTATTACATTTAGTCCATCAGATAAGTCTTTATTAAACTACGTTAGCATAACTGGCCAGTTCAGGAGGATATTCTTCGTTGTTATATCTGAAATGCAAGAATATTATGTCTGGCTACGTAAAAATTAATCGAAAATGTTATTAGTGTATATCATGTACCAAAACTCAATACATACTTTATTAACAAAATACCTATTGCCAAAAGTGAAACCTAATCATCATCAGAAAGATTTTAGTTGGAAGACTGGTTGGAAGCGAACCTCCATTCTTTCTATTATAAGCTGACCTAGGCATTTTCACGAAAGGAGTATATCCTACATCCTTAACTGTTGGCGTACAAGTGTCCAATATGTGTCTACCTCCACTTATATTCCCATCGCTCTAGAATCAATTACTCGAAAAGGGGCACAGGAGTGAAATCAAATTTACACTAGAGACAGAGAACTATTCAAATCTCACGTGGATTTTTTTTTCATATTCTTTTGTTACTAATCTAATCATCATAAGTGCCATTTTCAAAACTTATGAAAAATAAAGTTTTAAGTGAAATACTTATTTTTATTACAAAGAAAAACGTTATACATTTTTACATAAATAATTTAGAAACTGCCGTTTACTCCGTGAAAGCTTTTTGAGGCTCATCTATTGTGTATGCAATCCGTACTACTTGCGTATCTCCATCCTTTTCTAACGCGAAGAGGTGATGAGGATTTTTTCTCCAGGTACCATCTTTTTGTGTACAATGGTGATATATTACGTTGCTCACGGCTGCAAAAGCGTTCAGCAGCCAGGTAATAACTTGTCGTTTCATGAGTAAGTATCTAACAAATTTGGTTGAGGATTTACATGAAGTGCAACTGATTAAAAAAATAGCTGAAACGTACTTGAAAATTAGACTTAATAGTTATGCAAAGAAGGTTACTGAGAAAATACAAGGTGCAAACGCCACTTTGCTCCAGAAATTAACGAAAACTATGTATATAATTAATGTTGTTTCTGTTCAAATATTGCATGTTTTGAATGTGTATGGAAAACCGCATGTGTAGGGGGAAGTACGGTACTGATGAGTCCCAGAAGGACGAAACCAGTTGGTTTGCGGTGTTCCATACACATTCAAAACATGCAATATTTGAACAAAGACCTGCTTAAAAGGACGTACGTACATGGAGACAAATTAGGATTGTTTAAAAGTCGCCTTAGGTGGAGTAGCAGTCTGAAACGTCTCGTAGTACAAGAAATCTGGATTTAGTTCTATAATTTAATGCCTGGCGGGGTATTTGCCCGAGGAGTAGTTGTTCGAACGGTCCAGTACCACTAATTAATGCCAGATAATTACTCGAAGTAGTTGTCACTTGCTGATATCTGTCCAGAGCGCGGCAGCATATATAGCAAGGTAAATTGCACGGTTTGAGTGTGTAGGGGAAAGCACCGTACTGATGAGTCCCAGAAGGACGAAATCAGTTGGTCTGCGGTTTTCCATACACATTCAAAACATGCAATATTTGAACAAAGACCTGCTTAAAAGCACGTACGTACATGGAGACAAATTAGGATTGTTTCAAAGCCACCTTATGTGGGGTAGCAGTCTGAAACGTCTCGTAGTACAAAAAATCTGGATTTAGTTCTATAATTCAATGCCTGGCGGGGTATTTGCCCGAGGAGTAGTTGTTCGAACGGTCCAGTACCACTAATTAGTTGTTTCTGTTGTATTTAGTGCTTCTGTTATACTTACAACTCGTTTACCCAGTCTAGAAAATTATACTATATATATACTATATAAATAATAAAATTTCTTTTGGGGAATTCAGTCTGGTATTAAAAGAATACTCTTTTTTAGGTTCAAGCTTTCAACACTTTATTGTGTCTTCGTCAGGAACACTGTAAATGAGAGACAATAAATATACATTATGGAAAATTAAAAGATTTTTAACACTTACTAAAGTTGAGTTTTAAAAAGTACGCTGAACTGAACATCATTTAAAATCAAAGAAACTCTAAGAAAAAACTGGTAATAAGGTTACATTATACTATATATATATTATTCTCATAAAAATAAATAAATAAAGAATAGACGAGATAGGATGGTAGAACACCTTCTGAGACACGAAGGAATAGTTCACGACATACTAGAGATACGCCCAGATTAGACTATTGCTCTCAAATAAATGGGGATGTAGGATGTTTTTGGATTTTTTGTTGTTCCTTCTGAAATTCAAGCGGCTGCATGCCTGTATATTTACTTCCATGATACAATGATATGCTCATAAGTACATAAGTTGTAAATCAACGTGTAAAATAACATGGTAAATAAATATCTAGGTACTTGAAAATACATTTACGTGAGACTAGTTTTATTAATATATTATGGTTCATAACTAAAGAGTTAGAAATATCAACTCGCCTGTTACCCGCTTAATCAAGTCAAACGGCTGTTCGTATGAGAGACTGACTTGAAAAGAGAAAAAGATACCTACGTAAGTATTGTGAGTCGTCTAACTTTTGAGATGCTTCACTTTCGATTCCATTTGGCCGCCGGTTGACTGAATCAAAGACCTCTAATTATCCATTTACTTGACATTTATGCGTACTTTGGGTTGCTGGCCTTGCATGTCCCTTCAGTTGGGAGTTTTGGTCTAGTACCAGCAGCCAGTATTGCCAATGAAAAGAAAGATGTAATAATCCGTCTATGACCCAGGTTTCAGGATTTTCTGAGTCGAATCTGTATTTGTTATAGGTACTGTGAAATCTGGAATGAAACCTCGTGGTCTTTAGGCGTTTTTTCTTTTCTGGGTCTCTGTTGACTGAACTGTTTTCTTCTAAAATTCTGTCCAACATTTCTTACAGCCAATTATCAGGGACGTTCTTATTTCCTTAACTAGAATTTTTTTGAGTTGGAGGAATGTCTAATGAGCTCCATGTGACCTATAAATTCTGTTCACCTTCACTCTCCGAAAGTCTCTGTCACAGTCATTAACTGAATGTCCTCTAATGGAAAAAGAATGTATCATCTTTTAAAATCGATTGCTTGCTACGAAGGCCATTAAAAATCTCACTGCAGGATGATTTTTACTTTGGCCTGGGCATCCGTCTGACAAAATAGGTAGTTCATCTATGGTATTGGAAATAAATGCATTCTTGTAACTATTTAAGAGCCAAGTCTCCCTGCTGCATTTTCGAGCGATTCAGACGTTCCCGCCTTTACAAACTGTACGGTTATTTATTAATATTTTGCTTTCTAATTTTGGAAAACATTTCTTAAGAGTCGTCTCATCGTCGATTTCTAAAAAAAATAATAGAAGTTTGTCTTTTTCGGCTCCAAATATACCCTAATTTTGTGTACTTATAACTTGCTAAAAAATTACTCTTTTAAAAATCCGAGATGAGAGGCCGATTTCCACAAGTTTCTTCTTTCAAATAAAACAAACAATTTCAAAATCGGTTCATAAATAAGGAAGTAATTTGTAAAGAGAGCTGCCCTTGCAAACGCGATTTATTGCCCTGCGTTGTAACGCCCTCTGCTTGTTCATCGCGCAACACTTGGTAAACTGCTAGTACGAACTCAGTGATTTTTGTATGGGGCCCACTTCAATAATTGTATCGCCATACATTACAAATTTTAATCGTATATACGCGAACATAGAATTTTGGTCTTGCGAATTAATGTATTTGTGCTTAATTGCAGCGCTCTGCCATATCCCACATTTTTATTATAATTTTGTTCAATTTAGAGTCAATTTTATCTGAAAGTAAATTTATACAATTTGAACACGTTTGTTATTGAAAGTAATGAACATTTATAGCAAGATATAAAATAATTCAAATTTCACCTTAAATAATGTTCTCTTTATAACCAAATAACAACAACTTAAAATCTCTGAATGAAAACCCAGTAAATTTTTTCCGATACGAGGGTTGTTCTGACATGAGCGGGGATTTTATTATAATTTATTTGTAAATTCATCCAAAAGTATAGATCTGAGCAAATATTTTCAAGATTGCAAGTAAATTATCTGCAATATAGTAATTCCGGGTTATAATGGAATGATCCTCATAAATAACAAGTATTTAGGTAATGTACCTAACTCTGAACAAACTAAAAGTGCTAATTTCGCCCAGAGTTCTAATAGCGTGGTTTTCAACATTCATCGTAGAGGCATATTCCTATTTTTTCTACTATCGAAAAATTAAATTTATGGTTCAGAGCCACAAATGAAGTAAAAAAAATGTCATATGAAGGTATGTCCGGAAATACTTCGTATAAAAGTTATGCTCATTCAAAGATGGAGGCTATTAAATTAGTGATTAAATAAAAAATTACTTCGCGTACTACCAATAAGTATAACAAAATTATTTTATTTAACCGGTTTCAAGATCTACAAACGATCCCATCATCAGAAATGTTTAAGAAAAATTGTAAACATTTCTGATGATGGGATCGTTTGTAGATCTTGAAACCGGTTAAATAAAATAATTTTGTTATACTTATTGGTAGTACGCGAAGTAATTTTTTATTTAATCATGGATTTCTACCAAATAGTGAAAAGTGAAAATATTAACTACACTATTAAATTAGGTTTCTAATTTTTTCTCAACTTTTGAGATGAAAAATGAAAATGAAAATGAATTTTGGTATACCTATTATACTAATAGGGAAGCTTCGAAGAGGTATTTTTAATCATCCCTTATCGTTTCAACCTAATTTATGCTCGTCCAAACATGGAGTCTATCATGTTTGGACAAGCATAAATTTTAAACGAATCATTTCCGGACACACCTTCATATGACATTTTTTACTTAATTTGTGGCTCTGAACCCTAATTTTAATTTTTCGCCTCCTGGTATAAATCACCCTGTATATGTTACGGGCATAGTGACGAATCGGGCGATGTTAGCGCCTGGGCAACGTGACCTGACCTTACAATACCTGACCGGACAGCATGAACGGTCATTGTTTGCATTGCCCGGGCACCGTCAGCATTGCCCTACTTTCCCACTATGCCCGTAGCATATACAGGGTGTTACAAAAAAGTAGGTCAAGCCGTTAACCACAGGTTATCTGACCGAAAATAATGGGACTTTCCTTATGCCATTTTTCATTTAAGCTTCTTTCTTTCAAGATACAGGGTGTTAAAGTTAAAATTTAAAAAAATTATTTTTATGAATAACTCCTTTGCTTTTTAAGATATTCCGTTGAAATTTTGTACAACATTTTCTCATATACCGATAAAATGTTTGTGTAACTTTGATCAAAAATATCGATGCGCGAACGGAGGAAAGGGGGGTTGTAATACCCATTGACCCCCAAACTTTTTCCTGCGCTCGTCTATGGTTCCTATGGTTCCTGCATAACATCTAAGCTTCAAAAAAATGTCCTTGGATGGTACCTCTTTTATTAATAATTATTTTGGCAACTTAACACCTACCCGTCTTTCTTTCCAATGCTAATTTGGCTGTTAGACGTTATGCAGGAATATGACCGAATCGGTACCATCCAAGGGCATTTTTCTGAAGCTTAGACGTTATGCAAGAACATATGCATCCAAGGACATTTTTCTCGAGCTTAGTTCGTCACCTTAGAAAAATTGGGAGACTTAAACAGCGAGTGGATTAACAACACACATAGTCAAATGAGTTGCAACATCTCGTAAACCAAGCCCTAAATCAAAATTTTACAAGAGGGAAAAAATAAAAGAAATGAACGCTTGGTATCAAATCAATACCTTTGAACCATACACGTGCGCAGAGAAAAGTTGGGGGGTCAGTGGGTATTACAACCCCCCCCCCCTTTCCTACGTTCGCGCATTAATTTTTTAATCAAAATTACACAAACACAAAGCTGAAACCAGAATTTGGATACCGTTTTTCTCGAAAATAATGTTCATTTTTATCTCTCCAATTCTTTTTGTACTAAGCAGACTACTATAGAACTTTTTCCAAGGAATTCAGTAGCGCACGTAGTTGTTTTCTAGGGAGCGTATTTTTTGAGTTATGGCATAAAGTTGAATTTTTAAAATGGAAATCATAGTAGGTACGCTTTGGTCTAGTTCGAAAGGTCTTTTTTTAAGCTATCAAAATATATATACTTTTATATTGTTATTTCAAAAAACGGCAACGATTTTGGTACTTTTTAAGTTGTAACTTTAAAAAATATAAGATATAGGTACATTTTGATAGCTTAAAAAAGACCTTTTGAACTTGACCAAAGAATGCTGTGATTTCCATTTAAAACTCAAAAAATACGCTCCCTAGAAAAAAACTGCGTACGCCACTGAATTCCTTGGAAAAAGTTCTATAGGAATCAATCTTAACAGTTTTAGTCTGCTTAGCACAAAAAGAATTGGAGAGAATTTTTGAAAATCGATAAAAATCAATATTACTTTTTTTCTCGAAAACTAAAAACGATATCCAAATTCTGGTTTCGGCATTATATTATACTCATGAAAATAGCTCATGTTTGCGAAAATCCCAAGGCTCTATCTCTGCTGCTTCTATGAGAAACCCCCAAATCTCAACGAAAATAAGACACCCTGTACAGACAAAAATCCAATTGCATAGTCCCTTCAAACGTCAAATCGAACCAGATACAGACCTATACAAGCTGCAATACAAATTGAAATTAAAGCTTTGCTAAGCGAAGCCAGAGTGCGACCCTGGAAGAGCTTCCGAGCCACGTGTTTTTGACCGAGGCTCCGCCTTCGGAGCATACCTCGTCTTACGTCACTAAAAAATCTTGATGTTGGCGTTCGGATACTTGGCTCTTAATAAAGTGCAAACTTCATTGGGCACTTTAAGTGCTCGTTCTTTATGATTTGAATAGTGTGGTATTACTAATTTTCAAATTGTGAATACAAAACTCAAATACCCAACGCTGCAAATAGAAAATTTCCTGAACTGAAATGTGAGGTAGCCCCAAGTTCTACATGTAATTATTGAACACAGTCCCCAAAACGTTTTCATTTTCAGAGCAGGGTTTTCTCATTTCCTTTGCGTTGGAGAAGAATTTCTGGGCTGTTCGTTTATGAGCAGGAGCAGATGCGTGGAGGCAGTTAAAGGAGTTATTTTAGACAGTTGCAAATTCCGGACTGGAAAGGAAAAACAAGAAATATGGGGAATGAAAAACTTTGGTTACACAAATCGAAGTAATGAACCTATGGAACTTTATACAGTGCTGCTACATTTAATTTATTGAAATAAATGTGTGGATAACTAAACGTCATTACATGATATTCGCAGGACAATTGTTGTCAACTCCAAAATATGACTTGAAACTTTCTTGTGAATGACAAAACTAAAAAACAGGGTATCACAATACAAAGCAACGTTTCAGCCTCGGTTTCAGCCTATAAATTAGGAAATAATTTAAAGATTTTGTCCCTAGATGTCCATAGTTTAAGGTAGCTTGTACAAGATGTAGAAAACTTATTTGATGGTATCTGCCTTTACTTGACGGAAATCCATAATCACTAATTGAAATGAGACAAGATTATCTAGGTTTTCGTAGATTTATTATTAATTAAACATAACAATAATTGTTTCGCCTAAAATTGTCATGTTTAATTAATAATAAATCTATGAAAACCTAGACAATCTTGTCTCATTTAAATTAGTAATTATGTAGAAAACTCCCACGCCCGTTTAAAATGCAAATGGCGCCCTTGCTTAAATTAATTTACAAATCAGCGTTAATGTAGGTAATCTCGTGCATGATATAGTATTTCAGAATTGATGAACCTGCTTCATTAGTTTACCTTGAACTTTACAAGTTATGTGTACCCGAGGGGTTAATCACTCTGTACAATTGTGGGACACAGCGATGTGCAATACTTTTGCAATGTTATGAAATATTTTGAAATACATATGAAATGCTTTGAAATATATGCAATAGCATGAAATACCTGTAAAATACTTATGAAATGCGCTGCAATACCTGTGAAATACTTGTGAAATGCTTTGCAATGCCTGGGAAATTACTTTTGAAATGCCTTGCAATGGCTTTGAAATACTTATGAAATAGTAGGTGGCTCTGCTCATTAACTTATGCATTTATTACGTTGTAACATGTGTAAGCTCCAATAGACGGCCAGCACTTCGATCACGTGACTACGTCTGGCCACTCATAGCAAATAGCAATCGTAATTCAGTTTCTTCCAGTTCACTGACCGCAATACCAGGCGCACGTGTTGCATAAAACATTTCGGCATTACCTACACTATTGGATGATTAGGTACTATTGCGTTACATACTGTGCGTTCTCTAGGGACATTGTGCTACTGCATGTGTTTCTAGATTTGGATTCTCTCTAAGCAGGTGGGTAGGTGACCTGACCTTCCCTATTACCATTATTGTAGAAATGATAATCTAATATCGGGGCCGGTATACTTTTTTCAGAAAGGGACCATAATTTACATTATATTCCTCTAATGTTTATAGAGAATATATTCGAGAAAATCGGAGCAGGACAGTAGTCCAAAAAATCAGAGCAATTGTTTTGAAGCCTAAATAAATTTCATTATCAGGCGCGCGTCGCATGTATTTAGTGATTATGTTAAGATTAAGTTTCTAGTGCCCATTCTGTCCTTGTGGATGGCAACTTATGTATACACAAGGGTTGGGGGAGTATCACAATTTTTCGGAACACACGGTTGCTGGATAAGTGAGTGTACCTATTCGTGGTCACCTCGATTATTAATATTGAAGTTTCCCGCGGTTTTGAATTATGTCAGTCAATCATTACTAGTTTACATGAACTTATATGCTGGGTTTATAAGACATGAATAAGAAAAACCAATAAAGAAACACGAATTAGCCTTTACGGTATTAACATTTAAGGAGTTACCTACCGTTTTCTTCTTTCTTATGTAGCAAATTCACATGGAAGAAATTCCTGGAGAAATTTATTTTGTACGAATTTAATCCCAAATCTCCGAGCAAATCTCCCATTGGTTCACTAAATCAAACTAGTATACCTGTTGGCCAATAGGAAGCCCGGAGGAACATTTGTACATAAGAAATTTCTCCCATGTTAATTTGATTTTATACCTGTTCCTGGTTTATACATAAACCTCGAAATAAACCCATAAAACTTTTCTCCAGCCTTTTCTACTGTGTACTCGACTGTGGAGAATTTTCGAGTGTGCTAGAAATAATGTTATATAATCAGGAAAGAAATTATGATATCTCAGAGATTCATGTTTCACTCTAGAGAGCTTCCAATAATTTCGCCCATTTCATTATCCTAATATTTTTTCCTTTTTGCGAAATTCTCCTTAATTAATAATTTTCTTCAAAAACCTTGCGGCATCCAAAAATTATACATCCAATTTCTTTAATAATTCATTATTTAATTTTTATTAAAATTAAGTGCAATACTAATGAAATGCTATGCAATGCTTGTGAAATTGTATGAAATACCAGTGAAATGCTATGCAATACTTGTGAAATACTTCTAAGTATTTCAAGTGTGGGACGCCTTATCATGGAGTGATTAAACCCTCGTGTGTACCCTATAACGAAATTCTTTTCTGGATTCTGTTTTATTTTGTGTCAGGCAAACTTGAAAGCTGTTCACTTTACTATCCTTTTATCAGTAACATAATTCTAATAATTTATATACAGTGAGGTTGAAAAGTCTAGAATAAATTCAATATTTTTGAATGTGCGCATTGTTGAGCAATATCCTCGGACGCGTCCATTTTATTTTTTCTTGCGCATATTTTGATGTACAAATTACATAGATGGCGCTATTCAAATTCCGGGTATGACGTCATCGATGATTTTTCAAATAGCAACAATATATTTTTTCTGTAGAATCTTGTATATCAGTTTTTTCTGATTCTGTAAATAATAACATATTTTACATTAATTTTGCAAATAGAGGTTTAAAAAAATTAATAAATATTTAATGATGAAGATTCTGTGTGTACACGAAAAATGCTGCTACCTTAAAACTAACAATTTGAGTTAGGTTTTCAATATTTACTTCATTTTTGTTAACATTTCGCGCATTTTCTATTTCAAATTGTTATTTTCAAATGTAGTAGCATTTTTCGTGTAACCACAGAATTTACATCATTAAGTATTTATTACTTTTTTAAACATCTTTTGGAAAATAAATGTAAAATATCCTACATTTCTGAAATCAGAAAAGGCTCATCTACAAGGTTCTACTGGAAAAATAGGATATTGTTGCTATTTGAAAAAATCATGAGTGACGTCATATCCTGAATTAGAATAGCGCCATCTACGCAATTCATATATCACAATAAGCGCAAGAAAAAAATAAAACCGACGTGTCCGAGGATATTGCTCAACAATGCGCACATTTAAACATATTGAATTTATTCCAGACTTTTCGACCTCATTGTATATTTTGTCTGGTTGATAATAAACAAAATGTTTTTCTAAGCATATTTACTACGAATTATCTGCATAAGACACATATTTGTGCAACTTTCATAGTTCCTGAGAAAATTTTTTACATACGTTTTTACTGCCCTATTTATTCCTATTTATTTCTTCTATGCCGTTCATTTGGTGAACAATTTGGCAGGGAAACAGAATTATTCTCAAGTATATTGCATTTTAAATGTTGATTGTGCCCTACTTCTTCCATCAATAATTGATAATATGCTTCCTGCGCTGCCCATAGCATCAATGTAACACGATGTAACATAACCATCTGTTCTACGAAAGTCTCTGAAGTTTCCGAACTTCGATTTCTGCTGTGTGCACATAATATATTCACAGTCTCAATATTTGAACCAGTTTAATGTAAGTATGCGAAATCCCAGTTCGCAGTTAGCTGGCTCGTTGGTACTGCAGCAAGCCGATATATTTTTCATTGTATTAAGAAATTCAAGCACGCTGATCCTACAACACCAGTCAGTCCAAGAGTCATATCGTCGATTGAGACGAGTGGATGGTAAAATTGTTTTTTCGCAAACACCCCCCCAAACTTGTAAAACAACATTCAAAACTATGAATGGATCAATATGGGGTAACGTTCTCCATTTTCTGGAAACCGGCTTAAATAAGATTTTGTGATAAAAAAGATGGAGTATTTTTTCTTTTTTGCAGTTTCTCGCGTTTAAGCCCAAATAAGAAATAATGGAAATATTAATTACTATTAAATATATTATCCGTTTTCTGACTCAGAATCATTGAACGTGCGTCTGAGCTATTTCCATTACAATAATTGACGTTGCGGCATTATTGTATTGCATTTTATTGCGTCTTATTCAAGAAAATAATTTCAAGAAAGTAATAAAAAAATTTATTATTAATGATGGGGTTGGTCATATTATCGTAAGAATATGGACTGTTAAACATTTTGTTGGAATACATCAATTGGCTTCTTTAAGTATTTGTTACAAAATATCGAAGACTATACATAATAGCTGCCTTTACACTTAAGCTCCATCGCATGAGATTGGAACGCGATATCACTAGTTCTTCCAACGCTATGAATTCTTAATAAGTTAACTCACACGCCAAAAGACAGTGAGACAGTAATTAAACTCTACACGTGTTTCGCAGACAACGTCAGCATCGTCAGGAGTTGAACATTAATCTTCAACTCCTGAGGATGCTGACGTTGTCAGCGAAATACGTGTCGAGTTTAATTACTGTGTCACTGTCTTTTGGCGCGTGGGGTTAACTTATTAACAACTTCTGCAGCTTCGGAAGTTGAAGATTAATCTTCAACTCCTGAAGATGCTGACGTTGCCAGCGAAACACTTGTCGAATTTAATTACTGTGTCACTTTCTTTTAACGTGTGGGGTTAGCTTATTAAGAATTAATAGTGAATTTACGTCAAAGTTCTCGATCCAACCACTGTGTGTCTTCCAACGGTGTAAACAAAATAATTTCCAAATGAATGTCACTATTGATTTCACGCAGGCTTTAATTACAAAGGACAATCGTTTACGTGTAAGTATAAATATAAAATTCGTGTCATTTCACTAGCCATTGGACTGGTGCGTGGCATTTTAAAAATTAGAAGTAAATCGAAGTAAAAAATAGAATTAGAGGTTTACAATTTGCAAGTCATGTTTGCTAAACGCAAGCATTATACTGATGCTTGTATCTAATTTGGGTAAAATACACACAGTAGTTGAATCGGGAACTTTGGTGTAAATTTACTAGGTATGAATTATGAATTATATTTAAGATAACCTAAACGCCAAAAGACAAAGATACAGTAACTAAACTTAACACGTGTTTCGCTGACAAGGTCAGCATCTTCAAGAGTTGACTTATAAATAATTCATGTTTGGTAAAATGGTGAAAAGCTAATGTACGTACTTTCGATCATTTACAAACACAATCCACTAGAAAGTGACTCGTCAGTCTCCAAAACTGTCACTTTTCATTTCAAACAATAACAAACTCCTTTTCTCTGCAGCGCTAGTCACTCAGATGGTGTTTATAAAGGTAACAGAATTGGTGGATAGTTGGGGGGAAGGGGTTGGAATGAGAACACAGTCACAGTCACAGTCACGGCTTGTGTGATCAATCACTAGAAAACAACCCAGGAGATTATAAAAAACTGATGAATGGTGGTACGTTTGGGCAGGGTGACGTTCTGCAGTGAGTGATGTCGCGGGTGATGTCTTTAAAAACGAAATACTTATTACACGTTTCTTACCGGGGTATAAATGTAAGGGATTATACCACGTCTTAATCTTTTGCTCTCGGGTAGCATTTGCATGGACAATAACGTAATATTTTTTCAACCGTAACAAGAAACCCCATCAAATGGGGTATTTCCGGCTTCAGGAGAAATAGTTACATCCATTTCTACCAATAAAATATGGGGCTGCTATTAAAAAAAAATGTGATGACGTCATAGCGCGGAAGGTGGTGGGGGTAAAATTTGAAAAGGTGCCTGCGGAACATTGTTTTTGAAAACAAAAATCGACGTGTCCAAGCGTTCCGGCGACAGGCCTTCCGTTTCCATTTTATTCCCGATATTCCTTATTTTTTCCAACCTGTTTATAGCGAGTTAAATTGCAGTGTGTAAGGGAAAGCACCGTACTGAAGAGTCCCAGAAGGACGAAACCAGTTGGTATGTGGTTTTCCATACACATTCAAAGCATGCAATATTTAAACAAAGGCCTGCTAAAAGCGCTTACGTGCATAGACACATTATGATTGCTTCAAAGCCACCTTAGGTGGGGTAGCATTCTGTGGCGTTAAAAATCTGGATTTAGTTCTATAATTCAATGCCTGGTGGGATACTTGCCCGAAGAGTAGTTGTTCGAACGGATTAGTACCACTAATTAAGCCTAAATATGTGAAAATATTTTGATTTTATTTTGTAGGTATACCTTAACACTGTGGTAAACTATAGGTTTTAGAGGGTGAAGAGTCCCAGAAGGACGAAACCAGTTGGTATGTGGTTTTCCATACACATTCAAAGCATGCAATATTTAAACAAAGGCCTGCTAAAAGCACTTACGTGCATAGACACATTATGATTGCTTCAAAGCCACCTTAGGTGGGGTAGCATTCTGTGGCGTTAAAAATCTGGATTTAGTTCTATAATTCAATGCCTGGTGGGATACTTGCCCGAAGAGTAGTTGTTCGAACGGATTAGTACCACTAATTAAGCCTAAATATGTGAAAATATTTTGATTTTATTTTGTAGGTATACCTTAACACTGTGGTAAACTATAGGTTTTAAAGGGTGAAACTATGAAATTTTATAACACTGAATAAGAGAAGAAAGAAAACGGCACACAAATTCATAAATGCTACATAGAATTACTATCAACAATGGGTTCATTGCACTAAATATAAAATCAATGTAATTTTGATAGAAATAAGTAAGTCCTCTGAGTTACAGTAATTTAATGCCAACTGGAAATAATTTATGCAATACTTAACGATTTTAATATGAAGCGCGCCATTATAAAATTAAAGAGACACGCACTTGTCCCTTCTTCTTCTTCTTCGCTGTTGCAATTTTGTAAACGAATGTTTTTTAAAATAGCTTTTAATGAATTATCTTGATTTTGATCCAGTCTTCTTCATCTCGTTCCATTATTTCGCGAAAATTTACATTATTAATATTTAAAATTTAAAATTTCGACATCTAAAGGTTCATTAATTTGGATATCTACAGACTCTTCACTGGAATTAGTGATTGTCGTAATAGCAAAACGCTTTTGAATATTAACTACTGCTCTAGGTTATTCTGCCTGTGGTTTAAATTTTATATAGTCTAAAACTATCTATCTGATTCGTGATTTACTGGAATTTTTATTACTTTCTGTGTTCTAAGGAGGTATGGATTAATGAATAGTTTAAAATTTTAGATGATTCTTTAGGTTCTACAAACTTTTCTGGTTAATAATTTAGTGGTATTTGAGAATTTGGCGTTATCAATAATTTCGAATCTACACTCATAATAGGTAGGTATCTTAAGTTGTTCTAACAAATTTATTCCTACCACTGAAAAATAAATGGAATTTATGAGTATCTATCTTTTACAATCAAAATTTTGAAAACTGGAATAACAGCAACTTTGTCATAATAACTAACGTGCAGTTTTCTATAGATAACAATACATTTCTTATAATAAAATTTGTACTAATTCTGGATTAATAAATCTCCTATTGCTTCCAGTGTCTATCAGAAAATTTGAATTTAATGTTGGAATAAATATACCTATATGGTACATTTGATTCTACTAGCAACAAGTTGGTTGTTCGAACGGCTGGCTGGTTAAACAGAAATGTTCATTTTGATCTGCTTCTACTAAATATATATTCTGCCGTTTCATTTGTTTGTGGTACAAATTGTTATTGTTCAAAATTGTCGTAGGTATTCATTTTCCGGGTAGTTTTGTTCATTAGTAGGGTAATTTGCATAATTATAACATAAGGATTTTCTGGAAAATTTTCGAATTGGCCTACTTCTTGTTGAAATAGTTCTTGCTATTTTCGTGGTCTAAATGGGTATTACCAGAGGGTGTATTCATTGGTTCTTGATTAAATTTAGGTTTTTGTAATTAAAAGTTACGATAAGGTTGAATTTGACATTTGCGTTCTTATTAAGAATCTTGTGTCAGTTTGTGTAGGTATTGTAACATATACATAAAATGAGGCAAGGTTCAGACAATTTCCCGGTTGATTACTAGCGACATGATGTACAATTTATTGTAATTGTAGTCAAATTTATTGCTCCAATCAATAATTCTCGTTTATCCTTACCACTAGGTACCCATATTTTATTGAGGTTTATGTTACTATTGTGCTTACAACTAATCAGTAAACACCTGAGTGATACTGGACCGTTCGACCAACTACTGCTCGGGCAAGTATCCCGCCAGGAATTGAATTATAGAATTAAATCCAGATTTTGTGTACTACGAGATCTCATACAGGATACTACCCCCCCCCCAAACATGACGTTAGGGTTAGAGCTCCCTTGTATCCCTACGTACTGTCGTGCTCATACTAGCAGGAGTGTGCATGTTAAAAGTTTTTCAATGCTGCATGTTTCGAATGTGTATGGAAAAACCAGTGATTTCGTTCTTTTGGGGCTCATCAGTACGGTTCTTTGCCCTACACATTTTTAACATATATACTCCTACTAGTATGAGCACGAAAATACGTAGAGATACAAGGGTGCTCCAAGCTCAACGATATGTTTGGGGTAGCATCCAGTATGTTGCGAGGAACCTTGGGAAAATATGACTACAATAATTATTGTGTAACGTCCCCATTACACGTTACAACAAATAAACATCTTGGTATTTAAATATCACATTATATAATAGTGAAAAATACGTAGTTTTATGTGACCGGCGTAATGTCACGTTCCTAGGCAGTTCAAACCTAACCACCTGCTGCGCTGAGATTCCTTCTGCAGCTTTTCTCAGCGCTTCCACTACAGGGAAACTTCAGTAGTTTCTCTAAATACCGTTATTTAGATAGTTCGGCTACGCAGTCAAATATACACCATCCGATTCGTTTCAATATCAATTTATTACTCGATCCCCATATTCTGTAGTTGAGTTTTTTCATACTCAAATTTTGTTCCGGTTCAGATACATTAAATTACTTACCTACTAAGCAGGTTTGCATAGTTGATCTCACAAGGCAATTTTCACACAACTTATCATCTAATATTGATGTTATTTAGTAAATGCACAAATCATCCTCCGGAAAAGTTCACGCTGACCTGTCATTTATAATCACATTCCAGAACATTACTTTTGTAGCAATATTTGAAATTCAAATTGAAAAATACCGCTAGTGTGAGACTGTCATCTCTTTTTGCTCGGGTATCCCGAAGCCGACCGAGAGTTCTCGGTCGGCTTCGGGTATCCTCATGCGGCAAGTATACAGGATGTACCTTGTTTTTAGTTGGTAAACGTGTTTATGATCAAACACATTATACGAATGTTAAAAGTTTTTCAATATTGCATGTTTCGAATGTGCATGGAAAACCGTAGACCACTGGTTTCGTCCTTTTGGGACTCATCAGTACGAAACCAGTGGTCTACGGTTTTCCATGCACATTCGAAACATGCAATATTGAAAAACTTTTAACATACATAACCTACTGCTGGGAGCAGGAAGTACGTAGAGATCTAAGGATGTTCCAAGCCCAACGATATGTTTGGGGTAGCATTCAGTATGGATCTCGTAGTACATAAAAATCTGGATTTAGTTCTATAATTCAATGCCTGGCGGGGTATTTGCCCGAGGAGTAGTTGTTCGAACGGTCCAGTACCACTCACATTATACGAATATACACTTCTTTCAACTCCATAAGAAGTCACAGCAATTTTAAAATAATGTAACTTTGAAATAATATTTAATTCGTTTGCCTTAGAATGAAGTCACGTTTGCGTTTCATTAGTATTATTGTGATTATTTTTTCATCGTCAAATTGGCCAATTGAAACATTTCATTTGGGTCCCGTGACTTGTATTATTTCGGTTATTTTTTGACGCTTCTATTTTCCAATAAATGAACAGTATTTTTGATCACGCGTTTAATTCTGACCAATTAAATCATTATTATAGTGAGAATTTTTTACCTAACTTGTCCCAGCCGGAATTTTTTTTAGTATTTTGTTTTTGTTCATAAAACGACTTGTTTTCTGGTTTTGACATATGTCATATGTTTTAATCGCAAATTGTGACACTGAAAGAATAATATTGAAGAGTTGTTTCACATTTGAACGTCAAAAAATAACCTTTCGAATACCACACGACAGTAAGAATAACTTGCAAAATAATTCTCCACATTTTACTCAAACTTGTCGCCATTCGGCGATAGCCACTCGAGCCCTACGGGCTCTCGTGTCTATTGCCTGGCGACGGAACTGAAGAAATAAAAACGCTTTTGAAATTCGCTCTGAATTATATGACAACACAGCGGTTTTAACGGGAAGTAGTTTATTCGTATTTTATCAGATTCTGTCAGCTAACCTGATGTCACTTCTGGCGTTTGCATAACCTTTGCGTGCCGTTTTGACATCTGAATCTGACGTGAAACTAGAAATTAACCTCGAAATTGACAGACGAAAATGACAAATTTGCAGTAGCTCAAATGGCTCACTTATTTGCCGTTTGGTGTCTGCGCGGGAATAGGTTTTTAATCTATTTGATCATGCTCATTGGTGAGCGCAATGCACGTCATTTGAGTTTAAGCCACGCCCACACTGAAATCTCGTTTGAAAAAGTAGATGTTTGGAAGCATTTTAAATAATTATTTGTCATGAATTTAAAACTTTTATTAAGACGTAATGTGTTAAGGTGGTATTTCATCATCATCATCATAAGGTTCTCAGTCCGAAGACTGGTTGGACGCGTACCTCCATTCTTTTCTATCCTGAGCTAACCTACGCATTTCCCTAAAAGTAGAACATCCTACATCCCTAACTATTTGAGAGCAGTAGTCTAATCTAGGCCTACCCCTACCTCTTTTTATTCCTATCTCTGACTCTAGTATGTCACGAACTATTCCTTCGTGTCTTAGAAGGTGTCCTACCATCCTATCTCTCCTACTCTTTATTGTTTTCCATACCTTTCGCTTTTCCCCAACTCTTTCTAATACTTCCCTATTGCTAACCTTATCTATCCACGGTATCTTCATCATGCGTCTGTAGCACCACATTTCAAACGCTTCTACTCTTTTTCTATCCGCTTCTCCTATTGTCCAAGTTTCGCACCCGTATAATGCCATACTCCATACATACGACGCTAAGAGTCTCTTCCTAGTCTCTATATTAACCGTTCTCGAGCATAACAGTTGTTTCTTTTTGTTAAACGCAACTCGGCCCTGCGCCATTCTTTGTTTTATATCTTTAGTGCTCCTACCGTCTTGAGTTATTTTACTTCCTAAGTAGCAGAAATCCGCGACCTCCTCTATCTTCTCATTTCCAATTTGTATTTCCATTTTAGTTCTATTTTCACATCCCCTACATACCAAAATTTTAGTTTTCTTTTTATTGATTTTCATGCCGAAGCCCTGTGTCAAAACTGCTTCCATTTCATTCAAAGCTGCTCCTAATTCTTCTTTGCTAGATGCTAACACTGCTATATCATCCGCAAATCTGAGCATGTTAATAGTTTGACCCTGTACGTCAATCCCCGAGGCTGTTCTGTCCTTAACAATATTAATAGCATCTTCGATATATAAGTTGAAAACTAGAGGTGACAATGCACATCCCTGTCTCACTCCCTTCCGGATATCTACTTCCCTTTGTTCCTGCTCACATTCTATAACTGCCTTTTGCTCTTTGTAGAGATTATGTATTATTCTTCTGTCCCTGTATTTCATCCCTACCTTTCTCAGCACTTCGAACATCTTCCCCCATTTTACGTTGTCGAAGGCTTTTTCTAAATCTACAAATCCTATATAGACGCTCTTTCTCTTTTCTATCGTTTTTTCTATAATTACTCGTAAAGCTAGAATGGCCTCGCGCGTTCCTCTATTTCGTCTAAATCCGAACTGATCTTCTCCTAATATTTCTTCCGCCTTTTTCTCCATCCTTCTTTGCACAATTCTAGTTAAAATTTTTGACGCATGGGAAGTTAAACTGATAGTTCTAAAATTTTCGCATCTATCCGCGCCTTTTCTTTTTGGCAAAGCTACTATGATGTTCCGTTTGTAATCTTCTGGAATCTCGCCTGTCAGGTATATGCGACTAACTAGTTTAAATAAACGATCTATTACCTCTTGACCTGCGCACTTTAAGATTTCTGCCTGCAAGCCATCTATACCTGGTGCTTTATTATTCCTTAAACTTTTTAGTGCTATCTCAAACTCTTCTCTCATTATAGGACTCCCTAGGTTATCCCCCTCTACACTGCTTTCGCTTTCTAATATATCTTGCACTTCCTGTCCCGCATATAAGTTTCCTAAATATTCTTTCCACCTATCTGCCTTCTCCCCACTTCCGATTAGGATATCTCCTGCCTCATTTCTAATGTTTTTGGTACTAGATCCAATTTCTCTAAAATTTCTCCTAATTATTTTATATGCTTCATCAGTCTTTCCTACTTCGAATTTATCTTCCACTTCTTTGCATTTATTATCGATCCATTGCTCTTTCGCTTTCTTACATTTCCGAATAATTTCCCACTTGATCGCCTTATATCTTTGTTTCCCTGTTTCATCTAACCTATTTTTATATTTTCGCCTTTCCTCTATTAGACTCACAATATGTTTTGTTATCCAGGGTTTCCTACTTTCATTCTGTTTATGACCCAAAATATCCCTAGCTGAGGAAACTAAACTATTTTTAATGCAATTCCATTCTGCCTCTATGTCCCTAACAATATTTCCACCCGTGCCCTTTAGTGCTTCGTTTGTCTTTTTCTCGAACTTATTGCGCATATCATCATCTTTTAGTTTCTCTGGGTCAAGATACCTTCTTCCGCTTCTTTTTTTCAAAATCTTAAATTTAAGATTGGCTTTCATAACGACTATGTTGTGATCACTATCTATATCTGCTCCTGGATAACTTCTACAATCCCTAACTTGATTTCTAAATCTTTGCCTAACGAGAATGTAATCTATTTGATATCTCCCTAAGTCTCCTGGCATCTTCCACGTATAGCATCTCCTAACATGATGGTGAAATAGAGTGTTCGCGACCGTTAAGTTATGTTTATCGCAGAACTCTATCAGTCTAACTCCCCTATCGTTCCTATTGCCTAATCCAAAGGGGCCAACTATTCCGCCCTCTCGCCCTGTGCCTACGACTGCATTGAAATCTCCTGTAATTATTAAATTTTCGTGCCCTCTCACAAAATCTAGCACATATTCAATATCACTATAAACTGCCTCTACGGCCTCGTCACTGTAGTTAGAAGTGGGCATATATACCTGTATTATTACTGTTTTTACAGGTTTCGAATCTAACCTAACCATAACTACCCTGTCGCTTTGCTGTAAGAAATTTTCTACACTCTGTCCTACTTTTTTCCGCATAACAATTCCTACTCCCGAATTTCCTCCTACAGATCCTGTGTGTATTACTCTAAAATCTCCGCTCCAGAAGTCTCCAGCTTCTGGCCATCGCACTTTACTGATACCTACTACGTCTAATGCTAACCTATCCATCTCAATTTTCAAATTCTCTAACTTCCCTACTTGTTTCATGCTTCTAACATTCCACGCTCCGACTCGTGAGATGTTACACTTATCATTTCTGATGACTCCCCCCGAAGCAGTCCCCGCCCGGAGATCCGAATGTGGGACTATTTTACCTCCGGAATATTTTACTCCAGAAGGTGCCATCATCATAAATTAAAGTACGCTGTACTAGGGATAAAATAATGTGGTGGTTTCCCGTTGCCTTCCACATCGCAGTAGTGTGTATCACAGTGCCATACCAACCCTCACGATCTCTGCCACTATGATTACTGAAAGAGCTGCTGCCCCCTTCCAGGGACTTGATTTAGTCTGGCTTCTCAAATAAAAACCCCTCCAATATGGTTAAACCTATGGTTCGGCTCTTTATATCATTGAAGCGCGCAAGCCATCAAGGTGGTATTTACTGTGATATTAAAAGAAAAAATTACACAAATTTAATGAGTGTCCAGTTGCCCATTAATTGAAATAAAATTCGTTTTGAACTACGTTGATTCGATTCAAAAAATAATCTTGTTAAATACAATTCGTGGCCTGGTAATTTTACTCGAGCTGTTGCTTTTACTAACCACTCGTGTAAATTTGACAGAAGATCACTCGCGCATCTTTTAACTGTCAAATTTACACTTGTGGTTACCAAGTAAAGCAATAGATTTCGTAAAATTTCCGACAGTTCCAGACCACTTATTGAATTACTACAGCTAATCAAAAGGGTTTATATTTTGTGGGCAAAATGTTTCTATTTTAACGAAAGGTTGCCTAGAGACATTGCATAAAACATACGAGAAGTCAGTCAAGTAATTTTGCAACAATGCCTCGAGCAAAATTGGGCACCTCGAGCCTACAGTCGACCAATTCTTCCAAGTAAAATCTAAATTCTAATGATATTCGTCATGACTAGAGGTATTTCGCGAGAGACCAAAAATTTCAAACACAATAATTATTAAGAGGAAAAAATGCAATTGAATTTTTTATTAACAATGTCAGATGTTAACTTCTGTTATACAGGGTGTTACAAAAAAGTAGGTCAAGCCGTTAGCCACAGATTACCTTGTCGAAAATAATAGAACTTTCCTTATGCCAGTTGTCATTTAGGCTTCTTTCTTTCAAGATACAGGGTGTTAAAGTTAAGATTTTAAAAACTATTTTTATTAATAATTCCTTTGTTTTTTACGATATTCCGTTGAAATTTTGTTCAACGTTTTTTCATATACCGGCACAATGTTTGTGAAATTTTGATCAAAAAATCGATGCGCGAACGGAGGAAACGGAGGGTAGTAATACCCATTGACCCCCCAACTTTTCCCTGCTCAAGTCTATAGTTCAAAAGTATTGTTTTTATACCAAGCGTTCATTTCTTTTATTTTTTCACTCTTGTAAAATTTTCATTTAGGGCTTGGTTTACGAGATATTGCAACTCATTTGACTAGGTGTTGTTGATCCACTCGCTGTTTAAATCTCCCAATTTTTCTTAGGTGACTAATTATTAAGGTCAAGAAAAATGTCCTTGGATGAATTATGTTCCTGCATAACGTCTAAGCTTCAGAAAAATGCCATTGGATGGTACCCATTCGGACATGTTCCTGCATGGAAATTAGCATTGGAAAGAAAGACAGGTAGGCGTTAAGTTGTCAAAATAATTATTAATAAAAAAGGGAATTTTTCTTAAGCTTAGACGTTATGCAGGGACATATCCATCCAAGGACATTTTTCTCGAGCTTAATTCGTCACCTAAGAAAAATTGAGAGAAAATGATGAAATGATTATGAAATGAATTGAGAAAATGATCATTATGAAATGAAAAAGTACAATATATAATATGGTATTCAAGTCAAAAGCACAGTTAGATGCTATGCAAACGAAATTGAACAACTTATAGGCAAAAGACAAAATTATTTTAAACTGTTTAGGACAAAAATAAAATCAGTGTGTGCTTGAAAACTTTTTCTCTGAGAAAAGCGTAACAAAAGGGTTATTAAGAGATCTTTTTTGCTTGAAAAAGTGATCGGAGATTAATTTATTCTTCACATTCATTGATCGTGATAAGTATACCAATTTTGCTATTTGAAATTATTGATGCTAGTTTTCAAAAATCTTTTCAGTAGTAAAACAAAATTAAATAAAGAGAAAGCTGTAAGTTGTCTGGATTGTCAGAAACATGTGCGGTGTTATATGATTTGGAGAAATGGCGAGTGTGACGAACCGAACATGGAAACATTATTCTTCTATCAATTCTATCTCTGCAGCTCAGCAATATTAATTCTATCGCCAATAGGCGTAACTTGAAATCCAATGAATACTTGCTTTACTGCCTGCCGTTTACATGAAATTAGCTAAATGAATATAGGCAATTTGAGGCTCAACCCCCTAATTAGTATCATATTTGATTATCGTTTTAACGCCCAATATATTATTTATAGGGCGTGTTCATGTGTACCGTAGCAGCAATGAAATTCATGATACTTACTATTAAACTATCCACAATTTCTTAGAGCCTGAGAAGCATCAAGTAAACGATTCGTATGTTAATAATTAGTTTATAGATAAAAGTATCGGGATTTTCCAAATTTTCTCGAAGTACCTTGACCAAAACCAATTGCTCGCATTCATAGACTTAAATAACAAGGAATTAATGGTTATGTAAGGCTATCATTCTTGAAAATATGCGAAGTATTTTTACCGGAGGCTAAATCAACTCAACATCATTCTCTGACAAGTCTGAGAACAAGAACAAAACCCAACAGACTGTTGGAAAGAAGAAAGGAAAATAAATTGAAAACTGGAAAAATTTGTCGTATAATAATGTATTGAAGATGAAGTAGAAAATTACTTTGCGTATATGTATAACAAATATGTATGTATATATGTATAACAAATTATTTAATTTAAATACCAGTTTCAAGATTTACAACGATCTCATCATCAGAAATGTTTAAGTAAAATTGTGAACAAATTATTATGACAGTTGACAAGGAAACTAAAATTGACAAAACAATACAAAAAATAATAATGATATTCATGAAATAAGTATACTAGATAACTGAATTTCAGTATTTACCTACGTGGCCTAAGAAAAACAAAGGAAAATCGAATACCTCGTACCTTGAAGGGAAAAAACAATGAATTTAAAGAAAACCATATAGAAAAAAAATAAATTCAATTGAAAAACCTTCAAGTGAAATATCAATAATTTTCTATTTCATCATGGATTTCTACCAAATAGTGAAGAAAGAAAATACTAACTACATAATGTATTGAAGTTTTTCACTAACTTATAAATTTTGAATTTCGTACTCTCACCATTGGCGTCTCGGCGAGATGCGGAGACCATTTATTATCGAAACTATGTTACGCTACTGACTTACACAGACATGTTGTAAAATATCTGATTTCCAGATATTAAAAAAACACTTCTTTTTAAAATTTCTGTAAATCCCTTAGTCTGTATTTTTGGACATACGTTGATTCGGGTTTTACGCATTATTTTTAAGCATTCTATCTACTCTCAAAGATTAGATAGAATGCTTAAAAATAATGCGTAAAACCCGAATCAACGTTCGTCTTTATTAAATGTCGGAATGCAGACTGTTTTTCAGGCAATAATTTTTGTTTATCGTGATATTTCTTTTAACTACACAAGGTGATCTATAACGAGTGTAAAACACTCTCAAAGATTGTTTTACACTCGTTATAAATCACCTTGTGTAGTTAAAAGAAATATCACGATAAACAAAAATTATTGCCTGAAAAACAGTCTGCATTCCGACATTTAATAAAGACGAACGTTGGGTGTAATCCAGAAAACTCAAATCATTTTACAAACCGTCGAAATAAAATACCTCAGAAAAGTGAAAGGGTTCCCCGAAAGACATGATAAGAAATCAGAAATGAAGTAAGAATGAAAGGCATAACAGAGATTGCCGAAGACGAAGACAAACTGGTTGTCTACTAAGAATTAAGGGCAATAGTCGGATAAAGGAAATGATGAATTGAAAAATTACTACGCGTACTACCAATATAACGATTTATTATTATAACTTGACCGGTTTCAGAATTCACAATGATTCCAATCCAATTTTTCCAATTTTTCAATTCATCATGAATTTCTACCAAATAGTAAAATCAGAAAATATTAACTAGATAAAGGAAATATCTGGGACTATAACTACAAAGAGAAGAAAAAGAGGATGAACTCGAAAACCTGAAACATCACTTTTGGAAAATGGATACTTACACCTGACACAGTAGTGAAAACAATGGCATAGGAGACAGTGCGTTAGTCTGAGCAGGGGGTGATTGAATTTGAAATTTTAGAAAATGCGTTATCAATTTGACATGTGAATTCTTACAATACCTTATTATACCCTTAGGGATAGATAAGGCTTTCAACAACATATGCATTTATGTAAGAACAAGTTATCTTTGGGTTTTCGCATTTACTATTTTCGAAATTACTATTTATTCCCTTTTATTAAGTGGCACTCGACACTGCGACATTTGTTCTATGTGCATGTGCCTAATGCTGCTCCTACCATCGTGAATTTCCAAAATGGCAAAAATCTGCAACTTCCTCTAATTTGTCGCTTCCTATTTTTTTAGTTTTAGTTCTGTTTTCGTGCCAACTACATAATATCAAGATTTTATTTTTATTAATCTTCATCTGCGAATCTTGGTGTATTAATAATTTGACCCTGAATATTAATCCCAGGAATTATTTTCTGTTTAATCATATTAATCGCCTCTTCCACATACAGGATGTTTTTTATGTGGTGTTAACATGGCTATCTTTTTACTCTTAATAGATACAGGTTCGGTTAAATGGGAGAAAAGTTGCGCCTATTCAAACATAAAGAAGTGCGGTTTACAGAAGTTGATTATCTCTTTTCGTTTTTGAGATAATCGAAAAAAATTAAAATTTTGACTTTTACATTGTGTTCATATTTTTCTTATTTGGCATTCAATCTTCAATCTGCAAAAACTTTCTTGGGACGACTTTTCATCCTCTTTCCATTTGTGGTAGCAGAAAGTACCTACCACGTTTCGTTTCTTCAGAATCATCATCAGGTTCATTTTTTCTTATGGCGCCATCTTAGATTTTTTCACCATGAAATAGCCCATTTTTTCTTAATAAAATGATATAACATCATATTTGTAAGTTTAAATTGCATAAACAAATAACATGTCAACCTTTTCGTCATTAGAGTAATCCATTGTAACCCAATAAAACACAATCTTATTAAAATGTTTCTTGATGTTTGAGTTGACAAAGTAGATAAACTTTTGTTTTGACGGCAATTGAGATTAGTAGTTGTAAAAACAATTTTTATCAAGTTTTATTTAAATTCTGGGCCTAAATGCGATTTAAACATACAAATATGTTATATCATTTTATTCAGAAAAAAATGGGCTATTTCATGGTGAAAAAATGTAAGTTGGCGCCATAAGAAAAAATTAACCTGATGATGATCCTGAAGAGACGAAACGTGGTAGTTACTTTCTGCTACCACAAATGGAAAGAGGATAAAAAGTCGTCCCAAGAAAGTTTTTGCAGATTGAAAATTGAATGCCAAATAAGGAAAATATGAACACAAAAATGTAAAAGTCAAAATTTTAATTTTTTTCGATTATCTCAAAAACGAAAAGAGATAATCAACTTCTGCAAACGGCACTTGTTTATACTTGAAAAGACGCAACTTTTCTTCCATTTAACCGAACATGTATTTATTAAGATTAAAAAGATAGCCATGTTAACACCACATAAAAAACATCCTTTATATGCAATGTGTCCTATAAAGTTCTCTACATATGGGAAACTTTTTTATTATCCGTTCATGAAAAAAAATTCTTCATAAAGCTCTGAATTGCCCAAAAACCAAAATGCACTGCAAACATTCCAAAACTATCGAATAATATTCAAGGGAGATCAAAAAATTATAATTTGACTAAAGAGTAAAGTACTCTTATTTTTGAAAAGAATGAAAGTTATTTAGTATAAGAAGTTATGGACTATTATGAAATAACAAGCCACCTATGATCACATTTATTTTTCACCATAACTGGGGATGTAATAAGAAATGTTTTACGTGAATTTAAAGCAAGAACCGCAATTTGCATGGAGAGAAGGTGGATATGTTGAGGCAATAGTTTAGGAAGTGCTCTGATTTAATTTTAAGTTAATGAAAAATAATTTTAATTGTTTAGGTATTAGATATTAACACGTTTGTAATTTATAAAAATTAATTTGATCATAGGTGGCTGTTATTTCATAATAGTCTATAACTTTCTTTACTGAATAACTTTCCCAAGTAACATTTTTCATTATTTTCAAAAATAAGGGTAGGTACTTTACTCTTTATTCAAATTATTATTTTTTGATCTCCCCTTTAAGTATATTATTCGATATTTTTGAAATGTTGCAAGTGCATTATAATAAAAAAAGTTTCCCATATGTAGAGAACTTTATAGGACACATTATATATTGCTGGACAGAAAATTTGCGACACGTTTAAAAAAATAATGTTCTAAAATAAACTGGATTCAAACAATTTCAAAATGTATTGTTATGTATTTGGATTTAAACACAACTCTTTATTTATTTATTTGTTTTATTTACTAGCAGGGATACTAACGTCACAAACCATTTGGCTATATTTACAAATATTATTAGTGATTAGTGATGGTTATCGGAAGAGATAAAAAAGACACCAACATATCTATAAATGGGGAAACCATACAACAAGTTGAGGTTTTCAAGTATTTGGGTTTGGGTGTACAGATACACAGAGAGGGAAGTGTGGAGAATGAAATACGTGAGAGAATAGCAAATGCTGCGAAGATATACCATTCCTTAAAAAATTCATTCATTGGAAAAAGAGAAATAACCAGAAAGCCGAATATGGTCGTGTATAAAACGGTGTATAGACCGATACTTACATATGGGATGAAAGTTGGATTTTAAATAACAATCTGAGAAGCAAATTACAAGCTATGGACATGAAGTATCTACGAAAAGTTAAAGAAATCACTCGCAGAGACAGAATCAGAAATGAGGTAGTGAGAGAAGTACTGGAGGTCGAGTCACTGTCTGAGAGAATAGCAGAACAACAGCTGAAATGGTTTGGACATTTATACAGGATGAAAGATGACAGACCTGTGAAATATGTATAGGAAACCAGAGTAGAGGAGGAAGGGGAAGACCCAAGAAGACATGGAACGATGAAGTGGCAAATGTGATCAAGAATAAAGGTGTAAACTAGGAAGGTACCAAAAGACTAGCGAAGAACAAGAAACAATGGACAAAGCTAGTGTACGCGAATGAAAGATGAAAATATAGATGAGCGCTAAATTTGAATAGAAAATTACCATTGGTAGACCGATTTTACACAGCTTTACTCCTAGATAAATAACTTGACTGAACTAAACCGATCTGTCATTTTGACTTTGTCACTGAATTTACTGTTATGCCCATTCAGTTTATAATACAATGCGCTGCAAAAGTATGGAAGAAATTCAATAAAATTGAAACCAATGCAATTTGGAAAAGATCCTCGGACACGTCGATTTTGTTTGTTTTTTGCGCATAATTTCATGTATCGCACTTTGAATTTGCACCGGCCACGTGACCGCTGTGACATCATCGGCTTTTTTTTAAATAGCACCCCCCATTTTTTTTGGCAGAATCTTGTAGCGCTTATCATCCTGATTACAACGACATACCATATTCATATTTTATCTTGAACATTTTGGTAGAAAAAATTAAAAATTAGATTAATTAAATGTCGAAATTTTTGAAACAACGAAAATCAAGTTTTATTATTTTTCGTTTTAGTTGACACTTGAAATTAAATGTCAAAAGTTTATTGTAAGAAAAGTGTTGTATTTTAAACATTATTAGAAATTAAATGAGACAAATTTCACCTGACGTTATTGAAAATGTTCAACAGGAGTTTGTCGCACGCCTTGCATACTGCCAGGTAGCAAATGGCCAACATATTGAACATTTTTTATTGTAATGCCTAATTGTCTCTTTTGTTATTGTTTATGACATTTCTTGTATTCCTGGAATGACATTTTTTGATTCGATTTTGTTTTTATGTAAAAAAGGCTTTTTATAAAATTTCGACATTTAATCTAATTTTTAATTTTTTCTACCAAAATGTTCAAGAAAAAATATGAATGTAGTATGTCGTTGTAATCAGGATGATAAGCGCTACAAGATTCTGCCAAAAAAATGGGGGGTGCTATTTAAAAAAAAGCCGATGACGTCACAGCGGTCACGTGGCCGGTGCAAATTCAAAGTGCGATACATGAAATTATGCGCAAAAAACAAACAAAATCGACGTGTCCGAGAATTTTTTCCAAATTGCATTGGTTTCAATTTTATTGAATTTGTTCCATACTTTAGCAGCGCATTGTATAGAATTTTTCAATAGGTACTTGCATTGATTAGTTCATTGAATTTTGTGAATACATTAGAAAAAATACGAATAACTGTAAGTATTAACTGATTTTGGATAAGCAAGAATTACTTTCTCCGTCAAAAAATTGCCAGCTGCGAGCCATAGGTCCTGTTTTTCAGTTGAAGGCAAGGAGCGAATTTTAAATATTTATAAAGTTTATGCTCACCAAAACCCTGACAACTCTTTGGTTTACTAAAATGACACCATCAAGACCGAAAACGTCGCATTTACTGCAAAAGCTGCAGGTAATGTACTAATAATAAATACACTTTTGACAGATATGTGTTATTTTGTTATACCTAAAATTTTTCGAAGTAATTATTATATTTTTATTTCACATTTTTGAAATTTTCGTAACATTTATTGTTCAAGTTTTTCAACAGTTTTAAACTAGGTAGTTTCGAATTCCCCAACGTCTTCTAATTTGCAGCATGTGAAGCTGACTTTTGCGCAATCTGTACTGCGTAATCAAGTCACTCCCACAAATGTCATTTACTGCATCTGTTGAATAAACTGGATATAAAGTCTGAATAATATAACCTGGCGTATGATTGAAATAATCTACGCATTATGTTAGTTTGATGTCTCTCTCGCACGCAACCAGTTTATATGACTGCTAATAATTATTAATGTAGATGAAATAATCAAGATTTTCCATTGCAACTCTTTATTTCAGTCATTCTCATTTTTAATGTTGGGTAACAATGTATTTGTACGTCTCTGCTTGTTTCGTACTAATTAGTTAGTCCCAGAAAGGTTATCATGGAAACTAGTATTAGTGTCACAGTACTGTCAATGTAGAAACAAATTAGTTCACCTGCATGTGCCAACCCATACGCCAAGTTATATTATTCAGACTTTAGCTCCTTAAGTCCCGGTTTTTCA
Source organism: Xestobium rufovillosum (assembly GCA_963966045.1). NCBI lineage: Eukaryota > Metazoa > Arthropoda > Insecta > Coleoptera > Ptinidae > Xestobium > Xestobium rufovillosum. The sequence continues at coordinate 15,217,825 of OZ014492.1, read as the reverse complement.
AAGAATCCAACACCGGATTAAGTCTGCCACCGGCTACGTTGCTATGATACCGGCTTTCTGATTGGTTGTATCATAGCAACGAAGCCGGTGTCATACTTAACCCGGTGTTGAATTCTTTGAAAAACCGGGCCTAAATCTATTACCCATTCGTATAAAATATTTTCACTACGGGTTGCCCAACGTTGATTACTGATAATCACCTTTTAAAATCATTATCTGAAACTTCTGCCTGAATAAATGGAAATTCTGATTTTAATTTGAAACCTATTCTCTTTCCGTCAATCATTAGCTATTTACATAACTGCCACTTCCTGAAATTGGAGTACGATGTACAATGCAAATTACTTTTTATTTGCAGGAATTGAATTAACTTCGCAGTGTAATTTACAAGTAGTTGCTCTGCAGTATTGATTAATATTATGAAGTTTGAAAGTGAAAATCTAGAATATGAGACTAAAGATGTGGCTCATCATTATTTGAAGAGTGACTCAATAGGCATTTAGGAAGATAAATCGTTCAAATATGTTAAAATGCAGAATTGTAGAAATAAATATGAATTAAACGAAACATGTTTTTGCTTTTCGGCCATAACTGGGTAGGTATACCGTTTGAGATAGGTTAGATTTTTCAACTTAATATTAATGAACGCTAAATTTTGCATAGTACCGAATTTAGAACAAGCCTAACCAATCGAAACTATGCGACATTTCGGATAATTATTTTTACCTAATTTTTTAACGCAATAAGATAGGCTTACAGCACCAAGTTAGCACGTGCAACGTACATGCAGAAATAAATGCAACTCCGTTTACTACAACATGACTCCATGTTGAGTTGTGACGCCATATTTAAAGGTTCGCATCATCATAAAGTTTTCAGTCCAAAGAATGGTTGGACGCGTACCTCCATCCTTTCCTATCCTGAGCTAACCTACGCATTTTCCCAAAAGTCGAACATCCTACATCCCTAACTATTTGAGAGCAGTAGTCTAATCTGGGCCTACCCCTACATCTTTTTATTCCTACCTCTGTCTCTATAGTATGTCGCGAACTAAGCCTTCTTGCCTCAAAAGGTGTCCTACCATCCTATCTCGCATATTCCTTACTGTCTTCCATAAATTTTAGTTTTCTCCAACTCTTTCTAATACCTCTCTGTTGCTAACCTTATCTATCCATGATATCTTCATCGTGTGTCTGTAGCAACACATTTCAGATGCTTCAATTTTTTCTTATCCGCTTCTCCAATCGTCCAAGTTTCGTACCCGTACAATACCGTACTCCATACATACGTTTTTAAAAGCCTCTTCCGAAGTTCTATATTTATCATTCTCCAGCATAATAGTTGTTTCGTTTTATTAAATATGCAATTCGGCCCTGCGCAATCCTTTGTTTTATATCTCTAGAGCTCATACCACCGCGAGTTATTTGACTTCCTAAATAGCATAAATTTGAGACTTCCTCTTTCTTCTCGTTTCCAATTTGTATTTTCGTTTTAGTCCTATTTTCACACTCCCTACATACCAAAATTTTGATTTTCTTTTTATTGATCTTGAAGAATTAGGAAGGGCTCTGAACGAAATGGAAGCGGTTTTGACGGAGGGCTATGGTATCATACCAATATGGATGCCAATACTACTATATCATCCGTGAATCTGAGCATATTAATAGTTTGGCCCTGTATATTAATTCCAGCAGCTATTCTGTCTTTAACAATATTAATGGCATCTTCGATATATAAATTGAAAACTAGAGGCGATAACGCACATCCCTGCCTCACTCCCTTTCTGGTATATACTTCTCTATGTTCCTGCTTAAATTCTATAACTGCCGTTTGCTCTTTGTATAGCTTATGAATTATTCTTCTATCCCTATACTTCATACCTACATTTTTGAGCACTCCGAACATTTTCTTCCATTTTCCATTGTCGACGGCTTTTTCCAAATCTAAAAATAATCCTATATAGGCGCTCTTTCCCTTTTCTATTGTTTTCCTATTATTACTCGTAAAGCTAGAATGGCCCGGCGCTTCCCCATATTTCTTCTAAATCCGAACTGATTTTCTCCTAATATTTCTTTCCCCCTTCTCTTCATTCTTCTTTGCACAATTCTAGTTAAAGGTTCGCACATAATAGTATATTATTCACGAGTTTATAATGAATGCTATTATTACCGAGGATGAAGTTTACAACACGAGCGAGTGAAACGAGCGAGTTTTGTAATCATCCGAGGTAATAATAGCATCATTATAACGAGTTGTATACTATACCATGTCCACGACTATCAAAACAGATTCCCAGAAAGAATTTACCTTCATTTCCCTTCTCCAGTGTAAGAAAGATTCATACATACGCTCTCAGGTATAATTTTCTGTTTTTTTTGGCAATGAATCTAATGAGGCAAGTTCTGCAGCTTCTTTTATTGCTGGTGCTGTTAAAGAAACCTCGTTTTCACTCTCACTACTCATTATATCTTCTTTTTTAGAATATGCATTTCAAATTAAAAGCAAACCATGCTGATTTTACGTTTCAATTTGAACTGACACATCGCGATCGCGGCCTACTAAATGAATGTAAAAAAGGGTCAAAACGATGTTCCTATTGGTGTATTGAATAATATTCATTAATCACTGCAGTGATTAATGTATCTAATTATGATTGAAGAAACACAAGTATAAAGAGTAGGTATATTATAAGATAGTCGTGGACAAAATAAAATATTATATTAGTAATCATTCTTCATTTGAAATGAAGGTTCATTAATTATAGAATAACACCAATTTTCATGTCTTACGTAAAAATAAAATCCGGGGTAAAATCTATGGAGTGTATATTTCTTTTTCCCCATATTTGTAGCTCTAATAGTGATTGGAATTTGAACATTTTATCAAAAATAAGTTTAATTACTGTGTCACTGTCTTTTGGCGTGTGGGGTTAACTTATTAAGAATTCATAATCAAAAATAAGACTCGTTATTGACATTTGACAATGGCACTAGCAAATGCGTGATTTCTTTATGTTACCAGTAAGCGTATGGGTGACTCGCTCGGCTGGATTTGGGCGACCTGAGGTGTTATGAATCAAGAAATAACCTGTTTTCTTGGAATGTGGAATGTGATTCCCTTATCTGACGGAGCACCAGACATAAAGATGCTGAGCTGTAAAACTTTAAACATAAATTCGGAGTTAAGGAAAAAAACCATCAACAAACGAAAACAAACGGCAGCAAACTAGGTTTGATCCGGGGATATCTCGATTACGTAGCCTGCGCATTAGCCCTACGTACATGGAGGGAATTGCATGACACCTTCGAATTAAGGTAGAAAGAGTTAACAATACCGTGTTTCGGAGGAAGAATTGGTCCGAATCTAGTCGAGCGAGGCCCTATAACGCACGCATACTGGTTACATAACGAAATCATACCTGATGGATGGATCGATCCGTCGTTTCCTCTCCATTACGCTGCAAGATGAACCCCCTCACTGCTATTTCGTCACCGAACGTATATGCTTTACCGACATTTCTTATCTTGTACATACCGAATACTTACTCTTGATATACTGTTGAAACTGATTACTTTTCCAATTCAAAATTGTTTATTGCAAAACTCGCAAATTAATAGATAAGAGACAGAATTTGGAATGCATCATTCATTTAACAAAATAAGTCTCGAAAGTTTTTGGCTCATGACATGATTTAATTCCTGTTATTTTTGCAGGATATTGGTAAGGGCAATAAGTTACACGGTCCACGGGTTAATTCCGGCGAGTTGCGTGTTCGCTGATCGATATAACCGAGAGGAAGTTGTGAGATCTCTGGGCAAAGAAGTCAACATCAATCCTCCACTGACTCTAGGACAACTACCCGACACGCCCGAAGAACTTCTAAAACTCGACCAGGTAGGGATCCGACTGCTGACGCATGAAAGTTTTGGTTGGCGTTATAAATAACAGGAACAGTTTAAAAACCTCCCTTCAGCTCTCCACAAATTATGATAAATGTATTTGTTAAAACTTTCTCCGAGTTTGGCATATTTAAAGTTAAATTTATGTATATTGTGAAGTTTCCCGCAAAAACTAATGGGTAGAGTAAAATGTGAAGTTTGTTAATAACGTCTCATTTCTGTGCTGACTTTTGATATTTAGAGTGTGGGGCCAAGTGGGTTTACCTATTGACTGATCGAAAATTATTTAAGAGGAGTTATGGAATAATAAACATACCTATTTAACCAAAATGACAAATAATTTAATTAGGTACCTTTTGGATAGAGCTAAAGATATTGGAAAAAAATTAATGGTTATTTTGATTCTGAAAACATATGTAGATGAAAAATATTATACAGTGACCGGCAGAAAGTCCGCACCATATGGGAAAATTGTTTACCTTTTAATTTAATGAATTTATTTTATTGTAAAAAAGTTCTGCATGTCCTTAAACCAAAACAGCACCCATCTTATTCCGTAAAACTTATGTAGTATACGAGGGAGGGGTGAAAATTTCAAATTGCTCCAAGAGTAAAGTACACTTATTTCTCATTTTAGAAAATAAGTTTATTAGGAAAAGTTGTTTCTGTTTAAAAGTTACACCTGAATATAAAATTTCAGTTCTTTAGGATGGAAAAAGAGTTTTTGCCGTTATTCAGGTGCACCATGTATAACAAGTTTAGGGAAATTATCGAACGCCCAAGCACGTTTATTGTAGGCTCCTTTACATAACAAATCATATTTATAGCTTAAATAAAGTTAGGTAAGCAAACTGTCTCGGAATATGAATGATAGGTATACGAGGTGTTAAAATTAGGTGCAATGCAAACTGTCACCCTCAAACCATGATCGCAACGTATGTATGAGAAAATCACAGACTGGGATACTAACATGACTAAACTAGCCTGCGCTCTCAGAACTTCACATCAGGAATCGTCTGATCTTCCACCTTATTTTATTAATTTTGGACGCGAGATAGTTTCAAATGGGGAGTTTCAATCAGTGAGAAACCCAGAAAATTATTCCCAGAAGTTCGATAGCGAGCAGAGGTGTAACGTGTAAGTGCTTTAAGGAGATGTATGCAGATGTTCACAGGACATTGGATGAATCAGCTGCAAGGGAACAAAAAACTTACAACTTACGTCGAAGACCTGACAAATTCCATGTTAACCAATTGGTATGGAAGTGAAACTATGTGTTGAACGATGCGGCAAAGTACTTTGCAAGAGTAAATTGAACCCTAAATTTGTCGGATCATTCATCATAAAGAATATCGTTTCGCCCTGGACTTACGAACCCCAGGATCAACAAGAAAACCATAAGGGTTTGTGGAATACAAAGGACTTGAAACATATTGGAGATGCGATTAATATTGTTAAGGACACAACAGCCTCATGGATTAATGTACAGGGTCAAACTACTAACATGCTCCAATTCGCGGATGATATAGCAGTTGTAGCATCCAGCAAAGAAGAACTAGGAATGGCGCTGAACGAAATGGAAGCAGTTTTGACAGAGAGCTATGGCATGAAAATCAATAAAAAGAAAACCAAAAGTTTGGTATGTAGAGGACGTGAAAATAGGATTAAAATTGAAATACAGCTAGGAAATTAGAGGATAGAGGAAGTTGCGGATTTCTGCTATCTGGGAAGTCAAATAACTCGAGATGATAGGAGCACCAAAGATATAAAACAAAGAATGGCAGGGTCGAGTTGCATTAATTTAACAAAAAGAAACAACTGTTATGCCTGATGGGAACCCTTAATGTAGAAACTCCGAATAGACCCTTAAAGACGTATTTCTGGAGTACGACTTTGTACGGTTGCGAAACTTTGACAATAGGAGAACCGAATCGAAAAAAATAGAAGCGTTTGAAATGTGGTGCTACAGACGCATGGAGAAGATACCGTGGACAGATAAGGTTAGGAACTGTAAGGGATTTGAAAGACTTGGAGAAAGGCGCAAGGTATGGAAGACAATAAATAATACGAGAGATCGGATGGTAGGACACCTTCTGAGACACGAAGGACTAGTTCGCGACATACTAGAGTCGGCGATAGGAATAAAAAGATGTAGGGGGCCAGATTAGACTCCTGCTCTCAAATAGTTGGGGATGTAGGATGTTATGCTCTTAGGGAAATGAGTAGATTAGCTCAAGATAGAAAAGGAGAGAGGTACATGTCTAACCAGTCTTCGGACTGAGAACTTCATGATGATGCAAAGGGTTTAGCAAATATCCACTGTTTTGTACAAATTGCGACAACTTGCACACTGTACATATTCATATACTGAGAAAGCAGATTTCAATTATTTCAGTTACCTATTACACACAACTGAATTGGAAATATAATTTATCACAAAAAAGATGAAACAGTGTTAACATATCTCTGAAAAGGAATCATTCCGCGTCCATTTTGCAACCCTTGTAATGGAATTCCTAAATATTTTGCATTGTATCAGCTTGGTCAGCAATATTATGAATTAATTTGCTTATATTTTGAGAATTTAAATTATGCTCCGGCAGTAATGAAATACATATTTTTGTTCATACTCTGTTGCTTTTTTATGCGTTTAAATGCTTGTTTATGAGTATAAGAAATTTTTGTTTGGGCTTTTACTTTAGATAAATGTATTAGAATTTCCGAATCCGCACCGAGATGTTATCTCTTATTATCTATTGAATAATCCAGATAACTTCTCTGGATTTGTTTTGCACGCCTTAGACTCACAGAGGGATCTTTTTATTTTACCGGAAACATTAACCAGAATATGACTCGTATTTGACACATTTCCAATACAAGACATTTCAAACTGACATATACTTACAGGCGTTTATGTTTCTTAGCTCCAGTTGTTCGGAAATATCTCAGTTTTTCTTCGCAGTCTTCAATCTTCATGCTCGGTTTTCCTGGAAACTCGTTTTTGAATTTGGTGATTCATTCTTATCCGACTCGTCTTCCCAACGGTGTAAACTCATACGAGATTTTAATCTTAAAGTGTGCTAGAGCCCATCGTCGTGGATTTTAGATTGAAACAACCTGTTGGAGCTTGCTTTGGGCATCTTGATACTAAAGCTATTATAAATGAGAAGTTCCTTGGAAGCGCATATTCACGTGTTGTTAGTTCTGGGCAGCACTAATAATGTACATTGCGTGAACGCGCAAACTGTCAAAATATCGGCGATACTCATTATTTTATTATATTCAAGTTTGCTTCGAAGCCGTATGATCGAACAAGCAGGAATGTTGAGAGCGGGCGAGCGCTGTGATGTCAGAATCATGATTGGTTCGGATTTTGGAGCAGCCTGCAGATATGCAGTGTAGAATGTGCAAATTTTCAATATTACTGTCAAAGAGAATGGATCCAGCATTCGTATACGAACAGCTGCTTGTTTGTGAATCCGATATAGTTTAGACCTTTTGTTTATATAGGGTGTTAAAGAAATAATGTCGAAAAATTCTGCAGCGTGTAGTACTCATCAAAATAAGTTAAACAGTTTATATAAACACATATAGCCTTGCCTTCCACTACAAAGGACGGCAATGCTTTTAATGACTAAGATTGAATTAGTGCAGCTTATTTAACTAGAGGAACTGAGTGAATATTCCTAATTTTTACCGTTTATCTTTGAACCAATAGAACTAATTAAAATTATCTGAACCTCGTTTAAGGGCTTGCAACTAGTGATACCCATGAGATCAACGAGACGAAACTTTTATGAAGTCAAGTATAATCTCAAGTCTCGCCTCACAGTTTCGAGTCTCGTTTCGTGGGAGAGTCTCACAAGAGTCTCATAGTCTCGGTGATAACGGGTAGGTACCAGTTTTCTTCCGATAATTCACGTCTTTGACAACAATGTAATAGAATGTAAGTGTGTACTGTGGAGCTGTGGACTGTGGTACTTTAGTCATTAAAAGTTTTAGCTAATTTAAAATAACATTATATTTTCCTTAGAACAATACGATACGAAACTGAACTTTTTAATAATAGGTAAGAAAATACAACCATTAAGGGCCGGTTGTACGTACATTTGAAATTCATCACTGGTTAAAATAATCAATGGTTAATATGTGATCAAAAATATACGAACAGGAGTACACTAACCTAGTATATTTTTTGCAGTGATTTATTGGTTGTCAGACATCAGGTGTAAATTTGAGCAGCTGTGTTATAAAAAGCAGTAGTAAATTAACAAACGACAATCGGCATCCAGCTATCCGCGAGACTGCGAGACTCCTACGAGGCTCTCGCACGAGATTGGAGACGAGACCATCTAAAAATTTCGACTCGCATCGTAAACAAAAATATTAGTCTCGTCTCGAAAACATAACTCGCAAGCGAGAGTCTCGAAGGTCGAAAGCAAGACTCTCATGGGCATCAACACTTGTAACTCCGCAGGGCTACGTTTCAAGCGAAATGTGTATACGAACTTTTTAACTTATTTTGATGAGTACTACACGCTACAGAAATTTCGACAGTGTTTTTAACACCCTGTATTTTCTTCACACATATTACAAATGACCAGGCGAATATTCAGTTTTCACCGCTTTGTACTATTTATAGTATGGAGGTGTTCCATCACTTTGTTTCCATTATTCCACGAACAAACCACCTAGACTGTAGTTATTGCCAGTACTTCAGTGGTAAATGTAAATATCTGAGTCCTATCTTTTATGTCTTTGATTACAGCCAAAAGATCGAGATAACAACAGTGGGTTTGTATATCGACATTCGGCAATAAACTATTCAGTTTGTAATATTTTACTGGCGGAAACGCACGTGTTAAAGTTTTGCGAGTTTAGTGTGAGTGAACCAGTGAAGCTGCTGCTTGCTCATCATTATTGCGTACCAAAATGCGGAAGCAACTACGATAAAGGTAATCACGTAACTGTCTTTAGATTTCCGATTACGGCAGACATTCTAAACGTGTATTTAAATAGTTTTTTTTTATTCTGTTTCGGTTTATTTTTAACCCCCGACGCAAAAAGAGGGGTGAACTTCTTAATGCAGTGGAGGTAGTGAACGTGGAAGGGATTGCAGTTGAAATTGTAGGCAAACTTAGGCATTTGGAAGACGTGGTTGATAGACAGTTGAAGTTCAATAGTCATGTTGATTATGTGTGCAAGAAAATGGCAATGAGGATCGGCGTTATCTCTAGGGTATCAAAGTATCTGTCCAGTTATGCGAGGGGAACTGTGTACAACACAATTGTGTTGCCATATGTTTGCTGCTGTGGGTCTGTGCTATACAGTGCTTCCACGTAAGTTCTTAATAAATGGGATTTTTTTTAATTAAGTGTATACTGAAAAATATTTTTCTTGGAAAAAGTTTTGCTTAGTCTAAAACCTTTAAATCTTCAAATATTTGTTTTTACTCTTACTGTATACAGGGGAAATTAAAAAATAATGTTGCTATTTTGTTTGATTGTCACAATAAAGCTGAAATTTAGTGGACCAAGTAATAGAAAGTATGAGCAATATTAAGTTTATTAGAATACAGCTAAAATCTAGTATGCCGTTAAAACAGAAACATTTATAAAATGTCAATTAGCTAAATAGTTGTGAAATAGTAAATTGTGCTTAGCGGTATTTTTTTGTGTTTATTGAGTTTTTCGAGAAAAAGAAGAAATATGTAGTTGGAATTGTAGGTGATAATTATAAGACCTACAGAGAAGCTGCAGCTATATTCAACGAAAGCCATCATGAAAAGGCTATTTCGCATGTGACCGTGGGAAATGTACCTAATTGCTAAGTTCAGAACTACCAGATCTGTTGAAAGCCAGTTTAATAGTATTTTGATTAAAAAATTCGAGCATTTTTTGTTTAATTTTTAATAATGTTCACAATTTTATTCAGTTTCCAATTTCTGTTTAATACTGCTCGAATTAAAGCTATTGTCCATCTTTACTTTCAAATTTAGCGCAGATGGCAAATTTTTTTAATAAGTGCTTATGTTTATTCAGCCAATTACATTTGAGTTGTATTCTTATAAACATAATATTGCTCATACTTTCTATTAGTTGATCCACTAAATTTCAGCTTTATTGTTACAATCAAACAAAATAGCAACATTATTTTTTAATTCCCCCTATATACGCTGAGAGTAAAAAAAATATTTGAAGATTTAAAGGTTTTGGACTAAGCAGAACTTTTTCCAATAAAAATATTTTTCAGTACCTATACACTTGATTAAAAAATTCCCATTTGTTAAGAACTTACATGGAAGCACTGTATATGGCTCAAAAGGGAGCAATTGACAAGTTACAAAGACTGCAAAATCGTGCAATGAGTGTAATTTTAAGGTGTTCTAGATACACAGCAGTGGATGTTATGTTGAAGCGGTTGAATTGGTTAGGTATTGCTAATTATTTGGAATTTCAGTGTTTTGTTTTTATTTATAAATTGAATAATGGCATTTTGCCTGGTTATTTTGATGAATATAGAGTTTTATTTTCGGATGTACACGGTTATGATACCAGGGGAAGAGACAATTTATTTCTAGGTACTGTTAAGATGAGGATGGCATTCGATTCAGTTTTTATTAAGGGTATAATAGGGTATAACAGTTTAAGCAGAGAAATTAAAGGCAGTAAAACTGTGGGTACTTTTAAGAGTAGGCTGCCAGATAATTATAATTGGAACGTTTGAATAGGTGGCACATGTAGATAAATACTTATGTTTTGTTTGAGATTTTGATCTATGTATTAGCTATATTTATGCTAAATAAATGAATTATTATTATTATTATAAGTTTGACGTGTCTGTCTGTGTATCTGTGTGTCTGTCTGTGGCATCGTAGCTCCTAAACGAATGGACCGATTTTGATGCGGTTTTTTGTTTTAAAGTTGACGTGATCGAGATGATTCTTAGCTATAATTTATGAAGATCTTTTCAGGCGTTGTGTCGGTGGTTACTTAAAATTTTGAATTTTATTACTTGTTTAAACAAGGAATCTGACAGGTTATCGTCAGATAAGTTATCGTCGCGACAGGTGACTATCTTCCAAAATTGTTTGCGCTAAAAGTTATAACAGACGTTCTAGCTCTACATCGTCTGCTGTTTACATTTACAATCGAATAGAGAACCGAGCGCAATCCGAATATATAACACGTCTACTGTAACTGAATATGCGTCGCGGCCACGATTAAGGCAACTGGAGGTACCGAGTCAGATCGACCGCCATATTGGTTCCAACTTTGTGCGAATTTGCAACAGGTGTATCAAAGCCAAAGCTCGTTTATTTTTCTAAATTAAATTCTTAAAATAAGTATGGCCACTAACAAGAAATTCTACGATAGATTTCTGAATGAAATGTGGAGCAAAAAATTATTAGGCATTTACGAAATTTTGTTGATCATATTATTTTCTAGTTCGTATGCATAAACTTTTTAGTACAGTATATTACAACTTAATAAATCATTATTACTCTACGAGAATTGCATACAAGGTGTGACACCAAATTTATTCATTCACAAAATATCTATAATATAACCAAAATAACAAACACCGACTCAGCCAGCCAGGCTCAGTCGAAGACGGCCATACGGTAATAATCGGGATATAATCATAAAAATGGGCGCCACGTAATTTACTGGACCTACCTTTCAAACTGCCCTCGAAGTATACCTCAAAATTACGAAAGGTTCGATCAATAATAAAAAAAACACGAGTGAAATTATTTAAAATGAAAAGTTGAATTTATATAATAATTACTTCTTAAAGTTACGAAAATTTGCAAAAGTACAAAATATCGAAGTTAAGCAAAAATAACAAATAAACTATAAATAAATAACAAAAATAAATGGCTCGAGGAATGATAAAATCAGCAACGGCGCAACGAAACGATGGTGCAAAAAAGGTAACGATAATTAAAAACTCTCAGATAACCCGACGATACGCTCACGAACGAGTCCCCGACTAGGCCTGCGCGATATTGAAAATTTGATATCGAATATCGATATCAAAAAGATATCGATATATATCGAAATATCGATATATTGTGCAACAGGAGGAAAACTCTTATATTGATTTCTTAGAAAACTGTCCAACGTAAAAGTTGGTGCTTGTTACTAAACGTAAGACGAATAATATCAAAAATTAGGCAGAGTTGCTAGGTTCCCACACGACCGCATGCATTATGGAAGAAGCTATTCATTTCTGTTTTAGAATATGTATTTACCCCTACCCAGTAGGGAGACCCAATATGTCCGCCACTGCCTCTATCAATCAGAAACAAATATTCCGTGCTCATTATGAAACGTCTTACTCCTGCCTGTAATTGTCACACTTTCCATTTTGATGTAAGTAGTCCATTAATTCTTCTCCAAAATAAGACAAATTTTAGGGTGGGAGTAATTTATTGTCACCTGAAGGCTTGGCTGCATGTTGAAGGATAATAAGACAAAGCGAAAACTCCAGGTCACAGACAATATTGAATTCAGTGGTGTGATTAGAATTTGGGGCCTCCCCACTCCGCCAGCAATACTTGAAAGGAGGCCCCTTAGTTTGAAAAATTGCTACGATTTTTTATTGTAGTTATATAACCAAAAATAAGACCAAACATTGTTTCGTTCTGAATGACCAGGGTAACCAAAGACAACTGGTTTCGTCCTTTTTAGGACTCGTCAGTGCGGTACAGCTCTATATATTAAGAACGAAAAATACTTATATACCGACTTCATTAATTATTTATGAGATTCTAATGATACTGGATAGTTCCAACAATGTTCTGGCAAGTTCGAGTACCATACCAGGTGGCTGTCCTGTACATTTACAGCAAAATAATGTTTGATCTGATCTATTTATTCTAAGCAAACCTTGTTCGCTATTCGTATGTACTATTATCAGCAAAAGTGGTGTTAGTTCCAGTTTGCGATGTGAATCGTTTGTGCCGGACGTTGTTATGTTTTCGTCAGCCCCGCTCCCCATAGACGATGTGATTTTTCGTTATCCGATCTCGATGCTTTGATGAATGCCCTTTGTTTACTAGTGCAAGGCTAACACATTTGTTGTCACTTATAATAGCCCAAGGGTCTTGATAATTCGAAATAACTTGATATATTTTCGAAAGCGGGTTGCTCGGCAACATCCCGACGCCGAAGGCGGAGGTATGTTGCCACAGAGAAACCCGCTTGAGGAAATTTATCAAGTAATTTCGAATTATCAAGACTCGAGGGCTATTCGGTAAGAAAATTTTTTGCCCAAAAAGAACAATTTGTTAAAAAGAAATTAAAATTGAAACGGACAATCTTGGAAATGACATTTTGTGCAAAAAATTCGACAGTAGTGCAAAATAGACATTTTTCCGTTGCTACAGTAATCCAGATGACATAAGTGAAAATAGCCCATAAGCACTCTTCAGTTAAATGTTCTCCTGATTGGCTGTCTTTGAACACGTGACTGTAGATACACAAATTCTATTGGATTATTGTATAGGTAAAAAATTTTCATTCAAATAAAATTGTTTAGATCCGCCTTTAAAACTTTAATTGGCGGACAGTTGCTAAGGTTTTTTTACCTCGGAACGTAATTGGTTATGGCATTTTAAGCGGAATTGAACCGTAAAGTGGAAGACCACTTTTGCTGTTAATAGTACATAGAGACACAATGAACTGATACTGATACTGGAGGTTATACCTCTTGAATTTAGTTTCAAAACAACGCTTCTAATCTAAAGAATTATTCAGCTATTCTTCAAGTATGCTTCAAGTTAGGGCATAGTTAAAGGATTGAAATTGTATCCTACATGCGGCATAAAATTAATGTAATTTCAGTCACTTTCACATTGCAACTATGTTTTAGGTTTGACTGTTGCAAACTTTACTTGGAAAAACTCGACGTAGGCTCAACGGTTTCCGGTACCAGAAGTTATTAAAATCATTGTAAAACGTCGACACCGCGCTAAATCGATATATCGATATATCGAAATATCGACATATCGATATATCGATATATCGAAATATCGACATATCGATATATCGATATATCGAAATATCGATATATCTAAATATCGATATATCTAAATATCGATATATCGATATTTCGATATATCGACATTCCGGTATCGTTATTCGATATATCGATATATCGATATCAATATCGATATATCGAAAAAAGTCGCAGGCCTATCCCCGACCGGGCAGACGCACCGTCAAGATTAACCGCACGCGAAACAAACGCAAAACGCAACCATCTGTGCCGCTACTAACACTAGCACTATCAAGCACAAAAACAGAATTAATGAAATGTAAAAGCAAAGCAAAGAAATATGTAACTAATTAACTAATTACTATAAGAAATAAATGCCAAAAAGCGAAGTGGTTGACAACGATACGCCGCGCCGCTGCCAGACTGTACATTCAAATTAGCTAAGCTAAACTATCTACTATAATCGGAAAAAGGTAAGTGCATACATATACAAACTACCATACTTTTAGTAACGCTACGCCGGCCGCTTCCAGGCTATAAACAAAAGTCAAACTAGCAAAACTAAAGCTTTAGGAGCCAAATCACAAGTGTTCGCTCCAGACGACGATGGCAAAGTACCTAAATAAAATAAGCAATCTGACCTTATCAGTGCGACGATCGGATGATCCAAAAATGGCGGACCGACGCCGTAGCCGTCCGCAAACGCAATAGAAAAACTCCAATAGAGTATAATTTTATTCTGGGTGTTGGTGAGTGCCAGGTTAAATTTATCAAATGTATCCTAGGGGAAAAACCCTAAAAATCAAATAAAATAAGAACATACAAAGGAAAATAAGGAAAAAAGAAAATAGAATATCAAACAAGGCCTACCTTCAGCAAAAGGGTTTTTTGTTCTTCTCTCAAATGTTTCAAACGCAGCACGGCAATTTAATGGATAGACAGCAGATCCAAAATCTCTAACAATCGCAACAATCCAAACTGTCTTAATAGTTCTCGACGAGAAAAATCCCACAAATGTGGCTTGAAAATATATCAACTTACTCCTGAAAACAACCGTCGCTTTGCAGAGTACTCGCGAGAGAAGTACGACAAAATTCGCAGATAGCAAGATTTTACGAATTTTTTGAAAAAAGGTAACGTAGGCAGAGCCTATGAAATTCATTCAGAATGAGAAATTCAGAAATCGACAGAGGCGTCGCTTCCGTCAAGATTGGAGTGAGACAAAAGATGACCTGGGAACTTCTAACTGAGAAATAAAAAACCAAACTCATTTGCATTAATTTAAGGCATAGAGGCTTAATCACACCACCCCTGCATCGTACCTCATTGTATGAAAGGTCATTTACTTACAATATTAGTAAATTTCAATAATTTTTGTGAATTTAATGGCAGTTAAACACTTCGTAAAGAGTATCTCAACGTTTCGCTCCCGATTGGGAGCTTTATCAAGAGTTTATTGAAAAGATTTGTATAACGTATAAAAATGTGAAAATTTGTCACATTTTTATACGTTATACAAATCTTTTCAATAAACTCTTGATAAAGCTCCCAATCGGGAGCGAAACGTTGAGATACTCTTTACGAAGTGTTTAACTGCCATTAAATTCACAAAAATTATTGAAATATCATAAAAAAATGGCACAAATAATTATGAAAAATATTAGTAAAGTATATAATGATTTGCCTGACCATTTAAAATGTCAATCTGTTGCTGCGTTCAAAAAATCATTGAAGACGATTTTACTCCAGTCCCAATTTTCTGTAATATCTACCATTTAGTTCTACTTGCTAGCTTGTACAGTTTCCTAAATTCCATTATCTCAGCTGAAAAGTTTTGAGTTTGTAAAGATGTCACGCTGTTTGTATTGCCTCTGGATCTCTCTGTATCATATCATGTTATGTTTTGTTACTTTTTCTCATTATTTTCGTTCTTTAATTACTATTATGTATTTTTGTTAACATTATGTTTCATAATATTTATTTATATCAAGGGTTGGGTGGAAGAGCAGCAATCTTGCTGAACTCCCCCTTGCGATTTCACATACATTTTTGTATTTTGGATATATTGTATATATTGTGTATTTTTTTCCACTTAAATGTGAAATAAAGACATTTATTATTATTATTATTATTATTATTATTATTATTATTATTTACAATGAATATTCTACGGTAACCCAAGCGGAAAGTAAGAAAAGAAAGAAAAGGAAAACAGAATAAACACACTAGCAAAAGGGGCAAATCAAACTGGACGCCACTGGAGCATCAAACAAATGAGACTGCAATGACCTTAACCGGGTGACAATTGAAAACTATCTGTAAGGAAGTTACCAACAGCAACAGATGACAGATAACCTCAAACAACAAACCGACACATGGAAGAAAACAACAAATGATGGTGAAGAATTTAACAATAAGGTAAGCACAAATAATATAACAATTGAGGAGTTTGCTGCAAGAAGGATGCAGCTCCATTTCTTGGACATTTTGGGATGAAATATTCGGTATATTCAAAAAAATATCGCGGATTGACTGGTACAAAAACGATGCAGATCCGAAAATAAATGAAGAAATAACACGTATTTATGTATCTGCCTCCTCAGTTGTTTGGCGCAAGAAGGGTGCAGCTCCGGACACTAGCATCTACAGATAGGTGTGCAACTGTGATTCCCAATCCCGCGTCGACGCATGTCCTGCGGCGTTCGGGTTACGCCGACTGTTCAGTGGAATGAGTGGATATCTGTCTCGCGTGATGGCGATCCTCTAGCTGTCCTTTTGGACCTGACCGATTTTTTGTTCAAAAGAAAAAATAAATCGTCATAACAAAAAATCCTACGGCGAGATGCGAACCCCCAGCGTTACGATTTGTGGGGAAGGGACACCGACCACTGAGCCACGAAGGAGTGGTGGCAAGAATATTTACGAAAATAGTATATCAGCAGAAAATACGTCCGTTGCCGTACACATGCTACGCGTGTGCTTTGAGGAATCATAGTTGCACACCTATCTGTAGATGCTTCTGCTCCGGACCTGCATCCCTTTGGCACCAAACGATCGTGAGTGTTCGTTCGATTTCGAGGGATGCAAGGTCATCTTCTGTCTGCATTGCGGCGACGCGACGGTTGATTTGTTTCGACCTGTTGTAGTCTCATTACTGCTTTCCATGCGTTTTTCAGTTTTCATGCGGCTTCGTTGTTCATTAGTTTTTCCGAATGCTGATTTTTTTTTTTATTTTTTGATACCAACCTGCTTACTTTTATTGATTTTTTTATTATTTTTGTAGTTGGTGAACCATATTCGTTTGATTTTTGTAAATCAATAAAAAGGTTTTCACTGGAAATTTGTCTTTTTTCTCAAATACAGTGGTAGGTACGCATTTTTTCACGTGTTTGGTGCAAGAAAGATGCAGCTCCAACATTTCTCTATTTTTTTTATTTCTCCAAAAATTATCTGGTTGAAAATAGTTTCAAATATTGACTAAACCTCTTTATTATCGATTGGCATTTCGTTTTTCAGTTTAAAATAAAAACTTTTTTTTAACATTTTTTTTTTCAATTTCCCAACGGTTACTAAGAATGGAGCTGCATCCTTCTTGCAGCAAACTTCTCAATTGCAACCTGGAATATTAACTATTGTAATACTTTAAGGTACAAATGGTAAATGGTAAGGGGACGAAGAACTAACTGAAGAAATGTTAGTGATTCGTATTTTGTCTAAATAGCTCTATACGTCTATACCTACCATAAATGTTCTAAAATAAAATTTGCCCGTAAATAAACAAAAATTTATTTCAATCTGATACGCTCTAACAACCCAGTTTACTCGGGTAATAGATGTCAGTAGGACCCAAAATGGCGATCGATCATGCCTGGTGTTTCTAGGTGCTCTAGCCACGATAGTGCTGCCTTCCGGCTTGATCTATCGTAGACTTCGCATGCGTTCAGTGACCGCCTGGAAGTGCGTCTTTTTAATAATATTATTTCAATATTATATTGAGATTATGTACCTATATTCACATATATGCATATCGTCTGTACTACATTGTGGTAAAAGGTCAGTAGCAAATTCAAGATTTTACTGAACCTTTTACACACAAGCGGCTACGTATAGAGTACCGAAGCAACAATGAACCCACGAATGGAACGGTGCGCACTCCGTGCTGTGCAATAATCATGTCTGTATTGTTTTCTTGTAACGTGATTTCTCTTTAAACAGACCCCTCAGCTGCCCTCTCGCACCAGACGCACGCAATTTCGCAAAAAAGGTAGTGTAGGAACATAAGAAAAACAAAACAAGTTTTACGGGAGTTGACCCCACCCAGCCGGAGAGTATCAAACCACAAGCTCTATGCGATACCTGCCGACCACGGATGTTGCTGGTTCGATTTGCAGCTAACAAGGTACTTATTAATCCGCTAGCGGACCGCTTCCTCGGAGACTTGGGTGGAGCTCGCGCCGTTCCGTTCGTTGGTTCGTTGTTGCTTCGGTACCCTATACGTAGCCGCTTTTCTTTTACACTTTCCACATACATCCTTTATGAGTCTGCCTTAACCGTTGCTAGAAAATTTTATCACCAATCCGCCTCACTTTTCTACCTCTGCATTCGTCATAACTTTTTTCTCCAATTGCAGCTACATATATTCTGCGGAGAAGAATCCACGTACAGCTACTTTCAAAGATAAGAGCACCGAGGACTTAAGTGAAAATAATGGTAAAAGTGGAAAAAGTTAAAATGTTAATCCTTGAGTTGAAAAATTTTTAAGCAAATGTGAAGAAAGTGAATTTATTGTGGAAAGGATAAGCGAGGAGGAAAATGGTAAGGAGAGTCTAGAAAATGAAAATATCGATATGGAGGAAGGATTAACAGAAAGAGAACAGGTTGAAAATGAAGGAAATCGGACGAAACACGATATGAGAAATTTAGATCCGGTGCTAGACGATCTAAGAAAAATTGAAAAGAAAAAGGAAAAGGAAATAAACGGGTTAGCCAAGATGGTGTCGAAATCGAAAACTTGAAGGGTGCCGAGTCGAAAATAGAATATTCAGACGAAATAAACTATGACTGCAACAGGACAGTTAGGTAGTGTGACTAAAAATGAAACTGTCAAAGAAACAGATTTGGAAGTTTGTCGAGAGGCAAGCAGGACTTTGGGTAGTAAAAGGGTTGTTAAGAATGATGTGTTGGGAAGTAAGGGCTCTGGAGTTTTTTTTAAGAAGAATTATTGCGGTGATTTGGGACTGCTGTTTAATTAAAAAGAAGGACTTTGTGAGTTTACGAGGAGGGATGGATAGATTTAGGAAATATGAGTGCTGTGTTGGGCATCTTTAAAAATGAAATGGCGACGTTTTAAGGACGGTAGATTGTGAAATTAAGTATTGTGGAGGTTAAATAATATATGTGACATTTTTGTTAAATTTAAGTATGAGTATGCTTGATATTGTGGTAGACGAGAGCGTCATCTGTCAGGAAGAGCCCAATGTTAAAGTATCTTAATTTTTACTTTACCCAAGTGTAGTGTAGATATTGAAGTAGAGTGCGTAATAAAATAAAAAATAATAAAAGAATAGGTTACAGGTATGTTCTAGGAACAACAACTGTGTGTGTGGGAATGAGTAAATTAATAAGAGTGGTTGCTTCGTAGTGTTTAAGATAGTTTGAATTAGGTAACATCAACACTTGCTTAGTATTCATTAAAAATATCCTAACAACGAGAAGCGAAGTAAATACTATAACAATCTAAATAAAAATTTTTAGTACATTTTTCAACACATACAATTATGTTATGTATCTAAAAATATCAGCTCTTTTCTGAAAAGCGAATAATTGCGTAGGTACTATCTGGGCCACAACGGTAATATGCAATAACGAGCAAGTTTCGTTATGGATTCTTAATAGTACCTTGTTTTATCATGTTCGCGTTTTATACTTTCAACAGCATCATCATTAATCCAAGCAAAAAACAAAGGATTACAGTATTAGTGCATGCTATAAAAATTTTCATAACAGGAATAACAAATGTAATGTGCACTCTACATGCTATAAAAGCTACATATTTATGGTTTTAATGCATGCAACGGAGAGAGTCGAAGCGACTCGGTGCAAATAAGGTTATTAATTATTCTTTTAGTAATCATGTTAGCTTCAAAAAATTGTTTGCGATAACAACGTAAAGTTTTTGTTGAAAATTTATTTCAACAACTTTTTTGCAATTGCTTGGATAATAATCATTCATCCTCTCTGTTTTCTTCCATCTTTCTCGTGTATTCTCTTCCTTTTTACGTATTACCAAAATAACAAGTAATAAATGTGACTTATCAGTCACACAGCTAACAATATTAAAGTAATAAATAAAATATGTAAGTTCATAAATTCTTTCCGTCATGATATAGATAAAGTTAAACCTAATTGAATTGCTACGTTTTGTTATGATAGTTCTATGCATTCC
This sequence comes from Xestobium rufovillosum, assembly GCA_963966045.1. Classification (NCBI taxonomy): domain Eukaryota; kingdom Metazoa; phylum Arthropoda; class Insecta; order Coleoptera; family Ptinidae; genus Xestobium; species Xestobium rufovillosum. Next base: position 15,197,476 of record OZ014492.1, on the reverse strand, counting down.
CGTGAGACTGGAGTGTATATCAACAATATGTTTTCTTACATAATCAAGTCTTATAAACTTCTGTGACAATGAATAACTTCTTCAGCGATATTTGAGTACCTACCTGTATGAAAACTTATTCCTTTGGCCTCCTGAAATTCTTGTTGCTTTTGCGAAATTGTTATTTGATGCGCAAATGACGACATGCACTTTTCCAATTTGGTGTGCACTCCAGCATTTTGCCGACTTGAAGGCTGCTTATGATACGAGGGCTGAGCGATAAGTCTGGTAAAAATAAACCAAGGAATATTTTTTCTGCAAAAACATATTATATTTTTCAACGTAGTCCCCTTTTAGGTCAATACACTTAAACCAACGTTTTTCCAATTTTTCGATCCCTTCCGAATAATACGATTTCTCCAACCCTTCAAAATAACCGTTTGTTGTATCGATGATCTCCTCATTAGAGCCAAATCTCTTTCGTTCCGAGCAATTTCTTTTCAAATTTGGAAACAGTCGCAGGAGGCTAAATACGGTGGATGTGAAAGCAATTTGTACCGTAATTCGTGGATTTTACCCATGGAAACTGCACACGTGTTCACCAGTGCGTTGTCTTGATGGAACAGTACTTCTTTCTTGGCCAAATGCGGTCGTTTCTCTTTTAAAACGTCGTTGAAACGGTCCAATAAGTTGGAATGATATTCACCGTTGATTGACTTTCCCCTCTCAAAGTAATCGATGTGGATTATGCCGCGTGCATCCAGAACAACTATGGCCATGACCTTGTTGACCCATAAGACCACCTTTGCCTTCTTCGGTGCAGGTTCGCATGAAGAAATCCACTGTTCCGACTGTTCCTTGGTCTCTAGTATACAGTGATGGATCCATGTTTCGTCGACAGTTATGAAACTACCCAAAAACGCCTTTTTATTGCGCCTGAACATCGTCAAACCAACCTCTGAAGTTGTCACGCGTGTGCATCTTTGATCGATTGTAAACAAACCCGGCACTCATCGCGCGGCTAGCTTTTTCATATCCAAATGTTCGTCTAAGATATTGCGCACACGTTCATCTGAGATGCGTACTATCTCACGCACTTTCACTCTGCGGTCTTTCAATACTATGTCATGGATTTTGTCAATCATTTCTGGTGTGGTGACCTCATTTGGGCGTCCTGAACGTACGCCATCACCTGTGCTTGTACGTCCACAACGAAAATCAGTAAACTACTTGTGAATCATTTTATTCGATGGTGAAGAGTCCCCATAATAGTTATCAAGCTTTGTTTTGGGTTACGTAATGGCTTTTTCACGCAAAAATTAATGTTTTCCCACGATCCCCTAGGAAAGCGGCACTTTGCATACAGCATAGTAGGCCGGAAACTTAACAATTGCGTTGTCCGTGCGCTAAACTCGCAACTATGCTGTAATATTTGAAAATCTCACGGGTTCATTCAAATTTTGTAGGCAGCTTTGAGATTTTGACGTGTCCTGAATAAATATCTTGTCGCGTCTCTTTTTACATTTAATAATTGTTTATCAGAAAAATCTCTTAAAAGGTACGGCAGTTGAACATTTTTATGGCTACTTCGAGGAAGACCTAAATATTTTAGGTACGAACTGGTCATTTATGAATTGGCTGGCAACGTGTCATTCATGAGCCGGTCGGAATTATTAGAATATTATGCTCATAATAAGTTAGTAGGCTACTTGGAAATTTTGACATCTGTTAACATAGACAACAAATCCTTAAAAATAAAGTTAGGTCCTTTTGTTCAAAGAAACTAATACCCGGTTAAATCTGACACTGGCTTCGTTGCTATGATACCGGCTGTATCATAGCAACAAAGCCGGTGTCAGACTTAATCCGGTGTTGGTTTCTTTGAAAAACCGGGGCTTAGTGTTTTATGAATAAATTTGTCTTCTTAAAGGGTCGTGGGAAAAATAGTGTACATAATTCGATGGAAAGTGTATTTCCTATAAACTCGAGTGATCTCTGCACTCGGCTACGCCTCGTACATTTGTAGCTTCAGTTTGTTTTTTTGCGGGAAACACATTTCATATCTTTTAGCGATGACGAATATCAAAGAAATCAGAAACCATTGAAAATCTAATCTTTGATTTAAATATTCTTATTGCTTCCAAAATTTCACATACAAAATAGGCACATGGAAAGTTATTTGGAAAGTAATTTGAATTATAAAGCTGTAGTCTAAAATCCTGCATTCCTCTTCACTTTTTCCAGTTCAACTTCCAACGGGAAATGCTTTACTCTACAAAACAAAATGTCAATAATGCGAACGTTAATACGACTGAGATAATATAATTCGAATAGGAAGTACCCGAACAAGCAATCAAGGAACGCAGCGATGGGAGGTCTTCTCTCGCGAAAAATGTAAACAATCAGTAGCCTAGATTGCGAAAGACCTGGGTTCATAGCCCAGTCGACACCCGTTCACATTTTTCCCAAGATAGGGCCTCCTGTTTTTGTTTTTCGACTACTTGCCCGTGTACTTCCTATCCTAATTATATTATATCAGTCGTATTGGATAAGACTATTAACGTTAACGCATTATTGACATTTTTTATAGAGTAACACATTTTCCGTCCTCCTCGACCTATCCAACGATTCCAATAAACATTATCCAAATACTAACGAGCGAGAAATAGCTGAAATGTACTGGAGCGCCATCGTGTACAAAGTACACCTGGCTTTTTAACTGAAGTGTGACCTCTTCCAACAGCCGTGTCAGCTCTGTTTCAAGTAAATGACGAGAAATGTCTGAATTGAACCTTAGGCAAGAAGTATCGACCAATGAAATGTTCAACGATAATTTCGGCCCATACATTTACAGAAAATTGGTACTGATGGGAAGCATATCATTTTGTATTTTCCTCGGTCCACACGTGGTTATTGTGAAAATTAATAATATCTTCGTCGCTGAAAAAGAGCTGAGATAAGAATTAAGGATTTCCCCTAATTTTGTTTGTCTCCTTCAAGTCACGTAGCAAAAGTGCTTGCACCCGTTGAATATGGTAAGAATACAGTGACTGATTCCTCAATATCCTCCAAACTGTGGGCTGACTAACGTTTAAGGTAGAAGCAATTTTCCTGGTGCTTGTACTAAAATCTTCCTCGATTTCGTTAAGCACGGCTTCTTCTACTTCAGCAGTCCTAATATAAGGCACTTGCAAACAGGTTGCAGTTCGATAGTTTTTGAAATAATCATTAATTTACAAACAAAAAATTGAATTTTTCATTATAGAACTATTTAAAAAACATCTAACCTTTGTTATTCTTTCTACTGCTTCTCTTCGTCACTGTTGCAATGTTGAATGAACTTCAGTCTTTTCTCTTAGCCTGTTTGTAGGTATTTAAGTAGTTTTGTTAAGAGTCCGACAAAGCAGGTCAAAAGTTACACCTGCGGGGTTTTGGGTCGGTGAGGTATCCGTTAGAAGGCGGAGCGAACTATCAGCTGTGTTGCAACTCCGTCGCGCTAAACTGAACCAGCGAGCAAGCGGCTGCGGCTGACTGACACAAGAAAAACACACATTCAAAGCCCGCGCTTTTGGTACAGTAAATGTGACAACGCCGCTCTGAGTTTACGCTCACTCGGTACGGGGCGGCAGCACATACCAAGGCATATTTTGCGTTTTTAGTGCTTTTGCTCTATACTACGATTAAACCTAGTAAATTTAGCAACACGAACGCCTGATTTTGGTAGATGAAGGTATATTTTATGCCTCTATAGAACCAATTTTTCCAAAACTGTAAATCTATTGGAGCTATGCACGCGTGAAGATAGTCAATTTCTTGAGTGAACTGTGTTACGCTTGAAATTTACCGTAACACCTTTTATTTAGATACTTTTCATGTGTTCTGATTTTCCTATCAATATTTCTGTAGGTGCTTTCATTGTTGACCCTCTTGGCTATCTGTCTCTTAAGTTTTCGATCCGAGTCTGTCCCTGGTTTTTGATTTCTTCCCCAAGTCTCTTGTTTGGTAATTTTATCAGCTTTCTACCTAGAATATTTCACTCTCAGTTCTTGAATTTGCTCCACTTACCTTTTTGTTTCTATTTTTCGTATTTCAGCTGATGTGTTTATGTTCCTTTATTCTGTGCTTTCATTCGTGTCACTCACCTCGAACCTGGACTCTGCCGGCGAAATTCTCTCGTTAGTTAGGCTGCATGTCGCTCATTCTTGATAGTTTCAGTCTTCTGAATTTGTTTAAGGAGATTTATTGTCATAACTTTGTTATTTAGGCATCTATTTATGATCCACCTTGTCAGGATATTTTAGGTTAGTTCGCTTCTGTCACTGTCATCCGTGTAGGGCATTTTTAGTTCCCCTTCTTTATGTTCGGAGGGTCAGTGGCGTGCCGGTCTAATTTTCCTTTCCGTCTTTAAGTCTCTTATTCTTTATTCTTTCGTCTTGCTGTGTCTCTAGAGGGTTTCTATTATCATTATCTTGCTTTATTTTGGGCCGGTAAGTCTTCTTTAGCCTCCTTCTATTCGGTTTATTGCCCCCCCCCCCCCATTCATTGACGCTATTGGAATTTTTGAGTTTCTAGGGGAAATTTGGGTACTTGTAATTTTCATGGAACCGACTCGCACTATCTTCTCGGTGCGCGCTTTTTTTTGATTTCCGATTTCCGTACAATCTTGTCTTTCTCATGCTGTGCTTCGACGTGTAGTGTAGGGTAATTTGGAGAGTTTTGGCAATTTTTGATTGTGCTAGCCTTTTCGTTGGGATTTTCTCCAATCACCTATTTTGGGACCTCGATTCATCGTTATTTTTGGATTTGGAATCGTCGTCTGGCCTTTTTAAGGGATTTAAACTCACATTTTGAAGTTTGGCGTGCTTTTGGCAAAAAAAAACCCCACGAGGTAAGCGAGATATTTTTCCTTCTTTCATTTATTTAAATCTTCAATCATCTAAGTGCCGTGTTTCCTTTCTACTCTTTTGTTTCTTGATTCGGTTATGTTATATTTTAGGGTTTTTTTTGGGGGTCTAATTTTTATTGGTTGGTTTACCTCCATCGAGGAGTGCCGTATTCGCCTCCTGGTGCTTGCTGCAGCACGTGCCCCGAAGATTTTTGAAGCAGCTGACCTCCTCCATCTATTTGTATATAAGGTCAGAAATTTTGGTATTTTTTCTACCGTTTGTGTCGCCTGTCCGTTTGGATCATCGTGTCCAGCGGCTGGTTTTATGTAGATGCCTGGTCACGGCTTGTTTGTGACCACCCCATTTATGTAGTTTGTTCATTTATTTGTAAATTCATTAATTTAATATCTTACAGTAAATTTGCGTAGTTCATTTGTTTAATAGTTTAATTCAAGGTTCAGTAATACATAGTTGTTTTTTTTGTCAATTTGATTATACTTTTCTGTAGCTATTTTCTAAATTCAATTCAATTAATTGTTTTTTTTGTGTCGTGATTTTGTTACATCCGATACTCCCGTTTGCGCCTCATTGCGTTTTTTTTAGGTAGCGTGCGTGTGATAGACCCGTCGGTGCGCCGCGCGAGTGGAGCTTCACCCGTGTTGCGTATTTACCGTGTCATCGGCGCCTATTTTTCTTGTTCTTTTTTTGAGAGCGTAGCGTTAGTACCGGGTGCTTCGCGTCACTATAAGTAATTTGCTAATTAACCTTTCTGTATTTTTTTTTTTAATTACTTAATTAATTATTTCGATTTGTAATTTCCGCATTTCATTTACCTGTTTTTTTTGTTTAATATACACTTTTGAAATTGACCATTTTGACTACGTATTTTTTTTTTGTTTTGTTACCCCCTTTTGTATACCAGTGGCTCTTAGGAGTTGTAGCCACTGCGTGTTGCGTAAGTATTTTGGAGGATCTGTCGACAACTCCTTGGCGCCCCTTTCTGTTATTAGCCCACGCCCATCTTCGGCTTTGAGTATAGCTGCGGCCGTATCCTCCATTGCGACGTTACGTCATCGGTGACGTCACAACTGACACTTTCTAAGATAAAATTTTTAAATTGTCTTTCTATAGAAACCTAAATTAAAGTTTCGTTTATAAACTGTCCAAAATTCAACACTTCAATTTTCACCGTTTAGAAATGAGCGTGGTACTACGAAGTCAGTTTTCAGGTTCATTTGAAAGGGGTTTGTCGGACTCTTAAGTATCCAAACGTGTACTGCCAAAGTCAATTCCGATCCTCTTTACTTTATACATAAATGAGCTATAAAATATATCACTTGCAAATTGCTTAATAAACTGAAATATATTAATTTGTATTTTTCATTCTATTTGTGCGCATTTTTTCAGGTTTTCATAAAATCGGAATTAAAAGTGGGCGTAATCTACGTTAAGGAAGGCCAATACACTGAAGAAGAAATCCTGGACAATAATGATAATTCAATGTTATTCGAGGAATTTCTTCAAATTCTTGGTGAAAAAGTGCGATTAAAAGGATTTGACAGATACAAAGGCGGTCTTGACACGGTCCACGATCTTACAGGTCAGTACGAAATAAGCACGTCCTTGAATTATTACACTTACTCGCTCTCGAAAATTCTAGGTTTATATTCTGTCTATACAAATTGGAGAAGTATAGAAATAATGTTCCACGTCAGTACACTTTTGCCTTATGAACGCCACGATCCTCAGAAGTTACAAAGGAAGAGACATATAGGAAACGACATCGTATGCGTCGTTTTTTTAGAAGCTGATAATACGTCGTTCTCGCCCGCCTGCATAAAAAGTCATTTTCTTCATACGTTTATATTAGGTAAGTACTCAATAAAAATAAAAAAAAACAAATGGGATTTATGTACCCAGTAAAATTTTCTAAATGGTATTTCTGAAAATCGCACTGCCTAAATACAACGAAACAGTTCCTATTTCTTCCCAAGTATACAATTTTTGAAAAAAGTCTGCAATCTTTCAGGCATCTCCAAAAACCTGAGAATTGATTTATGTTACGTTGTGTTAAATGAAGTCTGGGGAAATGGGCAATATTGATAAATTATTAGAAAAAGTATGGAACAATCGAAAACGTCAATTATTTGTAATATTTTCACTTAGAGACATCAATCCTTAACTGGATTCACTAAAGCAAAAAAAATCATAACAAACCCTAAATGTAGAATTAGTTTCTTTGTAATAAATACATAGGTATATTAAGTAGCTGTTCGAGCGATTCAGTATCACTCATAAGTTTCCTTGTATCTGATATGAGACAACTAGATCTCAAAAAAGCGGTCTATTCGGGTAGCTTAACTGTTGCACTGCCCTCTGCAACTTTTAGTAATAAATTTCCACACGGAGAGTAGATTCATGAAAAGTATTTCTGCAAAAATATCCATTATTTTGCTATGCCATAACATAATGTAGAGAGCTCGGCTCCCTCCGAAATGCTTAAAAATTGTTTCTGTAGGTGAATTGCAGTTAAACCTGAAATTGCCACATATAAAAAGCTCTAGCCTTGGTAATTCGAAATTTAAAAGCTGTCAAAAATAGGAACTCGCAGAAGGGACAAATAAAAAAAATGCGCGTGTAGCACCGTATACGTGATGTAAGTGAAACTTCTGAGAGAGATTCACGGTGAGAGATAGAGAGAGAGCATTTCACGGGAACGTTCAGTCGTTTTTTTGACGCAATATAAGGATACAAACGATATTATTATTAAAATTTTAATATTTTAAATATACTTACATAATAACTGTTCACGGATATAATCGAATATTCACAGGACACAAACGTAAAAAACGTAAATAATCACAAAACACGATGGTAAGTACTAATTATACAACGCGTGGTATCTCAGCTACTCATGCATTGCTAGCAGAGCAATTTTTTTTGGAAAATTAGAACTTGGCAAATGAAAACGGCACCTTAAATTTCAACTCAATAACTTTCCTAGTTACTAAGATAATAAAAAAATATTTAAAAAATATTAAAACTTTTACACCATGTATCTTTGTTAGTAGTCACTTTAGAACATAATATGCTCATATAAACTTTTAGTCTTATTTGGAGTTCCTCTAGCACCCATTTTAATTTGGCACGCCCGTTCTGAATCACCCTATATAGTTCGTCTCATACAACATGCACAACCCTAAATTCGTTCAAATTGTGGTGCGTATGATCTGTAAATAGTCAATTTAATTTAAAAAATCTACATATAAAACAACTTACTTATGGAAGAGGTAAATGAAAACGAGTTTTTTCATTCAAATATAATCAAAACTTATACAGTGTGTCCTAAGCTAGAGTACCTAATTCCTCCATAACTCAAAAGTAGTTGTAGATGTAGAAAGATGGTTCAAATAAAAGTTGCATTCAATCAACTTCCTCACATGATAAAATTATTTTCGACTATACAGGTTGCTCCATTTCCTCTGCACAGCACCTAACTTTTTTTAATGAAACGCCCTGTATCTGATTGCATTTTGGAATTGTTTGTCGAGTTTAAGGGTCACTTTGATAAATGATAGCTATACATTGGGTCTGAGTCTTATGGTTCCGGCGTTATTTGACGTTAAAAATCGTCATTTTTCAAATTTCCTCAATTATTACCTGGAAACTGTACGAGATGAAGAAAAAAGACTTACATGTCTCTACCCCAGTTTTTAGTTCTCTATCTAATGGATCTGGAAAGTACTGCTTCCTGATTGGTAAAAAAATTACCAAAAAGTGGCCAATCTGGAAGCAGTATTTTCCAGAATAAAATTAAAAACTAGGATAGGGACATGTAAGTCACTTTTCTTTATCTCGTACCGTTTCCAAGTTATAATTGAGAAAATTTGAAAAATAGCGACTTTTAACGTCAAATCACGCCAGAACCGTAAGACTTAGACCCAATGTATGGTTAAAAAAGTGGCCCTTAAACTCAACAAACAATTCCAAAATGCAATCAGATACAGGGTGTCCCATTTAAAAAAACGATGTTAGGTGCTGTGCATAAGAAATGGGACACTCTGTATAGTCGAAAATAATTTAAAAATCTGAGAAAGATGATTGGATGCAACTTTCATTTGATTAATTTTTTGATATCTACAACTTCTGTTGAGTTATTGAGGAATTACGCTAGCTTGGGACACCCTGTATATGAGGGTGTATTCATGTACTAATCTGCGAAGAGGTAAATAAGTTTCGACGCTGGCGTTCGACTTCGGCTTTCTTGCGCTTTACTTTTGTCTGTTGTGCATAGGTCAGAAACGCTGTTCTATTTTTATCACTGGGATATAATTAAAACTATAACTACAATCTGTTGTGTTTCCTGTTTGACTACCCTGTGGATGGTGCCCTGTTGGCACTGATAACTGTCTTCTCACACATAACGACTTTTGGTACAGCAAACAATAGCATCTGCAACAGCAGATGGGGTGGCGAACTCAAACGCCGGATGCCGATGAGGGGGTGAGCACATGCGCAATTACGCATATTGCACATATGAGCAAGAAAATTTCTGGCACGAGCAGTACTTCGAGCCTCAGCAGCAGCAGCAGCAGAAAGTGAATAATGACAAACATAAACCAGAATATTTTTCGCTGCCTTGGAAAAGTCCCCCACCGTGTCGAGGCGCACGCTCACCAACCGTTCATTTCAACAACATTCAACGCCAACTTTGATATTTACATATCAATTCACCAGCAAGACGTTTACGTATTGCCACATGTCAGCTATCTCTACATCGAGGACAAGTTCATCAAGGGTGCAGAAGGCAGTATGGCAACACTAACAAATAACGCCCTCAGTTTCCTCTTTGGCGACATTGTCCAAATTACCGAGGAAGACGAGAGGACACTTTAACTGTGCTTTCGCAGTTGTTAGGAACTGTGTGAGTACCCGCAAACATCTACGCAAACGTCAACACTGCAACACAGTTGGAGAAACCACGCTACGTGATTCCACACGAATCGTAAAGGGAATTTGACCACGGACTCAAGCAAATTTGACCACTCTAATCTGATAAACATCAAATTATGCCTGAACTCTGAGTGCTACGAAAATCCAAACTTGAATTTCTTCACGGATGAATACGCCCTGCTATACGAAATGTACGAGAACTTCCGGAGTTCATACTATGTTAAGGTTAAAGATCCACTGTACGGACGTGCAGCATTCACAGATCGATGTCCCATAGTTGTAAGCAACGCATCAAAGCAGTTGGAAAGAATCAAGTCTGGAAAATTTCTCTGCTAACACTACCGCCTACTATCTCATCCTGCATTATCGCATCGTTGAATATACCCCCTTAAATAATTCGGTCATGAGAGTAGTCTGAGAAGAAGTTCTTCGATATGCGTGCCGAATAGAGTTTTCCTCGGCATAAGCACCCCTTGCCTGTGTAATATTATTATGTTTTCAGTCATAAATATTCTTGTATACAGATTATAGATAAGTTTTAATTTTGTTCCGGTGATAAAATACAACGGTGTTTTGTTTCGACTTACAGACAAAAGTAAAGCGTGAAATACATCAACACACCCTCATACATAAAAGAATATACAGTTCTGATTATATCTCAATGAGCGCAGAAGAAATAATAATAGCGAGTCGTCCTAACTGACTTGTTATTTGTATTTTTTTATATTTAAATTATAAACACTATACCTAGAGCTTGTTTATTGAACTTTTAACAATTCGATAGCACACAATTGGGTATTTCACTATTGTTGTCAGCTTTGTTGGTATTATAGTTTGCTATGTGAGAACGTACGGTTCGAGTGTGGACATGGGATAGGGGCTACCGCCGGCGTCAGCATGAGTGCTTGGAGTTAGGGATGCTAACGAGACATCGATACTTCTGAAGTATCGATACTTTCAACAAAAAAGTATCGATATTTGGTATCGATACCTTACATGCAATACTTGCTTGTCTGGTATCGATACTTTTAGAGCGATATCGAATAAACGATACCTGCTGTAAGCGATATAGGCACTAGCTGAGCTGCACTTTGTACGGTATTCAACATTCCCTTGTCTTTATTTTCGTTTAGTTTTGCTTTGTAGTGAGTTCAGAGGTATATTTTATGTACTGAAAAGCTGTAATTATAAAATGTAATGTTTACTTTCTTTCTGCCAATCTTACGTTCACAAAACACCCCCAGTAGACATTTTACAAAAGCGATACCGATACCCGAAGGTATCGATACTTTCTTGTGAAGTATCGGGAGGTATCGATACCTAAAGCCAAAAGTATCAAATGATACTGGTATCTATACTTTCATTCGATACTAGCATCCCTACTTGGAGTTTGCTCTACTCCTATGTGTCATGCTGCTTACCTTACCAACGGTTTAGTTTGCCGGCCACTCCGAAGTTGGCCGATGACGTCACGCTATAGAAATCAACTTTACGGACACCAGTCTGAAGTTAGTCGATGACGTCACGCGATGAGTTTGAATTGTGAAATGAAGCTACATAAGAAATAGCATGGCTGCGCTAGAACCGGGATAGTTTACTACTACCATTTTTATTGAGGAATTGGAAAATGCGATAAAAATCGTGTGGCATTCAATTAAAAAAAATAGTTTTTATCGTCTGAAACATCAGAAGTTGACACATAAATTTAAGCACCCTAAATAACATCACAAGATTTTGGCATTGGGGGGGATCCCCCAATATTTGGAGAATGTGTTTAGGGGACCAAAACGAAGAAAAAAGTCTAATAATAATAATAATAACATTAATAACATTAATAATAATAATAATAACATTAAACATACGGTCAAATATCAACCATTACTGAGATATTGAAAATAATAACCAAAATTAATAAATCATATCACCATTGTTGCCGATTCAGGCCTTGTAGTTGTTTTCAGTTGCTGTTATATTTTCAGTAGGCCAGGCAAACAAGAAAATTCTCATACTACATACTTGTAATTGGCACATTTATTTTGACTTGCGAATTCGCTTAGTCTCAGTCCAGAATCTTCTAGAATGGTAATCATGTTTCGAAGTTGATATTTTGCAATTGGACAAACAAAAATCGCACGTTTTACAAAAACATTTTGTTCACTGATGAGGCTCAATTCACTCGTGATGGAGTAAATAAGTGACACAACGAACATCGCTGGTCAGATGAAAATGCGCAGGCCAAGGTGAAAAGCTGCTTTCAGTATCGATTTAGCATTAACGTGTGGTGTGGCATGATTAATAATCAATTACTTGGCCCAGTTGTACAATAAGGTCGCCTTAGGGGAGTTAGATAGGTATTTAGAATTGTTAGAAAATGGTCTGACAGATCTACTGGACGATGTACCTTTGGGTTTAAGGCAGGATCATGTACTTTCAGTGTTTACGATTATTAACAGCAGGTGTTGGTTGCTATTTTCTAAAGCTTGTGGACTGTATTTTTAAACGCGGATTCAAAATAGGCAATAAATTCTTGCAATAAAGCACTTACCTTATTTTGGTTACTTTTCGATCGTCGAGAATTTGGTTAGTTGATACACTGTCGGAGTGTACCGGTACCGGTAATGAGACCCAATTATGACCAAGTTCTAATGAAATGTCTCTTTTGCACCAAACCACTGTTTAAGTTATTTTCCACGTAGCAGGCGCAATCCGCACTTAACTAAAGTTAAAACTCGACATAAACCCTTCTTAGTTCGGGGACTAATACACTGAAAAAAATATGCTACAAAACACTACAATTGTAGTACACCGTGTTACAATTTAGCATACATATATGACTAAGCACAATTAGTAGTACTTTATAACAACTGATTGTAGTAGCCAATTTGTATTATACACTGCCATTAAATCATACCCACCGAATAGTTAACATACCAACAAATTGTAGTATAGGCACATATTGAAATTTGATAAAAATTGCTATATTTTACAATTGATTTCAAAAATATAATAGTGGCATTTACCTACCTTTTTGAAAATTTCAAAAAAAATGCAGCAAAATGTATTACTTTCATTGTAGTGTAACTCACTTCCAGTTTTGTACTTTTACTAAATTTTTGTTAATTGGTATGAAAGTTTTTATTAAAACACTAACATTTCAATATTAATTTATTTGCATATACATATTACACATAACAATAAACAAATTAGGTACTAGCACAAACACTACCTATTACAAGAAAAAGTTTTAAATACATTATTATGTATTTTGGTAGGTCAAGAAGTCTTTTCTTCTTGACTTTTCTAAAAGAAAGCCGTTCTTTATATTATATTAAAGGAATTATGAGTTACAGCAATTAATTTTTAAAACTTGAAGTTCACCACAGTTTAGAATTATTATAAAAACTTTCAATACTATTGAATATCGTCTTTGTCAATAAGAAATTTTTAGAATTTGTCACTTACATTTTTTTTCTTAAACTGATATAACCAATGTACCTTTGTAGGATAGCACAGGTATAACAGTATTTGTAAATATGTAAACAAAATGCCTTCTACTCATAAGACGTTTCTGAGGCTGTCAGATCTTGAGCCAAAACTGCAAACAGATGAACCCATTGGTCATCGTTGATGAAGTTGGGGGTACAGGCCGGCCTCTGATCTTAATAGCAAAAGTCTGTAATTAAAATTTGGTATAAATCTTACAAACAGCGTTAAAAATGTCTGAAACTACAAATTAAAGCTCTGATCACAATAGTCAGTATCAAGAGAAATTCTAAATATACCATTCTTAAATGCAGTTTACCTTTTAATTAGTAGTTATCATAGCTCTGCAAAAATATTTTACGAGCAGCCAATTTCAGAATGAAGTTTTTGATGTTCCTGTAGTCCAAAAATTGGAAAATATTTTCATGTTCATCAACTGATAACAGTTTTCTCTCGCACAGCACCACACATAAAGCTTCCCGTTGAAACTTGCAGATATGAAAAATTCCCCCTCCCCTTCAATAATGCACATTACTGGTCTTTGCAGCATCACGCTGTCGGCGCTGATTGGCTAAAATGATCAACTGATATATCATTTTGATATTTAAGATTGTAAATTTTGCTAAAAGTGTTGTAGTAATTTATCTTAAGCAAAATCTGCTAAAATGAGGATCATTTCTTACCAAAACAAAAGCGGATATTTGCTAAACATTTCTTCTAAATGTATTGTGCTCTAAGTTGAGATACTGAATGCGAAAATTTACGATTCTGAGTTGTACAAAGTGCCATAAACAATTAATACAATTTACACGGAAATTTTACCATAACGAGTCGCTTATAACAATAAATCCCGTGGAAATTCTGCTACTATTGTAGCACAAAACTAATAAAATCTCTTACTACATTTTTGTAGCAATTTACTCCAAACATTTTTTTTCAGTGTAAGTCTTTCTTCTATCGCCGGAATTTGCGCAAGCGCCCATGCACGAAACTCGCGAAATAAAATGAAACTAATATAACTTATTAATCAAAACAAAAGCATCCAACAACGCTGGCAACAAGAAAATATTATTTACAAACTATATTATATACCTACGCGACATTTAGCATGACGGCGCCCCCATGCATCGAAGTGAACGGTGGTATTTTTGAGAATTTAATTAAGTAATTTCGATTTTTGTATTTTTCTGTAATCGATGTTATAATTTACAATGCAAAATAAACATTTTTTCCTCTAATGCATTAAAATAAATTAAAAATTAATTCCTCGATTCGGACACGGTGTTTGTATTACAGTTATTGTAAAATTTCACCTTGAATTCAAAACATCTTTCATTTAAGAGCACAAAGTTTCATTCTGTCTTGGGAAAAGTACGCAACCTGTAGATTTGAAAATTATTTTGGGAAATGCAGAGCTTGAATCCATGTAACTTTTGTATCAAATATTTTGCCATGACCCTTAAAGTAAAACCACAATTCACCGAAGGCGGGAACATTGATGGTTTCTGGGAAATTGCAAAATTGCCGTTTTTACCCATAATAGGTATATTCTTTCCAGTATTTTAAAACATTTTCCACTTTTCTGGCCTTTTATAATATCGTCATCACCAACGGCAAATTAGTCGCTTTTCAAACATCCAATCCACTTTTAAGTCGTATATGTATGCGATCAGGTGATCACTGACTTATGTATTAAATGTCTCTTCGTGCTTACCTCTTATAAATACCTACCTACTTAAGGAATGCAAAATACTCCAATTAACTTATTTTCAGTTATCATGTTCTTTGAAATTTTGTCCCACAGCAATGAAATTACACAATGACATTTCAGAAAAGGCGTTTTTGATTGCTATGGTAACGGAACTTTCTTTTGTGCGTGAAAGCTGTTTAGACGAACTAGATATTAAGACACTTTGACCCGGTTTTTAAAAGAATCCAACACCGGATTAAGTCTGACACCGGCTTCGTTGCTATGATACAACCAGTCAGAAAGCTGGAATCATAGCAACGAAGCCAGTGTCAGACTTAATCAGGTGTTGATTTCTTTGAAAAACCGGAGCATTAAATTATCTCTGCTCTTTGAAATTTTGTCCCACAGCAATGAAATTATACACATTGACATTTCGAAAAATGCGTTGTTGATTGCTATGGTAACGGAACTTTCTTTTGTGGGTGAAAAGCTGTTTATAGACTAACTAGATATTAAGACACTTTAAATAATTAACTCTACTCAAAACTGAATTATAGGTAAATAATACAAGGGTAGAGAAAATTTATGTGATAATAGTCAGTAATTCATAATTTCAACGAACGCAGCATTGAAATTTAATTGAAAAATTACGATGTCGATGGTGTCTAGTAAAGATACAGATACCAAATTAAATTATTAACTTTTTTTATAGTTGTTAGTGCCAATTTCTTAATAATATTTTGTTATTTTCGTGAAATGAATTTTATGTCAAAGATTCTTGGTCATTCAAAGAAAAAAGCAAAACCTTTACTATTCCTGAAAATTACAAATTAATTTCACTAGATGCTGTATCACTCTACACTAACATTCCAATAAATCTAGCAATTACAACAATTAAAAAAAACTGGAATAAAATCGAACCTTTCACATCACTTACTTTAAAAAATTTTATTACTGCAATTGAACTTACATTAACTACAACTTATTTCAAGTTTAAAAATAAAATTTACAAACAAACTGATGGCTGTGCTATGGGTTCTCCTATTTCAAGTACTATTGCCCAATTAGTTTTAGAAGATTTGGAAACCACCGTTATACCCAAATTATCATTTAATTTACCATTTTTTGTGAGATATGTAGACGATTGTCTGACTGCTATTCCTCCTGACAAAGAAAATGAAATTCTTCATCAATTTAACAATTATCATCCCAAATTACAATTTACTATAGAAGTTTCAAATAATAACCAAATTAACTTCTTAGATTTAACACTTTACAAAATTAATAATTCAATACAAACAGAATGGTACACTAAATCCACTTGGTCCGGCCGTTACATTTATTTTAACTCTATACAACCAACTTGTCACAAAAAAAGTATAGTTATTTGTTTAGCCGACCGAGCAATAAAACTTTCTAGTCCACAATTCAGAAAATCTGCACTTGACAAAGCCACAAATTGTTTAATAAAAAATAACTACCCAAGAAATTTTATTAACAAAATTATAAAAAACAGACTTTATCAATTTTATAATAATAACAATATTAATAAAAAAAAGGAAAAAGAACCAAAAAATTACATTTCCTTACCTTATATAAAAGATATTTCACATAACATTAATAATCTATTATTAAAACATAATTTTGTAATTGCCCACAAAAAATATAACAATCTGCAATTTTTATACTCTAGTCTAAAAACTCCAATCCCAAAATTAATGAAAACTCACACCGTATACAAAATTAACTGTAATAACTGTAACAAAACATATATTGGACAAACCAAAAATCATCTTGAAACTAGGTTAAAACAGCATACATACCAAAATAGCAATTCAGCTATCAGTAAACATATGAAAGAAACTAAGCATAACTTCAACTTTATTAATACAACTATTCTGGAACAAGAAAAAAATTTAAAAGCTAGACTCTTCTTAGAAATGATACACATCAGAAAAGACAAAAATTCATTGAATGACAGATCTGACATCCAAAATCTAAGTCAAATTTACTGTGACATAATAACCTAAATCTGCTCTCTACCACTTGATCTAATTTAATACATGTACATTTTATATTGTTATAAAAATCAAATTTGCTATGTATAATTCCTATTTCTAGCATAGTTACCATTTATTTACATTTTTATTAAGAAAAAACATGTCATTTTTTATACTTATTCAATAAAATCTTGACAAAGACTCCTAACGGAGTCGAAACGTCGATTAAATATTATACAATTCCTTTTATTTGCCAATATTTCACGAAAATAACAAAATATAAATTATTAACATACCCTTATGTAAGTTGCGTTCAGTGTTCAACTGCAATAATTTTCTTCAGTTTTTTTACGAATGCTGTTTCAGTACGGACGTCTCCGAGAATAAAAAGAAAACCGACTCGGTATGAGGTTTCTGTCGTGACTCGGGATGAAGTTGGCGCATACAAACCTTATTTGTGGGAGCAGAGCGTGTTCGATAAAGGCCCTATGTTTAGGGAATGGTTGCTAACCAAAATAGTTAATGGAGAGAGAGCAAGTTATTCCGCCCCTAAATTTGCGAGAATGCAAGAAAGGACGCGTTCTCAGATGCTGGAAGATATCGTAGCCAATTTACAGAACCACGCAGAAACGGGACAGATACCGAAGCCTTATAGGAGAGGTGAGTCCCGTGTTATTGTATTTCTAACCATAATAGTTTCGGGGGTCTGGCACGAATTAATTTTAGATAAACGGAAATTGCTTTATTCTGATAGAACTTAATACTAAACTTCGATTTAGACCCAAACAAGCTCACGTCATGAAATATTAATGAGCACCAAGCGATCATTAATTTTGCCAAAGACTTTATAACCATGGAAAATATAAAGTACCTATAAATTATGTTTGTCTTGATTGAGTTTATACATTTGATAACTCCGAATGGTGATTTACAAATTATGTTGGCTGTACAGTGAAAAATGGAAACGTCCAAAAAATTATATAAAATAAAATCGGACAGCCCATTGACCAGACAGAACAATACTATGAATTTCTAAAAATTAACCCAAAAATGTTAAGAAAGTGGTAGGAATTTCCATTACTCTTATTAAGACAGCTGTTGCTATGTTTGTATGTACTTACTATTTTCTGTGGCTCATAAAATTAAAAAATTATCCTGAAACAGTTCACAAGAAATTTTCGGATTACTTAGTGAATAAATGTTGCGATGAATTTTCAAATACGCCAATTTCCACTTTTCTTAAATAAGAATTAATAATGTATAAAAATGCAATTATTATTTTCTCAACTTTATGTTAATGAGCGCAAAATATGTAACTACCTTGTCCATTTAGTTGACTTTGTAACTGCAATAATAAAAAAGTTACCCAAGTTGAAACACAGCCCGTGGAACACTGAATACTGTTTTTGCTATAATTTTTATATGTAGCGGGTTCCCGGTTAAGGCTGGCGACATCTTATGGCTTAAGAATAGCAAAATAAGTTTTTGATACAGCGGTCCACAGTGTGTAATCTGTAAATATCGAATCCAAGAATATCGAAATCCCAAGTCGAATGGCGAATAAGTAGGTAATAAAGGCAACGAATGTGTGTATTCTTAACAAATTGTTATTATACACAACTACGGATAACTAGAGGAGAGGATGCCAAACGGCGCTATTCTACAATGTAAATCGCGTGGTATCTTTCTCAGCTATGTCAATTTGAAACGAATAGATGGCATTAAGGAGGAAGATAAGAAAGATACTACGGATGTCATTTCGATGTGTAGGGATAAGCTTGGTATTGAGGTGTCTTCTTCTGCAGTTGAAGTAAGTCGTTCACAAGGGAAAAAAAGAAGGTAATCATCGGCCTATCATTGTGCGGTTTATAAATCATACCGTCAACAAGTTAGTGTACAGGGTGACCCAAATTGGGTGCAAGTATGGTGTATCTTGGTAAATATTAGTGATAGAGAAAAAATGATAAAGCACTTGCGATATCTTTTTTTATGTTCAAGTCGAGGAATGCTTGTATCTCGCTTATTGTAAGGGATGGTGGGATGCAATGCAGACATTCTTAATTCACTTTTTTGAGTAAAATTCAGTGGAGTAGTCAGACTTTTAATGTAATGAAGGGTTTATGAACTGCCTGCCAAACTTGTGTAATTTTAAACGGCGGCCATATTTGATTTTCACACAGTTGAATGAAGGATTTTTTTCTGATTTCAGAAATATATAGTTTGATATACCTAACTTCAATATTAACGCAGCTATATCGAATTTTCTGTTTAACTAATTAATGCGGATAATTACTATGTATGTCTGTCGAAAACATAAAGTGGCTATGATGAAACAAACTAACACAGCATTTGACTTTTATTTTTACTCGTATATATGATTTGACATTTCAACAATTATTGTTAGTGCTATTGTTGTGGATCATTAACACAAAATTGAATTTTCTAATTTGGAGAAATATAATATGATGAGTGTTATATTCTAAGCAATAAACATGCCAACGCAGATCCCGATTTATATTTTGCACGCTATCCCGAGCGTCATCAGCCTCATATACGTCCATATTAAGAAGACTCTGTTGCTTGAATGAAAATATTCAAATATTCTTAATATTTGTGGAGAGATAGGCGGCGCTCAAGATACCACAACAAAGAAACAATTAGCCAAATCGGTCGAGCCGTTCTCAAGTGATGATCTTTCATACATACGGCAATTGATATGGGGTTTTTACGTTTTTCCGGGCAATTTTTCCCATTTTTCTCTTCATAAGAACCTTCCCGGAACTTCAAGAAGCATTAAAAAAAATTAACTAAATTGGTGCAGCCGTTCTCGAGTTTTGCGCTTAGCAACACATTTAGCGATTCATTTTTATTTATATAGATTTTTGTAAGACAGTGACAGTTATGCCAGACTGCATATGACATACCTACGGAACCGGGCGTATTATCAAGAAACGAGTCCTTGAACGTATACGTCAACACCTCGATGAATTTGCAAGTCTAGGGGTTCGCGTCTCGCCGTGGTCAATTTTTTTCGTTATGGTCACTTAGCTTTTCCTTATGAATAAACAATTCTTCAAGTTATCGTCAGAAGGGTATCGCCATCATACTAGAGAGAGTTCCAGCCATTTGACTTTTATTGTTGATTTTAAATATCCATTGTTCACAAGTCTCCTCGACCGGTGCCGTAGATCTATAAGGTTTAAGGTATGCACTGCATTCTCGTCAAAATTTGAAAAACTTCGGAAGATTCCTGGGTTTATTTTTAAATATTTAAAAAAAATGCAATTAAAGAATGAATAGATCAATAGGCTTAACAGAATTTTAAATTTCGCACGTTAAATATTCTTATTCTTGTTACTGAAAGTGTAAAGGTTCGTTTACATGTTGAAATAAATTGCGCACATTGACTTGTGCATCCGAATTTACGCAAATTAACTGTGTCGTTGAATTCTATTATAGACGTTTTTACAAAACATTTTTATAAAATTTTCTGCCTTGTCAAATAAATTATAGAGTTTATTCTTTTGATTAAGCAGTGTATTATTTATTTGTAATGGAAAATATTGATGACGATTTACTTCTTGCTGTTGCTGGAGTTTGTATTGTTTGTTTTGACACTGATTAAATTATTATAGTATTTCTATTACACATTATTAACATTGTGTGCGAATTCTACTATCTCTACTATCAATAGGCAAAATCAAAATATATTATTAAAAAAATATTATTTCTGTTGTACTGTATCAGAGTACTCGCATATAGAGCTCCTTGGAAACGATCGGGTAGCGAGACGTTGCGAACGCCAATGATAATAGATGCGAAAGCCGGTACACGATTTTAAGACAATTCCTTTAATTATCGTCCAATTTTGTAAATTTAAAACTGGGTAGTTTCAGAAAGATCAAGCGCAGAACGTAGAACGTAGTTTCTGATATCTGCTGCCGTCTCAATGATATCGCCAGTTAAGAGGGATACGTACGTTGAAAACAGCACCGATTCAAGCTCTATGTTACGAAACGTAGAGCTCTTAGTAATAAATATTTTGTAGAAATTTTTTCTTTGTCGGAAAGAAGAAGGTTTGTTCTACAATTCCGTCAAACCAAATTAAGAAAAAATATGTAAATAGTCGTAGAAACGAGACGTAAAATTTGCCTTTTGGTGTATTTTTAGCAGCTAGAAACTTGGTTCAAAAAGCAACTACTGGAAAACTAATTTGAGCACACTATTATAATATGAACATTAAATTGCTTACATTTCAAATTTGAATGCATTTAGACTGAAAATAAATAAGCTACATTAAATTTACTTCGACAATAAACCGCGGCCTCCGATAGATACAGGCCAACATGCTGCCCCCCTCCACACTAGAGATTCATATTTAGTAGTCCGAACTAAACGCGCGCGAATTCGCATTACCCATGCAGTAGGTATACGAGCGCCCCGATTGTTTTCAATTTGATGGAAGGTAACAACGTGACCATAAATGTTATTTCTATAAATTTTGGGATAATTATAAATAAACGGTATGTGTAGATGCCATGTCACTGTTGTGCGCCTGGGTGCACCAGTAATATATTATAAAAGAAAAAATCAAGACGAATCCGGCAAAAGTGCGTTGTCGTTCCCTCATAAGGAACCGGGAAGATTACAAAAGTGACTTCGCGTTATACATCGCGATAATTTTGTACCCTCCAAATCTTCGGTAATTTGTATATTATCTATAGATCATTTTGATGAGCGATTTATAGTGCGCAAAGAGAAAAATTTGCATATTCGGACGGAACCACAGTAGAATTATCAAACAAACGATTAAAACTGACTTAAGGATGCTTATCCAACTACTTTTAAAGCACAGCCTTCTTACATGTCTTCGTTTGTAATAAAAAAATAAAATCTCCCTAGGATCGTGAGCATGGGAGCATGCTATGCACATAAGAAATTCTTTAGCTCAGCAAGAAGTAGAGTTTCCAAGTTTCTAAGAATTTTGTCAAAATTTCGCACAAAAGTTAGAACATAACAAACAACTTATGTAACTATTTTAAAATAATTAGGTGCCTCGGAAAAAGTATGTATTTGACCATTGGCAGTAAAAAATGCCTGCAATTGTATTATCTTTAATAACAGACGTAAATTTAAAAATCCAAATGTTTTCCAAAGACTATATAATATTACGAACTGCGATAAAGACATTGCAAAAATTCTTGAAAAGGATCTGCTGGTTAACAAGTAGTGTAAAATTCAATGATGTTATGAAGTATTTTGAAACTTTTAATACAGATACGAGTGAATGAATTGTACCATTTTTTAGAAGCAGCAAATGCAAACTTGCAAAGTGTCCTTGCATGTAATAACTTTAAGGAATTGAGTTCGTGTGTTCAAACTAAATTAAAATTTTTAAGAGCGCAACTCGTGTTTTCTAGAAGTCCAAGATACTTTAACAATGCTACGTATTTAAAAAAAAATGTTTCTTTAAAATGGGGACAGTAAACTCAGGATATTTTCTTAAGTTTACGTGTTTTTGTTTTCAATATAAAGTGTTGTAAATGTTTCTTTCAGTTTTTCTTTGTTTAATTTTCTATTTAATAGCGGTAATATGTCCAATTTTCGAGATAAAATATATAAAAGTAAGTTACACAAAGACATGTCAATCGCAACCCCTTTTTAAACCACTAAAACACCCATGTTTTAGTAATATTCACCGTATTTACGCTGAATCGCCGTAAGGCGCCGCATACTAACGCAGCAGAATCCGGACTACTATCGCATCCATTAAAATTCAATAGGTAGGCCTGTATTTATCGGAGGCCGCGAATAAACCCATTTCTAAAAACGGGAGTCACCTCCTTCCACTAGCAGATTCTAACCTCCCCGCGGCAGTCGTCACCGACTGAGTACGTTCGGGCCGTATCTGGCCGGCAGATAATGTTTCTCCTCGTTTTTCTCCTACACTGGCTGGTGCAGTGGGGGAGAGTATCACACGACCGAGTGCTTATTTTTCTTGAGCAACGTACGTATCCCTCTTAAACGAAAAATGTCGGATGTAATAACTCGAGAAAATCGCACTTTTATGCGGGGCATGTCGATAAAACCTGTGCTTTGTTCTGTGTTCCGCATTTATTTTTTGCACTAGATAGGTACTGAAACCAGCAGGGCACCAATTGGTAGATCTGGAAAAACTGAATACGATGGTATAAATTTCTCATTCGTCCATTCTTTCCATAAATCGCTCTGCATAATCCAAACGCACATGCCAATTTTTGACGACTCGCGGATTCTTCGTACTCAAGGTGTGTACTATGTTACAGGACAGGTCAGACATTTTTACCTTTCGTGCACACGAAATTTCATTTCTAAGCACAATTTAGCGGTTCAGGTACCCTACTACTACTATTTTACAACCAACTTACCTTGTCTAGATTAATACAACTTTTAAATAAAGTAATATAGTTCTTTTCAGATATCTTGGCGTGTGTGTGCAGTAATCTGCGCATTACGTTCATATGTCTTTCTCCCTTTTGTAAAACGGATTTGTTGAATTTTAATTACTGCTGTAAGATGACTTGAGAATATTCTCACGTTTCCGTATTTGATCTCACTCTTTCTTACTATGGTTGTGTGAAACAAAATGGTTTCAGTATTAATATGCTTATATTGCAAAATCCAGTGGTCACCAAGCAATTTATTAAAAATTATTGCCTTTCAAGTATAACTGTCAGTTTGATTGTCAGGTGCCTGGAAATGTTTTTACCAAACAGTAGTCGAGAAGTTTTATGAAATATTTTTGAATACTTTACTCGAGAGAAGGAAAATAATGGTCCTCTATTGCCTTTAACTTGTGACCAGGAGCGATTGGCCGATGCATCAAAAGTAATTCTACGCAGCGTGTCGCGCATAGTTGGAGAGGAAAAACGAGGTTTGTCTGCTGCAACGCCCGGAAAAAGGCAAATCAAAATTAAAAAGTGAAGATGTAACTGACAGCATTAAAACCGAAGTAAGGAATGCTATTTATTTCATGAAAGAAAAGAAATAACACATTACATTAAAAATTTTAAATAACAAATTAAAATCAAAACAAATAGTGGATATTTCTGACACAAAAGGTTGTGGCGTTTATAACCAATAGCAGATTTAAGTACGAACTAGAAAATAACCGGCGTCTTTTGTGTGAACGGGCTAATGTTGTGGGTAAAAGAATACATTTCTTGAGGGAAAACGTCAAAATGCTCATTACTATAGCTTTGTTTGTTATTCAGTGTTGGTGTAGTTCAGAACATACACTGCAGTGTAGTGAGGGCAGGCAGTGTAGCCTAGAAATTTGCACTGTTACCAAACGTGCTGGTGTAGTTTGATGCCAGTGTGACGTTATATTGACGTTTTTAAACCCCTCCACCAACCAAATCCCGCTTTACGGCTTTACACTC
Source organism: Xestobium rufovillosum (assembly GCA_963966045.1). Lineage (NCBI taxonomy): Eukaryota > Metazoa > Arthropoda > Insecta > Coleoptera > Ptinidae > Xestobium > Xestobium rufovillosum. Next base: position 15,173,064 of record OZ014492.1, on the reverse strand, counting down.
GTTACACCTCCTCTCGATCAGGCGTAGTTAGTGCAGCCCGGAGTACACTGCACTGTTATACCAAACAACTTACACAAGTTGCACTTGTGGGATGACTAACAGTTTCGTGCAGGAAAGTGCAGTTTAGGTTGCACCAGTGGTGGATAACAAACAAAGCTAGTGTGTCGTGTCCAGAGTCGCGGCGCACACGCTTGTCGCGGATACTAGCAACAGCAAAATTTTGGAAACTACTGAACTGCTGGCGGTTGCTTGGATAATCGGATATGGCGGCGCAAACGCCAACAAATCTGAAAAATACTATATCTACTTATTTAGAGTGTCAAAACGCTGGCATGCGCGAGTGAGTAGTCGTTAATGCTCAGCAACAGTGCCCGCGGTTTGGCTATGGATGGGTGACCCATTTCTGCGCTGTGGCTAGGGCGCGCCTTGGATCGCCTATCCAGCTTTACCTAATGAGGATTTCCAGGTTTTCCTCATTCTCGCACTAAATGGTGGGTAGAGTACTAACAACTGTAGGTCGTTCCTGTGACGTACCTGCGGCCAATAGTAATATGCCGCCTCCTCCGTCCCGCACAAGCTATATAGTTAGCTTCTGGGGCTAACCTTAGGGTTAGTAGGAGTGAGTTGAGATATTATTATTATTATTATTATTTCATACTAAATAATAATGACGAGTAAATGAAAAGTTCCAAATTCTAAGAAAATATTTCTCTAGCTCGGCTATGAATAGTCTACATTCTCTACGCCAGCACTGACTGTTTACGGGAATTAAGTAACAAAAAATAGGGTATATCGGACCATTCAATAATTACAAATTAAATCAGTGACACACCTTCACACTTATACTTGGGCCGCCCAACAGACGGAGTGATCACCCTGCAAGAACGTGCTCTAGCGGGACCAATATTAATTTATGACGACCGAATTGGAGTGATGCGACTTCGTCGGGTCTAAAGAAAGCGCATCACTGCGGTTCTGTCGTCCTAAATTGATAGTGGTCCCGTCTACTGTCTAGAGCACGTTCTTGCAGGGTGATCACTCCGTCTGTTGGGCGGCCCAAGTATAGTTGATAGCTTCTGCCTTTACTTGATGAAAATCCATAATTAACTGAACTGATAATAAAAAGACAAACTTGTCTAGATTCTCACAAATTTTGATAATAAAAAGACAATGTTCACACTTCATAATGGTCAACCGTAGAATCGACCGGAACTTAATGAACTCCACGCATCGAGCGATGAAACTATTCTTTTTGAACTCACCGCTCTCAAAATGACATTTCGCGAACCCGACAGACAAACTCAAACATAGTGTTCGCGCACTAGTGCGCGAAATCTAGCAAAAAGCACTGGCCCTTTCAGGCTCTCTAGAAATAATTTGACTTGATAGAAATGAAGTTTGGTTAACAAAACGCCATTTCTCCAATTTGGATGTTGAAAATAGTGAAGGAATAAAGATAAATCGCTATTAATTCGATTGACACTTTGATATGACAACTCAATTCAATAAATTAAACCAAATGTTGAAACAAATAATAAATTACTCCGCGAACTACCAATATTTAAATAAAATGTTATACAAGGTGTTACAAATTAGTAGGTCAAGCCGTTAACCACAGATTATCTGGCCGAAATTAATGGGACTTTCCTTATGCCATTTTTCATTCAGGCTTCTTTCTTTCAAGATACAGGGTGTTAAAGTTAAAATTTAAAAAACGATTTTTAATAATAACTCCTTTGTTTTTTGGGATGTTTAGTTGAAATTTTGTACAACAGTTTTTCATATACCGGCACAATGTTTGTGTAATTTTGATCAAAAAAATCGGTGCGCGAACGGAGGAAACGGGGGGGTAGTAATACCCATTGACCCCCAACTTTTCCCTGCGCACGTCTATGGTTAAAAGGTATTCTTTTTTATAAGAAGCGTTTGTTTCTTTAACTTTTTTCACTCTTGTAAAATTTTTATTTAGGGCTTGGTTTACGAGATATTGCAACCCATTTGACTATGTGTTGTTGATCCGCTCGCTGTTTAAATCTTCCAATTTTTTTTAGGTGATGAACTCAGCTCGAGAAAAATGTTCTTGGATGGATGTGTTTCTGCATAACGTCTAATTTTCAGAAAAATGCCCTTGGATGGCATCGATTCCGACATGTTCCTGCATAACGTCTAACAGCCAAATTAGCATTGGAAAGAAAGACAGGTAGGCGTTAAGTTGTCAAAATAATTATTAATAAAAGAGGTACCATCCAAGGGCATTTTTCTGAAGATTAGACGTTATGCAGGAACACATTCATCCAAGAACATTTTTCTCGAGCTTAGTTCGTCACCTACGAAAAATTGGAAGATTTAAACAGCGAGCGGATCAACAACACATATGTAGTCAAATGAGTTGCAATATCTCGTAAACCAAGCCCTAAATCAAAATTTTACAAGAGTGGAAAAATTTAAAGAAATGAACGCTTGTTGTAAAAAACAATACCTTTGAACCATAGACGTGCGCAGGGAAAAGTTGGGGGTCAATGGGTATTACGACCCCCCCTTTCCGCCGTTCGCCCATGAATATTTTTGATCAAAATTACACGAACATTGTGCCGGTATATGAAAAAACGTTGCACAAAATTTCAACTGAATATCGTAAAAAACAGAGGAGTTATTAATAAAAGTAGTCTTTTAAATTTTAACTTTAACACCCTGTATCTTGAAAGAAAGAAGCCTAAATGAAAAATGGCATAAGGAAAGTCCCATTATTTTCGGCCAGATAATCTGTGGTTAACGGCTTGACCTACTAATTTGTAACACCTTGTATATTGGTAGTTCGCAGAGTAATTATTTGTTTCATCATGAACTTCTACCAAAAAGTAAAAGAAGAAAATATTAACTACATAAACCAAATGTCATTTTCTACAATTGTCAAATGGAAATCTCTCAATGTAACCACTTGATTTTTTGAAATTTTAAATTGGAAACGTATTAGATAATAATTAAAAAATTATAATGATCGTTTCAAAAAATATTGTACGAACCTCGATGCGCGAAGGCGAAAAATGTCTTCTCGCACTCGTTTCGTAAATAACTATTTAACTTGTGCCGCTTTTTTAAGATAGATTTTTCTGTTCTTTGGAGGGGTGTTTTTTAGAAACTTCGAATATCGATAGCCTATAACTTGAAAATAGCTTTCTACATACTCCTGAATATGCTAATACACGTGGTCGAATTTAATAGTGTCATTCTTTTAGTGGGTCATACAGATTTATAAAATTACGACATTCTAAGGATTCGGGAAAAATATGGGGGGAGCAATAATATTTTGCCTGGAAGACTGAAAACGAAAATACAGGAAACTTGCTTAAATTGTTAGTTTTTTTAAATTTTGTGAATTTCCGGCATGTAGTAAATAAGTAAATGACTTTATAACTATATAATATCGACGTTATAAAGTTTTTTTATTTATTTACTACATGCTAGAAATTCACAAAATTAAAAAAAAAAATAAATTGAACTGGCACAAATTAAACAAGAATTTTTAAATTATTAGATTAGGCAAAATGGTAAGTACCTAACGAATGCGTGTTGACAAGTAGATTTTTTCTGGCAGTTATTTCAGAATTCCTTACCTTATTCTTAGAACATGTTAACCTAGGGTGGTTTTTGATGCGAGTAATAACTCATTTTTATGTAATGCTGCAATTTATTGTTTATTTTGCAATATGGAATATAATATATATTACCGATGGCCAAATGCAAGACCTTAACTTAAGTGCGATTCTCAAACAACTAAAAAACATTTCGCTTCCTCAAATAGATAACTAGAAAAAATGCCATCCATCAAAGTATCAGTCAATTAGAAAAAACGTCACTGGTAAAACAAATATGCATATATTTACCCGTGCCTAACATCAAATAGCTTAACAAGGTAAACAAAATTTCGCCATTCATTTCGGAATTAAGTTCATTTAGTTTAGGTAGTACAAAACAAAGAGAACTGAGTAAACAATAACAAAAGTTTGTGGCGATGTTTCAAACCAAAGTCTAAACCACTATGGCCAAGCCAGAAAGTAAAAACAAGCTAGAGTTCCACAGTAATCAGAGCTTAGGAGTCGGAGCTCCGAGGGCGTACATATGTCGAGAAAAGTAAAATGTAATTAGTGGCAATGCCAACAACCATTTCGTTTCTGGTCTAGAGTGTTCAACTTGTATTTAGTTTCCACATTCTGATCCTTTCGCCACTTTCAGCTGCTTGTACCCGCATTTTGGCAATCATAATGAATGCCTTGTTTTGAGAATCCTTGAATTTTCAATTCACAAAATAATAGTTGGGCTACCTGTTTTTGATATGTTTTTATTAGAACTCTGATAACAATCAGAGTTCTAATACTGCCAGCCGGGGCTAATAATGGAGGTATGAAAAATTACTATGTTGGAGTAAATTACTTTTATATTAACATTACAGTAAAACTAAAGAGTAGGTAGATTAAAAAAATTAATTTGGTGTATCATAACAGTCCCTCATCTGGGGCTTTTACTGAATACTGATACACTATGGACTTATTGCGATAACGTTCTGTAACTTCATAATTTCAAAGAGAGTGAAACAGTGGGCTGTTGCGATATGCAGTAGGGCTTTATTAACTTGCTGTACTTATCTGGTTGGTGTATCTCAAATGGATTTGGAGATATCACAGTTGATGTTTAACAGGCATTTTAGTCGAAGAAAATATTTCTTTCAAAACATGAAAATTAAAAAAACGTGCAACATCAAAGATGATAAAGTAATCACAAATTTCCTATAAGGGGCAAACAATAGTGTCACGAAAGTAACCTCATTCGGCGCCTATGGGTGTTTGCAAAGTGTCATTCACTGTTTGTAAACAAGTCTACAAATGTTTTTATGGCATTATTGAGATTCTTGTAGAAATTTCGATGACCAGAGAGTTTGATAAGGGTATACAAGGCGTGTAAGTGGCTGCAATGGTCAGTCAGTTCTTTTAGGATGTGATTGGAAAAATTCAGGCAAAAATAGTAAGCAATATTCAGTATGTCGCCGACTGGGTTACAAAGAAGTCAAAAAAGAATTAACTTTAAAAAAAAATCTCATAGCACATATAATTTTTATCCAACTGTTAGAAGAAATTTCTTATTCATTTTTATGCATTTTTGGATTTGAAAAACTTTTATTAAAATATCATTAAATTCAAACAAAATTTCATGAATGTTTAAGTATTCAAATAGTGTGCTATTTACATCAAATAGAAACAGAGTCATTTTCCATAAGCTTCTTTTTGTTTCTTTTTTGAATTTGAACACAATCAATTTTTAAAAAATTTGACTAATTTCCGTGAAAAAATCTTATGACATAAAAATTTATCACTTAATTTTTTTCTGAAGATTTTGTAATTATTGAACGGTAGCATTCCTCAGCAGTACCATGAATATGAAATAAACTTTTACTGTAGCGTCAACATTAATGAAAATTTTCTAAATCTAGAAACGCAACAAATTAAGAATATTTTCTGGCAGAGTTGGATAATAGTTATTTACGATATAAGTGGGATATAAGCTTTATTAACGTACGCACTCGTGGGGCAATCGCAAAAGTACGTTAATAAAGCGTTATCACACGTATATCGTACAAATTTTTATTTACCTACGCCCCTAAAAAGTGAAAATAAACGGTAATTATAATTTGACATTTGTCAAGACTTATAGAGAAAATCAGAACATTGAAACTACATGGCGACACATCGAGATGGCTGTTGTAAAATTGACATATTAATATATTTTGTCCACGACTATCTTACAACATACTCTTTATACTTGTGTTTCTTCAATCATACTTAGATACATTTATCACTGCAGTGATTAATGAATATTATTCACTACACCAATAGGAACATCGCTTTGACCCTTTTTTACATTTATTTAGTAGGCCGCGATCGCGATGTGTCAGTTCAGATTGAAACGTCAAATGAGCATAGTTTGCTTTTAATTTGAAATGCATATTCTAAAAAAGAAGATATAATGAGTAGTGAGAGTGAAAACGAGGTTTCTTTAACAGCACCAGCAATAAAAGAAGCTGCAGAACTTGCCTCATTAGATTCATTGCCCAAAAAACCAAGAAAATTATACCTGAGAGCGTATGTATGAATCTTTCTTACACTGGAGAAGGGAAATGACGGTAAATTATTTCTGGGAATCTATTTTGATAGTCGTGGACAAAGTATAGTATACAACTCGTTATAATGATGCTATTATTACCTCGGATGATTACAAAACTCGCTCGTTTCACTCACTCGTGTTGTAAACTTCATCCTCGGTAATAATAGCATTCATTATAAACACGTGTATAATATACTATAATGCTACTGTCATTAACTTAAATTGATTGGCTGAAAAGCAGTGCGATAAGAAAAACGAGTGCTGTAATAAACTCATTAACGCACCCAAAATGAGTGCGTTAAGAAGTTCTTAACTGACGAGTGTTGATAATAGTTATTTATCTAACCCCGCTATGAAATGTCACATGTTAAATGCATTTTTGACATTACGAAACGTCATATTTTTCATAACTATCAGTTCATTACGTAACTAGTTATGTAATGAACTTTCATTACATAACTAGTTATGTAATGAACTTTCATTACATAACTAGTTATGTAATGAACTTTTACGTAACTGAATATTTAAAAGCAAAAACAAAAATAAGAATTTATAACGTATAATTAAATGTTTGTAATAGCAAGAAACTAAAATTAATTTTAAACATGCAATTCCGAATTGTTACGGTTACAGTTGTGGTTGGTTTGTATGTACATAAATAACAAAATTACTACAAACACAGTTACTAAACTAAACTAAAGTCCTGAACCTGACGGCATATTAATTTCTTTCTTCGAAATAGCAACCTGCTCGTGGTATTCTGAGCCCGATAGATTTAATTGGATTGAAGCAGTTCCCTCGGAATGTTCTCCTAGTATGTTATCTGCAGTTCTTTTTTTGTTGGCCAAAGAATTTTAGATGTAGCTTTCTGCCACAGTACTCGATTTCCAGCCCCCATGCTGCTTAATCTTTAAAATGTCAGCTCCTGAATCTGCGAGCAAAGATGCAGATGACCGCCGGAAACAATGTCCAGTATAACCGGCAGGATTTGGTAAACCAAGATGTTGGGCAATTAATTTTGGTAAGGATCCAAATGTGTTGATACCTACAGGCTGCACTCCACACTTGCTATTACTATATTTAACAAAAAAACGATCATGCTTTGTAATTTGTGGTCGCAGTTTGACGTATTTTCGAATAATATCAACCAAATTGTCTTTATATCCAGAAATGTTGCTATTTGTGACCACAAACTCCCGTATCACATGTGTTTTTGTGTTTGGAATAGTAATTTAAAAAAAATTTCCTTCATTTACAACATCTCTGATACGCATCTCAGTCAGTTCCGCTTTTCTACAAGCACCGGCTACTCCAACAATCATTGCCACCTAAAATAATCAATAAATTAGAAACGGAAATGTTTCAAATACAATGACAGTAAATTATACCTTTGCGAATAAAAACTTCCTGTCATCAGCCTCTCTAATGAAAGTTTCAAAGTTTTCTCTTGTAAAAATCATAGATTTTTCGGCGTGATAACCCGCAGATCTGCGCTTCAAAAATGCTACTAATGTAGTATACTTTTGGATGTTAATGCTTCTTTTGACATTTAATTCTGCCTTTAACATTGAATACATACTCCATACTGTAGATGATTTATAGTTTTTCATTGTTTCGAAGTACGCTAACAGAACCTTTTCACAAACATTTTTTACTCCTTTTTCTTGGCACCATTTTTCAAATTTCTTATATGTATCTTCATACCTACTTCTTGATTTACAGGGTATTATTGAATCTATTGCCAAATTCGCTGATTCTTCTATATCAGAAGGCATATCTACCTCAGAATAATCCATTTTTGGCGTAATTTGCAATAAAAAACTCATCACTGACAATAGTTATTTATAGTATCCATACCAACGCCAAGGTAAAGCGATGAAGTTGAATTTATTTGTACGGCTACAAGGGATGTTACATTATTTGGAGTAGCACAATTCTTTTTTATTTTTTAAAGCGGGGTTAGATAAAATTTTGTACTTAACACGTTATGAAAAGGCTAATCTTATTTGACTCATATAATTTGCAAAACTCGCTCACTTCGTTCGCTCGTTTTGGCAAATATTATATTCGTCAAATAAAATTAGTCTTTTCATAACTGGTTACGTAAATAACTATTAAGATACAAGTATCGTAACGGTTCATATTTTGATACGAGATGGGAAAATTAGCAAACGAAGCCGAAGGTCGAGTTTGATAACCCATCGAGTATCATAATATGAAGTTACGATAAGAGTATCTTACAACGTTTTATCTACCATCAGCAAGACCATATTCGGCATCAAATTTGCTTAAGAAATACATAATTAGTAAACGAGAAATAATAATTATGCACAAAAAAGTAGCAGGCCGGTATGTATATATTTTGGCTTCCGTCTGTGCTCTTTTGACAGCTCTGTGAATGATAAATTTTTCCTCGGACATAGCAGCAATGTGGCTGTGAAAAGTCTTCCTTCAACATCTCCCGGTGTTGAGTTAATATATCAAATTGTGCAAATTTTTTAATTAACGTTTACAAGTAAGTTTCATTTGATTTTAGTAGGTAGGTATTAGTTTGCCGTGAAATTCGCTTCACAAAATGCGTGGTATAAAGAATGTCTATTTGGCATCTTTATCGCATAAGAGCGCTAAAGTATGTCATTAGAGCACTCAAATGAATGTCATAAAAATTTATATTATGTATAGATAGTAGATAAAAAATATTATGTGGGATGGGGAGTTATAGAACAAACAAGGTGATTTTTCTGAGAAATTAAAAATAATTATTGTTTCCTTCTTTTTAGCCCCATCCCGGGCATACTGCATATACGAGTAGAGTGTTTACATAGCAGTGCGATTTTGACGACGTGAAGAGAAACTTGTGGCGTGTAATAAATAGTAATACCAGGTCATTCGGTGCGAAATTGGCCGGTACTATAAAAATGATGTAGAGAGAAATGTGAACTGTTAGATTGTGTATTCTTGAATTGTTTAGTGTTAGAGTTCCCATGGTGCGACCGAAAAAACTTTGCTTAATTCAAAAAAAACGAAAATTGATTTTAAATACAACACTTTAATAACACTAAAAAAAACAAACAACAGAACAAACAAAAACAAATTAATAAAAAACAATTTCAATAAAACTCGAAGGACCTGATTGATTAATTAATTGAAATGCGTTTAAACAACGAGAAGAAGGAAATACGTGTGTTAGCTAAATTGAGTAAATCTGTACTATCCTAAAATATTTCTAAATTTTACATACTAGGGCAACTAAATGTGCTGTTCACAAATCGCAGGTAGCAAAACTGTCACCCCTCTATGACACTACCCAGATGTGTTACGAATGCTGTTGGTACGAAAGGTATACAAATGTCTAAATCGAAAACTGACTAACATATACAGTGCGTTTTAAGAGTTTTGAATCTCAACATTCCGCCCACCTTGAAAGGCTACCTTTCAAAAGCACAAATAGTTTAATTCACAGAACAACACATTATTAGTTATTACCGGCACTGATCACCCTACGCACTATTTTCACCTATTCTGTTATTGATGTCTACCGGCAGCAAACAGACTCAGGAAACCGCCACCTTTGGTGTTCCTGATGATGTTCGAACTGAAACAATCCTTGTGATTCCGTCAGTTCCAGGGTGTAACTCCATCACGCGACCTAATTTCCAATTCAAAGGTGGAATGTTATCCTCCTTTATGATTACTATTAAACCCGGCTTCAAAAAAAATTGTGAGCGGGGTTTCCACTTTGAGCGATTTTGTAAAAGTGACAAATATTCCGATGACCAAGTTTTCCAAAAATGCTGGAACATCTGCTGAGTCCTTTGCCAATATGATAAGTTATTAAACTTTATATTAAGAAGTGATGGTTCTGGAAGAGCGGTAAGCATCTCCCCAACAAGAAAATGTTAAGTCTGTGGGATCTGAGGAAAGTGGAGTTAGGGGACGTGAGTTTAAACATGCCTCTATTTTTGCTACAAGTGTGCTCATCTCTTCATACGTTAATGCTGAATAGTCAACCACTCTGCGAACGTGATGTTTTACCGATTTTACTGCTGTAGTAAAGATGCTAAAACTGATGGTGTGCCACTATGTAAACTTTTCAAATGTTCATAAATAATTATAAACGTGGTTAGGTGGTGACCCTTGGGTAAAATCACAGGATGTTGTTGTTGATAGGAAATGGGAGCATTTTGCAATCTTCCGCCAACTCTGAGTAAGCCTTCATAATCTACAAATGGATTCAAGGACAAAAGTTTGCTCTTAGGGTGAAGATTTCCCTTGGACAACTGTTCGAGATCTTATTTAAACTGATTTTTCTGTGCTAACTTAATCAACACTTTCATCGAATTTTCTAATTCTTCGGCTGTTAAATTTCCCTTCCGTCTATCTGCTTGAAAATTCTTACTGTTGTGCGCGAATCGTGAACAATATGCGACAACTTTTTTCAGTTCAATTAGATAAGAGTACTTCTGAATAAGATCAAATGTTTGATGCGGAATGGTCATCATGTCAACTATTTTCCTTTCTAGTAAATTATTCATCTCTATTGTTTGTGATTTGACACAGCGTTCTTCATTATGACATAAGAATTCCGGTCCATTACACCACAAGGTTGAATTTCTTAAATCTAGTGCAGAAGTACCACTTGAAATAATGTCAGCGGGATTTTCGTGTGTTCGCACGTGTTTCCAATCATCTATGTTTGTGAGATCTTGTATCTCACCGACTCTATTTGCTACGAATGTTTTAAGTTGGTTTGATTGAGATTTGATCCATTCTAACACTATAGTAGAATCTGTCCAGTAGGTGCACTTTGAAAATTTTATTTCTAGTGCCTCTATTACCCTTGATGCCAATTGAGCCAGTAACATTGCACCGCATAATTCCAAGCGAGGCAAAAATGTGGATTTCAAGGGTGCAACTCTCGATTTTACCCACAATAAATGTGTATAATGCATGCTGTCATAAACTGTGGTTCGTAAGTAAATGCAGTAACCGTATGCCATTTCAGATGCGTCCCTAAATACATTGAGTTCAATTGATTCGTAATTCTCTATGGAAATTGCGTGTCTTTCGATTGCTAAATCACTCAAATGATTTAACAGTGCTTGGTAATCTCTCCATGTTGATAAGACGCTCTCTGGAACTGTCTCGTCCCAATCCAACTTCAAATTCCACCGTCCTTGCATTAGAATTTTGGCCCTAACTATGATTGACCCTATTAATCCCAGCGGATCAAAAATCTGAGAAATCTCTGTTAACAGTGTACGTTTGGTAACTGGAGCTTTATTTTTGAAGACAACAGAGAAACGAAAACTATCTTCTTGATTATTCCACAACAACCCTAACGTTTTTGACGATGCGTTTTTGTCAATGGTTAACAGGTCGTTTGTGGCATCTAGAATCATAGACTTTAATATTTCTGAATTATTTGTACGCCATTTCCTGAGCTCAAAGCCTCCACGCTGTAATAGTCTTGGTGACCGTATTTAACTGATAGGTCTTAATCTCTTCGGCAGGATCAGACCTCCACAAATTTTTTTGATAAACTCTGTCCCTATTCTCAATTAGTACCTATCTGGCGATACATCTTCGCTATGTCTGTGGTTAATACGTATGGATATTTTCTAAATCTTAAAATAATGGAAAACAGTTCATCTTGAACTGTTGGTCCTAGTTCTAGCACGCCATTTGTTTTAGCTGGCGCATCGAAAACCACTCATAATTTGGTTGTTATGCTCGATTCCTTACAAACGGCATGATGTGGTAAATAATAACCATTTATATATTGTTTGATTCTGAAATTCGTGTCATATGACCTAATTTCTCGTACTCGTGCAAAAACTCTACATACAGTGACTTCAACCATGGATCTCCTGTAATCGCTTCTCCAAGTAATGGAAACGATTTAAAGCTGCTGTCCAAGATTCACCCATCGCGCATTTTTGTTTAAATGGCAAGCTTACGACAAATCTGCCATCATTATTTCGTTTCGTATTGTTTTTAAAATGCAGTTCACAATATTGTTCTTGTAATGTAAGTCTCCTTGTTTCTACTTGTGGTGTTTCTAATCTCCAAAATCGTACCAAAGTTTCGTTAAGATCGTGATTGCTACTTAAATTACAATACACCTTGTTTTCTATACTTGATATCGTAAATTTTCCACCTGACACCAACCAACCTAATTTTGTTTTCTACATAATTATATTTCTAACTGGCTTTATTATTTCTTCGCAAAGGGCGTCCCAATAAACTTCAGCACCTAGAAGCAAATCAACTGATGCAGGTACGTTGAAATTAGAATCTGCTAGTTGGACGTGTGACGGTATATTTAGGTGCTCAAAATTCAGAGAATTTGTCGGCAATGGTTGCGTGATTTGAGGAATTACAAGAAACAGTTGTTTGGATGTAAAATTGCTAACCCTTTATTTAATTGTTGCCGTAACAGCTCTCGATGCCTTCGTACTGGATTCACCAATACCTCCTATCAGCATATCCAAGTCACGTGATTGCAATCCCAGTTTTCGAGCTAACGCGCTAGTTATGAAGTTTGTTTGGGACCCATTGTCCAAAAGTGCTCTGCACGGTTACAAATTCCCCGTTATCTACAATGTCAACAACAACCGTTGATAAAAGCACCTCGTTTCTTATTTTACCATTTTCTGTAGCCGCAGTGTGCGAAAATGCAGGTGAAGGATTTTTGTGGATCTGTCGTCATTTGCTATGGAGTTAGTCACTGAACCTTGCTGTTCATCCTTGGCGACAAGTAAGCTTTGCGGTGGTTGTTCTATATGCAGTAATGTATTATGCCTTCTATTGCACCTTCTACATCCCGTTGACATGCATTCATACACTAAATGTGAAGATCTCAAACAATTTAAACAAAGTTTAAGGTTTCTAACTGCTTCGTACCTCTCATCTCTGCTTAGATCCAAAAAAATTTTACATTGATAAATGAAATGCGCATCTTGGCAATAAGGACAAATTATGGTATTTCAAACGTGTGATGTTGGGTATTTATTCATAGGTTTTTTGTGCATGCTGGCATCTTTACTATCCAGTGGCGTATTTCTTCTGCGCGCTAAAACTTGTAGTCGTTCTTTCAAAAATTCTGTAAGTTGGACTAATGTTGGTTGTTCGATTTTAATCGTGGCTTCTTCCCATTTGTCTTTTGTTTCCGAGTCGAGTTTGGATGTTACTAAGTACATTAATAATGTGTCTCTTGATGGTTCGCCGATGGCCTCAAGAGCGCGAATATTCCTCAGAAACTTGTCTCGAAGAGCTTCTAGTGATGCGTGAGAATTTTTCAAAACTATTGGTAATTGAAATAATTTTTTTACGTGATCGTCAACAATAAGTTTCTTATTTTCGTACTTGTCCTTTAACATTTTCCATGCTACCGGATAATTTAGTGCACAAACCTGAAGGGCATATATTGTCTCTGCTGCGTTTACTTCTAAACTGACCTTTAGATAGTGAAATTTCTGGACATCATCTATGTTCATGTCCTTATGTATTAGAGAATTGAACGTATCATGGAAGCTGAGCCAATCTTCTAGCGCACCAGTTGGTAGTTGTATTGTCAGTAGTTTAACGTTGCCTCAAAGATTATTCGATGAAGCGCTTTGAATGGTAATGGGCGAATCACTTGGTAACCGCGAACATTTTTTAATAAAAAGATCTGCTTCAGTTATGATTTGATAATACAATTCTTGATATTCATCTTCACTTTGGTCCATAAATTCGATTTCGCCTTGAATCTTGTTGAATTCAATGTCGTTCTGCTTGCAAACCTCTAATCGCATTTTTATTTGCGAAATTTCTATTTCAAAGACAGTCAAAAGTTGTGCAATATTTACAAAAAACGTTTGAAATTTAGTGAAATTTTCTTGAATTTTATTACGACGGTGGATATAGCGTTTAAGTGTATCATCTACTTTAGGAGTCATGTTATGAATTGAAGGATAAATTAATTAAATAGGTATAGGATTCACTTACTACTTCGATGCTCTACGTGGTATGTTGATTTCTAGTGATGTGAGTATATTCCAAGTTTCTTGGCGATGCGTGACCACGCTACGATAAACAGTGGTCCCAGTACAATTTTTTTAGACGATGTGAAAACTATACGGTGATCTGTGGTAACCCAAAGTTACAAACTGATGAAATTTGTTTCTGCTCACCCATCAATGGCTCATATTAAAATCTTGTCAGACCCTTAATGCTGTAGTATAAAATAGTGTGATGTATAATAAAATGTTTATTATACCTACGTATGTACAAATAATTTATTTTTGTTTAAGGATCATGGCGACCTATTGGTCATATGAGACCCTCATCACCATTATTAGATAGTGTGCGTGATCAATTTGAAGATTACGACCAATTAGCCAAAGATTTTACTAGGATGTTTTTAAATTCGGAAGCCAATACATTAGCGAATTCGCAGCTTTTCGATGTTGTATTTTTAGTCGGCCAATCGAAGCAAAAAGTAAGTACTTTTCTATATACATAATACTCGTACGTTGAACACTGTTAAGCATTAATTATGTTATAAATTATTGATCTACCGTAGAAACACGATGATTTTAACGATAGCAGTAAAAGCTGCAAGCCGTATAATATATAGTGCTCTTATGTTTTAGCACTAGGTAGCTAGGCAGGTACTAAAAAAAACTACCTGAAGCACCTACCCGATCATAAATATTAATAATTCACTGCATCCTTTAATATGTAGTATAATTACATGCCAACGATTGTAAGGGACACTTTTGTAGTCTAGAATGCAGTTTGGGGAACCGATGCCCGGCATTCGAAATGTTTTGAAATACAGGCTGTACCAAACGTGTCCGGCCAACTCTGAGGTAGTGATATAGGACGTCAACGGTAGCAAAAGATACAAAAAATAAGATAATTCGTTTCTAAGATATAAGCTTTTAAAAGGACACAAATAGGCAACATGGCAATGGATTCTTGTGATGCAAAGGTAAAGTGATTATTTTGAAACCATAACCGTTTCTAGAGTTTGTTGAACTTGTTGAACTGCATTGTCACAAACAATTTTGTGATTTTTATCAATGGGGAACAATCTGCATCATTATAATCTTTTGATTCAGTCAAATAATTTAAAAAATACTTGGTCTGAATGCATATACATAAATCGCAATCAAAGATTAAGTATTTCAAAAGCTATATCTCCCGAATGCACAGACTCGCAAGAAGAATTTGTTTGCATTTTTGGGTTAATGTTGACGTCCTCTATCACCACCTAAGAGTTGGTCCAAAACTTTTGATATGGGCAAAAATCAAGGTAAACAAGTGATTATGACGTCATAAGAAGCAGTACAGGCAAAAAGAATTTGTTTGCATTTTTGGGTTGGTCCAAAAATCAAGGTAAACATGTGATTATGACGTCATAAGAGGCAGTACAGGCATCCATGTTTGGCTACAAGGAACTACTTGCACACATGATTTCTGTAAAACGTCAAAAGTATTTTAAGTATTATAATGCAGTAGTAAATATGCGGACTTTCGCGTTGCACGCCTTAAAATTCTATCACCAGATGATGACGTAAGCGGGTAGTACATTCGCATAAAATTTTAATAGACATGCCTATTCTGTTTTGTTGCAATTGCAAAATTTATTTTTGAGTTTGTTTCAAATTAGGAAGAAGTGTTTTAGGTATCATTTTCTTCATTATGTAGAGCTGTATTAATAAATATTATTAATAAATAAAAATTACGTGCACTTTGCTAATTCTTATACAAATTAAGAAAAGAAGAGGTAGGTACCTATACCTACATATGATATTTATTTTCATTCAGTATAAAAGCTGGAAACAATTCATAAATATTTAGGTCTTCCATGGGAAGGTCATTAAAAATGTTTAACTGTCGTACCTTTTTAAGAGATTTTTCTGGTAAAACATTATTAGATTTATTCGGTAAACTTCAAAATTTGAAAGCTGCCTACAGCATTTGAATACACCCGTACGATTTTTAGTTATAGCCAAAGGTCCGATTGTTGGAACGCGAATCAAAATATAACGCGATGCTACATTTAATTCTACTTTCGTTGCTATGATACGACCAATCACGAAGTCAGTATCTTAGCAACGAAAACCGAATTAAATGTAGCCTCGCGTTACATTTGGATCCACTTTCTAACAACCGGCCCAAAGACGTTCTATTTCTATACATACCAAGATACACTTTAATATCGCTGAAAACATGCGCGTGACAAAAAAATATTTTCCGTCTTAGTTTGAAGCACGTAGAAATGGATTTTGCATACAGTGCCCGTCTAAAGTCCGTTCCCCCCCTACTAATTTTTGAACCATTTGAGGTACATCCATGAAATTCGGTTCAAGGTAGTCACAGGTCACAAGATAATTTTTGACGTATTAATGACAGCTGTCAGTCTCAAGATGGCGGTCGGGCGCCATTTTGAAAAAATATTTTAAATGGGAAGGGGCGTCATGTGACACCTCGTTTTAAAGGTCTTATCCAGTGCAATATCATACTAAAATATGGCGTCGATACCTGAAAACGTTACAAAATGGTGGCTAATCAAATTTCTAAATAACCATGAATGTTGCTCTCAATCACGTTTGTATGAGAAACAAAATTCGTTGTCGCGGTAACATCTTGTTTTCTACTTGTCAAATGTGGCATGTTTAGTTCCTTCATTTAGGAAAAGTGTGACCATGGCTCGTAGCTTAGACGATAAATTTGAAGCGGTTTTGATTTTTGGAGAAGGTGGAAGAAATTACCATCTAACGGTAGTTTTTCCTTAATAAACTCTCTTTTCTCCTCTTATTGGTCGACTTCATTAAGAAATTTCACTACAAATTAGAATAAAATTTCGTTAGAAAAATGTTAAAATTTAAAAATTTAACAAAAGACATCGACGCCATATTTTAGTATGATATTGCACTCGATAAGACCTTTAAAACGAGGTGTCACATGACCCTCCCTCCCATTTAAAATTTTGTTTCAAAATGGCGCTCGACCGCCATCTTGAGACTGACAGCTGCCATTGTTACGTCAAAAAATATATTGTGACCTGTGATTACCTTGTGCCGAATTTCATTGATGTACCTCAAATGGTTCAAAAATTAGTAGGGGGGGAACGGACTTTAGACGGGCACTGTATATTTTAAGACAAAAAGTCAAATCTGACATTCACTGGGTAACCTTGATTTCACAAGTTTCCGTGTTGTCAATGTTAGTTGTCAAATTAGATACGAGAAAATTAAATCTTTTAGGAATATTTTAAAATATTTTAAAATATGTACGTGTAGTTTCTTTAGTCAAGTAGCTGTTTAAATAAATTATTATATTAAGTAACAGAAATTCATAGACATAACTTAAATAGCGACCATTGATAAGTTTACTCGCGTACGCAAAATAAAAATTCAAATTAATGACAAGGTGATTTGACGTTTAAATTTCATGCAATTTAATTAGTGCGCTACGCCAAAAAAATGATTTTAACTTTTTGTCAAAAGAGAGATTTGGCTAACACGTCAAAATGAGAAAATGAGGGAGAAAAAAGCACATAAAGTTCATATGCCGAATACATGGGATCTTGGTGTCTATTACTATAGAATGTCTTTGGATATAGCACACAGCTACTAGTATTATAGTACATGGGTGAACGCAACTGTCAACTTTCGCGCCTAGTTGTATGCAACGTCTCGCTTTCTTAGCGGGTCGTAGAAAAAATAATCTTCCGTCATTTCCTCCAGTTTTTTTCGTAATATATAATATAAAGCTACATTTACATCCAATTCGATATCGGCAAAATTCGAAGTCCGATTGCGAAGTGTATATTTGATATGCATTTTCCCACGACCCCCTAAGAAAGCAACACGTTGCATACAACTAAGTAGGCACGAAAGTTAACAATTGCGTTAGCCCGTGTGCTATACTCCTAGCTGAGCACTATAAATAAAAATCGTACAGGTATTGTATAATTTATTACTTTGGATCGGCGACACATGAATTCACAAAATAATGCTTCTTGACTATTTAACTTGTATATTTGCACACAAAAAAGGTGGAAGAAACAAAAATGGCAAAAACAATACTGCGTAGCGCGTAGGTATGCACGCTCTCGGAGTCGCAGACATAGACTCGCGCAAGTCGCCGAGGCGCGGTTGCCAAATAGCATATTAACAACATAACAGGTATATTCAAAAGTTGTATATTCAACTTTGAAATTTTGACGTTTGCTGAATAAATATGGCGTCGCGTCTCTCTTTTCAAATCTAATATGTAATATTAGATAGGTACTTAGAGATTTTGACATTTTTACTAACATGGGTAACAAAAAAATAAAGTAATTTAGATTTTGCCGACATGTAAAAATTCTCGATTGTAGCGAGAAGTTGCCTAGCACTTTTATGAGTGACATTGCACAAAAATTAAGAGACACCTTCGAGAAATTCTTCGAAAATGTCGCGAATAAAATTGAGCACCTCGAGTCTGCGTCGACAAATTTGGCAGGTAAAATCTAAACTCGAATGATATTTGTCATGACTATTTCTCGAAAGAGACCGCAAAACTCAAGTACAAACTTATTATGTGAGAAAACCAAAGACTTGTAGAGGGGACTTAGCTATTTACATTATCGACCGAAGCAGGGTGAATACGCACAGTCTAAGCGTTTGTGTGTGGAAAAGGCTAAACAAAACAGTCGACCAGTTGTGTAGTAAACAGGTGCCGCCGCGGAAACAGAATATCGCGGAACATTCGTCTGGTCCGTTGCTTGAATTTAATAACAAACAACGCTACTCGCGACCCGCTGGCCTACGAACGTGTAGACTTCAAAACAAAATCAGCTGTTGCATAAGGACGCCAAGTCCATTCTAGAAGTCTTTGGAGAAAACTGTAATAATTGATTATTTTATCTACTACTAATACATAATATAATTTTTATGACATTCATTTGAATGTTCTAATGACATACTTTAGCGCTCTTATGCGCTAAAGAATACCAAATAGACATTCTTTATCGCACGCATTTTGTGAAGTGAATTGCACGACTAATACTAAAATCAAATGAAACTTACTTGTAAACGTTAATTACAAAATTTGCGCAATTTAATATAGATATTAACTCAACACCAGGAGCTGTTGAAAGAAGACTTCACAGCCACATTGCTGCTATCTCGATGCCAGAGGAAAAACTTCTCATTCGCAGAGATGTCAAAAAAGTACTGACGGAAGTCAAAATATATGCGTACCCGCCTGCTACTTTTTTATTTATAATTATTATTTCTCGTTTACTAATTATTTCTTAAGAAAATTTGATGTCGTATGGTCTCCCTGAAAGTAGATAAAACGTTGTAAGATACTCTTATCGCAACTTCATATTATGATGGGTTATCAAACTCGGCCTTCGGCCTCGTTTGATAATTTTCCCATCTCGTATCATAATATGAACTGTTATGATACTTTTATCTTAAATAACTATTATTAACGATGTCAGATGCTGACTTCTTTTATGCATGAACTGAGTTGCTAAGCAGCAACCTGGTAACCCAGAGAATTTAAATTTTTTCATTGTAAAACCACGTAGCTTGCCCATTGGCTGAGTACCCCCCATTAAATTTTTAGCAGGTACTTTGGCAAGTTTTTATTGGTTTAAAATTCGATAAGTGGGATAATCACTAATAATATTACGTTTGCTGTGATTAATATCTATAAGATGCGACCTAGATAAGAGATTAATTTTTCCCTGACTAAGGATTCCTGCAGCAACTGTTTTAGTTGTTTATGATCATGATCATGATACAAGGGTAACCAGATATTATATTTCGCATGTTTACATGTGTTCCTAGCAGGCCTACGTCATTTGGTGACCCGATATATTTATAATAGTATATTATTATATGAGCGATTATGACAACCATTATTCACGAAGATGATGTTTGAGCCCACGAGCCGAAGGCGAGTGGCTCAAATCATCTGAGTGATTTTAGGGTGGTTTTTAGGGGTGATTCTTGGGGGCGGTTCTTGAGGGTAGATTTTAGGGGTGCTTTTAGGGGGCGGTTTTTGAGGTGGTTTGTGGGGGTGCCTATTCCATTGCAAGTCGCCATTTGAGCGATTTTTCATATCGTGTTGCCAAGCCAGGAAAACGAAGATTATGAAGAAATGTTGACAATTGGCATTCGGAAATCAAATCTGAGCGTTGCTAAGCTCAGTGAGTATTTTAATTTTAAGTGATGAAGAAATGAATGCAGCTTTTTACACCCCAAGAAAAAGACTGCATGAGGACGATGCAGCAGGCGCAGTGGCAAGGAAACGTTCTTCAGATCACAGAACAGTTTTAGATATAAACAAAGCTGTTGCAAAGGTTAATAAGGTACCTATATCTTTATCAGACTTACCAAATCTCAACTTTAATTTCGAAGAGAATTAAACAACAAAACATTTTTTTTGCATGTGAGGTACACATTATTGCTACATATAATTATATACAGTGTGTCCACGGATGGACTTCACAATACTTGTAAAAACTTTTATTTTCAATTTTTCGAGAAAAGTCATTCTTCATAATTTCTTTTTCTTGTTATATAAATATGATTCGCGTTGATAAATTTTTATTTTGTTGTACAGGGCGTGCAAAAAATATAAAAATGTAGACTCGAATGTAGATTTGCAAAATTAAAAATTTTTGAATCAAACTCTTTTGAAGCATCAAATTGAAAGAGCTTATAAGGAGAAGTCGAAAAGCCAAATAAAGTTTGTTTCATAGAATAGGTACTAGATTACTAAGATATGTGATATTAAAAATAAAAAAAAATGTTTTTCCATATCTTAATATCTATTATTACTACTACTTGTAATGAAACGTTATGTGCCACTATTATTAGTAAATTTAGGTATAAAGCGTGTGTTCCAAAGTTGACGTTGCATGGAGGGTTTCAGATTTAATAAAACTTTACTGTTTGTCATTTACCTCAATGTATTAAATTAAATAAATGTTGATTTTTGGGTTTTCGATTTCTCCTTCTAAGCTCTTTCATTTGGTGCTTCAAAAACATTTTAATTCATTTTTTTTTAATTTTGCAAATCTACATTTTTATAGTTCTCGTGCACCCTGTGCAACAAAATCAAAGTTTCTCAACGTGAATCGTATTTGTATAACAAGCAAAAGAAATTATGAAGAATCACTCTTTTCCGAAAAACTGAAAATAAAAGTTTTCACAAGTATAGTTAAGTCCATCCGTGGACATCCGTGGACACACTGTATATTACAAATATTTAATCCGGGCCTTTTTTAGGCATTTTCAATTTGTTAATCAAAAATATGCGTCTTTGCATGCATTTATGCATTTACAAATTAGGTACAGTAGTGTCCGCATACATATAACGAACCCGTTTACAACGAATTAGTGGTTAAAACGAACCGTTTATGAAAGTGCTAAAAACACGCCCATAATTAATAGCAATGTTTTTATTTCCTTTTATAACGAACTTCGCTTATAACGAACCATATTTTGTGCAATTTCAAGGTTCGTTATAAGCAGACACTACTGTATATTTACATCGTTGCAGGCAATAATGCCACTTATATACCTATACCTATACCTATACCTACACCTATACCTATACATATACCTACATATACCTATACCTATTCCTATTTCCTATAATTCTTATTTATTCGTTTTCAGGAATCAGTTTATTTTTATCTCCAATCAAGTGTTACTTCATTTATATTTTTATAATATGTATTTGCAATAAACCATAAATGTTTAAAGTTTATAACTGAATTTTTGTCGTTAATGCCATGTGGAAATTCATATCCTAAATAAATAGAAAAAGAAATGTAGATGGAAACGATTATAATTATAATTTTGGTAATTGCCAATATACAAAAACGAAGATATTTTTGAGGGCCCCGGTTTTTTCGTCTGTAGTTAAAATTATTGGTAAAACCATGTGAAAACGTAATTTTCATTCGATTTCACTAAATCAATGAGCGCGCGAGCTGACCTAGTTAAATTAAAAGGTAGAAATGGTTCCTAGCAAGATTCTAGTAATACGAAACAAATGCAATAAACCAGAAAACAGTTATACTTGTGTTATAAAAAAATTACGACCTCATAAAATACGTCTTTTTTAAAGGTGTCTTTCATCCCAAAAGAAACATTTTGTGATAAAGGAAAATGAACAAATGTAAAGTGTCATAACGATTCAAGAAGAAACCTCCGACCTACAATCTCCATAGACCTAGAAAAATTTATTTGAAACGTGAGAATTCGAAAAATTTTCCTGAAAGCTAGAATTTTCCAACGACGCTTTACCTTATTATGGTATGAGGACCTGAGGTGGCGACAATCTATGTATCGAAATATAATCTAGAAATGGTCTAGAAACTTTATTAAAAATATTGCACACCCCTGAGGTCTCTGGAAGCCGCCATAATCATTCAAAAATTCGCAATTTCGCAAAAATTTTGGAAATTATGTGTTAGTATTCGGTCGGTTTTGCGGGTGAGCGATATCTTTAGCGTCAATTTTCAAAAATTTAATTCTACCCTTAAAAGTTGATCGTTTCAAATTTCATTCCCACGCAATAATTGCCGAAATCTCCTCTTTCGAACCGTACCTACTGCGTATAAGGAACTGCTCCCCAGGAGGAGTTTCCTCTAAAAATTTTATAGTTTCTAACCATAAAATATTTAGTGTTTGGGGAAAAAATATTTAGCTTGATAACTGCAGCCTCGGGGGAGTGATTGTTTGACATTCGTGGTCTGAGGAGTTGAGGTATTCGAATCCGGTTTCCAACGTGTCCCAAAACTCTCCGTTACGCCGGTATAAAAACACCCCTAATAATGGTTGTGTCGTGTCTCAGTTAGTCCTTTTCTCGGAGCAATGAAACCTGATGCAAGCCTATAGGATGTGCGGGCGAACTACTTCACTCTATCCGATCATTGGATGCTTGGAATTGGTAGAATATAATTATGCTCGACTTCTCCGGGTACGCCGAGTTGGTGACTAGGTGTTTATTTGAAGTAGAAAAATTTGAAGTATCTCTA
Organism: Xestobium rufovillosum; assembly: GCA_963966045.1. Lineage (NCBI taxonomy): Eukaryota > Metazoa > Arthropoda > Insecta > Coleoptera > Ptinidae > Xestobium > Xestobium rufovillosum. The sequence goes on along the minus strand of OZ014492.1, from coordinate 15,149,861 downwards.
TCAGCGCATAATGAATTGGCGGATAACCCATACAAATTTCGTGCTGATCGTTCAATATTTCGGGTCAAAGTAATTTTTTTCCTGTCGGTGTGGATGTGCAGGACCCTTGCACGCTTTATAACCTAGTTAATTAAAAGAAATTTTTCATTTTTACCTAAAAAAACCTTCGCTTTGAACTGAATTAAAGATAAGAAAAATGTATTTTTGAATATCGGGTCACTAAATTACTACATCCGTAAAACGGAACGATTTTTGTTGGTTCCCATTTCACAGCTACTTGTTATCCTTGTATCGTGATGTAGGGGATCCTTACTGGGCAAGGTAGAGTATTTTTTTAATATCCAAACACATATAAAATAATTATGTTCGTAGTTATACCATTATATGCATTTAGGAGTTTTAGGTGACCAGACTTACCTGTTTCAAAAAATACTTTCATTAATATTCATTAATCACTGCAGTGATTAATGAATATTATTCACTACACCAATAGGAACATCGCTTTGACCCTTTTTTACATTTATTTAGTAGGCCGCGATCGCGATGTGTCAGTTCAAATTGAAACGTCAAATCAGCATGGTTTGCTTTTAATTTGAAATGCATATTCTAAAAAAGAAGATATAATGAGTAGTGAGAGTGAAAACGAGGTTTCTTTAACAGCACCAGCAATAAAAGAAGCTGCAGAACTTGCCTCATTAGATTCATTGCCCAAAAAACCAAGAAAATTATACCTTAGAGCGTATTTATGAATCTTTCTTACACTGGAGAAGGGAAATGAAGGTAAATTCTTTATGGGAATCTGTTTTGATAGTCGTGGACAAAGTATAGTATACAACTCTTTATAATGATGCTATTATTACCTCGGATGATTACAAAACTTGCTCGTTTCACCCGCTCGTGTTGTAAACTTCATCCTCGGTAATAATAGCATTCATTATAAACTCGTGTATAATATACTATTACAGTTTGATCCTACATATTTATTTTGTGTTCCTGTTGTACTCGTACAACATAAATAACTAGGGAATTCAAATGTGTAATTCTTAGGTTTACAATTATTACAATTTTTATGATGTCCTAATAGGTCAAATTTCCAGAGTTCTTTGACGATCAATTTCCAATTTTAGAAACAATGCCACAAATTTTCTGTTTCTTCAATTTCTATTCCGGACCTAATTTAACATCTTAAGCAGGAATGCTATTTTAATTTTTCCCACAGTTTAGTTATTAACACTTTGGAACCAAAATGCAGCAAAACTGACATTTGGCATTTGGTCCATCACAATAGCGATCTCAGAAAAATAGTTTGGTACAAAACACTACAGAGTCGCACTTGTAAACGTCACAGAATTCACTACAAGTGGTCTCCAAAACTCGCGAGGTGGGCACCCATATTTTACATTAACCCAATGTATTCTACTATCAATACATAATGTCAGACTTTACAGCATTCATTTGAACGTTAAAATAGCACACTTCCCCATATTAGCGATGTAAAGATGCAATAATTAAATTTGTCCACGACTATCTTATAATATACTCTTCATACTTGTGTTTCTTCAATTATAATTAAGTATATAAATTAATCACTGCTAGCAGTGATTAATCATTATTCACTACACCACTTAGGAACTTCGCTTTGGCCCTTGTTACATTTATCTATTAGGCCGCGATCGCGATGTGTCAATTCAAATTAAAGCGTCAAATCAGAATTGTTTGCTTTTAATTTGAATTGCATAGTCGGGGAGTCGCCTGGAAGATGCGTTTTAAACACTCTCTATACAACTCGAATACACACAAGGAAATGAAGCTGATTCTTATGTAAAATGATCTGCCGGATTCGAATTTTGAGGTCGCGAAAAGATCTGGAATTGCGAAAATGCCGGAAAATCGATTTTTCGTAAAATTTTCCTAAATCAATTTTCGACCATTTTTAAAACTTTACTCGTTGTATTTCAGCAAAGAAAAGAGTTAGAGATCTGTTTTTTTCGTGGAATATACACTGAAGTGTGCTGATCATCACAGTGTACTCACGTTGCCTCTACAACTTTCCAATTTTATGGAAAAAAATGGTTTCTTGCTGGACTACAAATTTGTGTAATGTATTTTTCATGCACCGGGTAAGTAATCTTATTTTTCGGAATTAACATATAAATATGCGAGACCAAACACGGACAAAGGCTCGAAATTATTTTTGGTGAAGAAACGAAACATTAATGTTGTTGCTGTAAAAAGTTACAGCGAGTTAAAACATAAATAACTCGTGCGCGCTAGCCGCCCTGATGGGTTGATAGGTAGCGACACGGGTTTGGGCGTTTTTATCCTTGAAAATTTTTTACCTATACAATAATCCAATAGAATTTGTGTATCTACAGTCACGTGTTCAAAGACAGCCAATCAGGAGAACATTTAACTGAAGAGTGCTTATGGGCTATTTTCACTTATGTCATCTGGATTACTGTAGCAACGGGAAAATGTCTATTTTGCACTGCTCTCGAATTTTTTGCACAAAATGTCATTTCCAAGATTGTTCTTTTCAATTTTAATTTCTTTTTAACAAATTGTTCTTTTTGGGCAAAAAATTTTCTTACCGAATAGCCCTCGAGTCTTGATAATTCGAAATAACTTGATAAATTTCCTCAAGCGGGTTTCTCTGTGGCAACATATCTCCGCCTTCGGCGCCGGGATGTTGCCGAGCAACCCGCTTTCGAAAATGTATCAACTTATTTGGAATTATCAAGACCCTTGGGCTATTATAAGTGATAATACACACATAGCCGAAACTCTTGGCCCCCTGAATGAATTTGAAACGTAAACAAAAATAATTATAACAAATATGTGGATTCAATTCTACATTTTATTGAAATGCTTTATCACATGTAAGCATGTAAGGTTATTTTCATGGAAGAAATACACGACCCGGAATTAAATTTAAGAAAATGTTCGAATTAATTTTTTTTAAAGACCGAGGTCTTCGCAAAATGTGAGAAACGAAGATGTCAATAACTAGTACGTCCTCCTCTGTTCTCGAGCAAAACATTAACATTAATGGCTTCTTGCGGTATGTTGTTCCATTCTTCTTGAGCAGCAACAATTAGCTCCTGAAGGATGAAAGGGGGGTTATCTCTATTTAAAATGGCCCTTTTTAGCATATCCCACATGTTCTCACAAGGATTCAAGTGAGTTTGTTGGCCAATTCATTATTTGAATATTCCCTTCCTGTAGCAAAGTGGCAACCCTTCTTGTGCGGTGGAGCGTGGCGTTATCGTCCATAAAAACGAAATGGAAGGATGATTGGTTGGATAATGTTTTGGATGTAAATGTTTTCAGTCATGATTTGCGGCACGTGAATAAGTGGAGTGCGGCGACCATACATTATGCTCCTACCCCCCCCCCCCCCCCCCAAACATTGCTATTCCGCCTTGATAATGAACAACTTCTGTGGCAAAAGCAAGTCTTTCTTGTCGTCCCGGTCCCCTACCGACCCTTTCACGCCGATAATCACTCACTAACCCAATTTTTGTCTCATCAGAAAAAATGATATTGCGCCACTGGAGTAAAAGCCAGCCCCTGTTTTCCTGTGCCCATTGGAGACTTGCTGCTATGTGTCGGGAAAGTAATCTAGGTACCTTCAAAGGTCTCCTAGATCTTAAATTTGCAGAGTGGAGTCTCTTTCTTATTGTGGTTCTTGAGATCCTTCTTCGGTTAGTCATTAACAACAACATAATATCCAAACTAGAATCCTTTGGTGAACCCGACATAAACAGTGGAAGCTATAGCGTAACCAACGAAACGCTAGAAGCGGGTAGGATTTTTTTTAAACGCTTATATAATAAACCACATTTTTCTGGAAATATGGATGAATTCCGGGCGCACCTGTTTCCATCCTGTAAAACAGATATCAGGTACGACCACTGTTATTTTATTAATGTGAGTTGAAACAATGTTTTGCTTTCAGAGATCTGCCTCCTACGGAAAACGCATTTAACTTTCATGTTAAAAGAGCTTTTTTACAGTGTGCTATATATAAAACGGCTTGGCAAATAAGCCCAAATATTCCAAACATCTTGGAATATGGATGGTACATGGAAAATGAAGTTATTATGCCCATAACATTCACAAATAGCTCTAAACCGGATTGTATTACTATAACACAATTCTGTAAATGTACAAATTTTACCTGTTCTTTTCGATGTGCATGCATGAAATCTAAGAATGTGCAATGTATAATATCATGTTTATGTGAAGGGAAATGCAATTTGTCGGAATAAAAAATACGAATGTTCTCGATATTAATGCAGCGTTTGTACGCCCGCACATAAACCACTACCACACGGCTCAGCGCGGCTAGCGCGCACGAGTTATCTATTTATGTTTTAACTCTGTAACTTTTTACAGCAACAACATTAATGTTTCGTTTCTTCACCAAAAATAATTTCAAGCCTTTGTCCGTGTTTGGTCTCGCATATGTATATGTTAATTCCGAAAATTAAGATTACTTACCCGGTGCATGAAAAATACATTACACAAATTTGCGATCTAGCAAGAAACCATTTTTTTCCATAAAATTGGAAAGTTGTAGATGCAACGTGAGTACACTGTGTTGATCAGCACACTTCAGTGTATATGCCACGAAAAAAACAGATCTCTAACTCTTTTCGTTAGTGAAATACAACGAGTAAAGTTTTAAAAATGGTCGAAAATTGATTTAGGAAAATTTTACGAAAAACCGATTTTCCGGCATTTTCGCAATTCCAGATCTTTTCGCGACCTAAAAATTCGAATCTGGCAGATCATTTTACATAAGAATCAGCTTCATTTTCTTGTGTGTATTCGAGTTGTATAGAGGGTGTCGAATTAGAGCACCTTGCTCCCCGACTAATATTTTAAAAAGAAGATATATTGAGCAGCGAGAGTGAAAACGAGATTTCTTTAACACCACCAGCAATAAAAGAAGCTGCAGAAATTGCCTCATTAGATTCATTGCACGAAAAATCAAGAAAATTATGCCTTATAGCGGCGTATGCATGAATCTTTCTTCCACTGGAGAAGGGAAAAGAAAGTAAATTCCTTCTCAGAATCTTTTTTGATAGTCGTGGTTAAAGTATAGTAGGTATACCACTCATTATAATGAATGCTATTATTACCTCGGACAATTACAAAACTCTCTCGAGTTGTAAACTTCATCCTTGGTAATAATAGCATTAATTATAAACTCGTGTATAATATACTATTCTCGTTCACTATTTACTTCTTAAGACAATATGATATTGTGGTCACGCTGATATATGATATTGTGCGGCAGGCATATCTAATTTCTTATTACGATCTCGTTTTGTAACGTGAACTGTTACGATACTTGTATCGTAAATAACTATTTCTTACAACCCACGGGCAGTAGGTGAATATTACAGCCCTGATGTTGCCGCGTACCTAACCATGTTATAGTCTAGTCAACGAATGCGAAGTTCACGTATCTATCGACATTTTAATTATGCACTGCAAAATGTAACATTACTGATATCAATCTATCAAGTATAGGAATTCACCCATAATTTTGTAGATAAATAATTGAGTAGACGGTATTTTATTAGATACTATTAGCTGGTCATCCATTCGTATTGGAATCAAGTCGAACTATATTATTGCCCACATGCTTCGGAACGTCAAAACGAGAGATATTTACGTAATTACTTTCAGCTATTAGCAATTAGTTGCTAGTTTTGATTGACTCTCCATACTCGAAAGATTTTATCAAAGTACAAGTAGGTACTTACTTATTCCTTAACTGTTCCAGGATTAATGATGCAAGTGCACACATGAATTGGATTTGTACGGCATCTTAAGGGTGTAATGTTCCGTTATATTTGCAAGCGTTAGTAGTAGAAAAATGAGAGTTCTAGATCAAGCCATCCAGTTCTCCAGGTGCCATCTACTTTTTCGGCAATGACATTGAAAGACACCAGAGGCTGCTGAAGGAGTCCTTGCCAAAGAAGTCTTCAGCAAGGACATCTTCAGCAGCCCCTGGTGTCTTTCAAGGTCATTGCTGAAGAAGTGGTCGTGTCTTCAGCAGCTTCTGGTGTCTTTCAAGGTCATTGGTGAAGAAGTGGACGAAGCAGCGGTGTCTTTCAAGGTCATTGCGCACCCAAGCCGCCATTTTGGCTGTGGCTCAGGCGCCTGCACCGGGGCTCTGTAGCGTGCAAAGTACGTGTTGCTCATTGTTCAGGCCAGTCCATCCAAGTGCCATCCACTTCTTCGGTAATGACCAGAGACTGCTGAAGGAGTCCTTGAGTCATGCCTTCAGCAACGACTTCTTCAGCAGCCTCTGGTGTCTTTGGGGCCTTTGGATGTGGCCCAGGCACCTGCGTCGGGATTTTCGCAAACGTTCTGGAAATGACGCCGACCGGGAGTCGAACCCGGGTCCCCGCGCACCGGAGTCCTCGCTCCAACCCACTGAGCTAATCGGCAACCCACATGCCCGTCTTTCAAATCATCCATATATGCTTATGATTGTAAACAGAAGTTACAGAATTAATGTTTTTTTTTCTTGGAAATTCCAACGTTTGCAATTGTTTATACTAAATAAATATTGATATAAAAGTTTAAGAAAAAAGCACGTTCGCCGCCGATAAGAGATGTTATAATTGTTTTTATTATGGGAAAAAACATTTCAACTCGCCGCGCCGTCAGGATATGTTTGTTTAGGTTTGCTCCCACGTTCTATAATGCACTTAATACGTTGCAGACACTACAATGTGTCCCGTTTGTTTGTTTGTATTATTACAATAAAATAACATTCTAGAACATTCTTCAGTTTGTTTATTTTCATACTTACTATGTTTTGAAAATACTTGTTATCTTAATGCGTTTCGGACACTTGTGGGATCCATCCAGCGAGTGCTGGAAGTACTAATTGAGTGTAATATAGAACACATGTAGATTTCTGTTACACTTACTGGAAAGTACAAATTGAATGTCGGTAATATAGAACGCATGTAGAATCTTAAAGAGACAATTTATAGTTATTAATATGCAAACATCTTAGTTGTCGGTAGTAGAACATCCTACATCGCTAATTATTTGAGAACAGTAGTCTAATTATAGGCTAACCCCTACATAAAAACTATGTCATGTGGGGTATCAAATTAAAGGACCCGACGAGAGGTATCGGAATATTGGGGTGGTTTTTAGGGGTTGTTTTGCATATGGTTTAGGGTGGTTTTAGGGGCGGTTTTAGGGGGTGGCTTTGGGGGTGGTTTCGTGGATGTTTTAGGTGTGGTTTTAGGTGTGGTTTTTAGGGGTTGTTTCAGGGGTGGGTTTTGGGGGTGGATTTTAGGGGTGGTTTTTGGGGCCCACTGGCGACGCCCCCTTGCCCCGCCCACTTAGGTTATGTAGGGTATCAAATCTATTGTTATTCTCCTACTTCCGAATTCTTATTAGTTGTCTGTCTGTCTGTCTGTCTGTCTGTCTGTCTGTCTGTCTGTCTGTCTGTCTGTCTGTCTGCCTGCCTGCCTGCCTGCCTGCCTGCCTGTCTGTCTGTCTGTCTGTCTGTCCGTCTGTCTGTCTGTCTGTCTGTCTGTCTGTCTGTCTGTCCTCCTCAAGGCCGTTGAATCTGGCAGACTGCGCATGCGTGCGGTTTCATCTTGTGTGGTAAGTATTTAAGCAAGCGGCGCTGTCAGTACTTATGATTCAATAATAGAAGGCTAGTATTTGAATAATGACACACATAAACGTAGACACGTTTCGTGTTCTGGACGGTGCTGCTGTGGATGTGTGGATAAGTCAGCACGCCGTGTCGAGGTGCACGTACATCAGCCGTTCGTGACAACAACAACATTCAACGCCAATGACGAAATTCGCATACCAATCCACCAACAAGACGTTTACGTACTGCCGCATCTAAGCTGCATCTACATAGAGGGCTGGTTCATCAAGGGTGCAGGAGGCAGAAATGCGGCTTTAACAAATAACGCCCTCAGTTTCATCTTTGACGACGTCCGCTATGAAATAAACGGGGTGGAGGTGGATCGAACAAAAAATATGGGCATCGCGAGCACACTGAAGGGTGTAGTTTCTCTGAATGAGGGTGAGGTACGTGCCCTGGAGAATGCCGGCTAGACGAATACGGGAGACTCACCGAACCACCTTATCGACGCGAACGGGAACTTTAACGTGTGCATCCCGTGAAGAATCCTGCTGGGATTCTTGGAACACTAACCCAAACTTTTGTTAAATGTGTGTCACGAGCTCATTTTGACTCGATCGAAAAACGATAGGAACGCTTTCGTGGTTAACGAGGACACCAGAATTGAGTTGAGCAAGGTTCATTGGAGGGTACCGTACGTCTATCCATCGGATGCTGAATACCTAAAACTTCTCAATATTGTCGAGGAAGAGAGAACGTTGCAGATATGTTTTCGCTACGTTATTGTTGCCTTCCAGACGAATCGTAAAGCGAATTTGGACACGCATTCAAGCAAATTTGACCACTGCAATATGACAAACGTCAAACTGTACCTGAATTCTGAGTGATTCCCCTACGAGAATTTAAACTTGGATTTCTCCACGGGGAAATACGCCCTGCTATACGAAATGTACGAGAACTTCCAGAGTTCATACTATGGAAGGATCAACGAACCACTGTACGGACGTGAAGAGTTCAAGGATCTAGCTCCCATCGTGGTGTTTGACGCATCAAAGCAGTCGGAAAACATCAAGTCTGGACCCATAGATATGCATCTAGAATTTGAGTCGAACGAGAATTTTCCGGCCAACACAGCCGCATACTGTCTCATCCTGCATGACCGCATCGTTGAGTATATACCGGGTAATGAATCGGTCAGGAGAGTGGTGTGAGAAGCAGGGCTTCGATTTGCCCAGAAAATACACGCATGCCTACTCTGTATACAGATTATAGTTTTAATTATATTGATGTAAAAATATATTCAACGTTTTTATTTTTGCGAAAACCCCGGCGCAGGCGCCTTAGCCACAGCCAAAATGGCGGCTTGGGTGCGCAATGACCTTGAAAGACACCGCTGCTTCGTCCACTTCTTCACCAATGACCTTGAAAGACCCCAGAAGCTGCTGAAGACACGACCACTTCTTCAGCAATGACCTTGAGAAACACCAGGGGCTGCTGAAGATGTCCTTGCTGAAGACTTCTTCAGCAAGGACTCCTTCAGCAGTCTCTGGTGTCTTTCAAGGTCATTGCCGAAAAAGTGGATGGCACCTGGAGAACTGGATGGCCTGATCCAGAACTCTCATTTTTCTACTAGTAGCGTTCACGAAATAACTAACGGAAACAAAACGCGTTGGTCGATTTTGGTCAGATAAGTTTTAAATGGTATATAAAGATTAGTTCTTTCCTGCGACAGAGCATTTTTTAAAACAAAATTCAAAAAACAATTTTTTTAGTGGTCTGAAAAATGCCGATATTGGAGAGGCAACATGTCCCTACCTTTTCAGTTTAAAATAAACTCCCTGTCGCATCCTGTACATGACCTTTGTCTATAACACCATCACTTATTAGTATTGAAAATACTTTTGTATCGACACGCGACAGATTCTGCTGGCGGCGCGCGCAGTCGAGGCCGCTAATAAATTGGATATAGAGCGCTAGCCAGATCGCCAGATGTAAACTAAGGTACGGCGAGTACGAGTACCGTTTAAGAGGGATATCGCGTTGCAATAAAAGTCCAAACTGTACAAAACTGATGCGTTAATATTTTGTTACGTATTGCGTCAGTTTGACTATGTGCCTTGTGCTTGTCGCAAATCATTTATTTTATTGTATCAATAATATACCACCTTGAAACGGCACAGATCACTTTTGTTGGACATCTTAGAAATCGAGCAGTTGTGTCGGTATTTTCAATACGCCTATGATACTTGCATAAGATGCGAGGTTTGTGATTTTTTTTTATATTTGCATTAATATGCAAGTTAGTTGTTAGATACGGCGAAGTGTTTGGATAAAATTTTCAGTAGTAATATCACAAGAGAGTGAGAATAACTTGAAAATAATTCGACAGATTTTCGAAAACTTTATGCACAAATAGGTGACACAGTCAGTTAGTAGAGCGGTCAACGTGTATTTTCAAATGGACGAAATAATAATTTGTATTTTGTCTTGGGTAAGCTCTCGTATTTGAAAATCAACGTTAATAAATTTATGTTCTTACGATATATGCTTTTTACATAATAGCTACATAATTAGTTTTTTAGGTAATGGGAATGTATGAAAATAAACTATCATACGAAAATACAAGATAATACTTTGTCGTTCAAGTATTTGGACTGATGCATATGTATAGTGGCATTCAGTTTAAGCTTTCATTACACATATTACGACTATTAAAACAAATACTAATTTGAAAAGTTACATACTCGCCTAAGGTTAGGAGACAAATTCTCACACTTTTTATTGGGAGTGTCTACCTAACCGAATATTCTGTAGTAATACAATAAGTAGTCTGGAATTGTCGGAAATTTTACGAAAGCTGTTGGCTTACTAACCACGAGTGTCACGAGTGGTTAGTAAGCAAACAGCTTGAGTAAAATTACCTTAAAATTCCAGACCACGAATTGTATTTAACTAGATTATTTTTTGAATCGAAGCAAGGTAGGTCAAAACGAAATTTTATTCCAATTAATTCATATACAAAGAAATCTGTTGGGAATATTTGACGTTCGGCAGGTACTAAAGTGACTAGATTATACAATATAAATGCACCTAGAAATTCGCAGCTATGGCAACTTATCAACAGTGGTATTATCGAAAAAATTACCGTATGTAATATCACAAGAGAGTGAGAATTACTTGAAAATAATTCGACAGATTTTCGAAAACTTGTCGCCAGGCAATAGACACGAGAGCCCGTAGGGCTCGAGTGGCTATTGCCGAATGGCGACAAGTTTGAGTAAAATGTGGAGAATTATTTTCCAAGTTATTCTTACTGTCGTGTGGTATTCGAAAGGTTATTTTTTGACGTTCAAATATGAAACAACTGTCAATATTATTCTTTCAATGTCACAATTTGCGATTAAAACATATAAGACAATATGTCAAAACCAGAAAACAAGTCGTTTTATCAACAAAAACAAAATACTAAAAAAAATTCCCGCTGGGATAAGTTAGGTAAAAAATTCTCACTATAATAATGATTTAATTGGTCAGAATTAAACGCGTGATCAAAAATACTGTTCATTTATTGGAAAATAGAAACGGCAAAAAATAACCGATATAATACACGCTTCTAGACCCAAATAAAGTGTTCCTATTGATCAATTTGACGATGAAAAAATAATCGAATGAATAATATTTATTATAGAACTGAATACTAGTTATACCTTATACTTCGTTGGTCAAAACTGCATCCAGCGGCGACGTTGGTAGGGAGGTATCGCATAGAACTGGTAATTTGGTATGCTTAGCCCGGGTAGGATCGGCTCCCGTAGAGGTTAGTTTTTTGAGGTTAGGTTTTTACATTATCTTTTTTGCAAAAAATGCGTGTGTCTGGTGCGAGAAGGTAACTAAGGGCTTTGTTTAAAATGCGTGTGTCAACTGTGCGGTCTGTTTTAAAAAGTTTCCGCGGGAGTTTCCGTCAGCAAAGTGGTCTGTTCGGTTCTATAATAAATATTATTCGTCCGAATATTCGGTTCCGTAGACACTCCACTTTTTGTTATCTTCATCACAAAGTTCTCAGTCCGAAAGCTGGTTGGACGCGTACCTCCATCCTTTCCTATCCTGAGCTAGCCTACGCATTTCCCTAAAAGTAGAACATTCTACATCCGAAATTATTTGAGAGCAGTAGTCTAATCTGAACCCATGGGCGTCGCCAGGGGGGTGGCGGGGGCGGAAGCCCCCCTGCCCCCCCCCCCCCCCGGCTTTTTGCACATAATGGAATATTGTAGGTACTATATTACTATAATGAAAACCAATCAATTATATGCTAAGAAAATTTTGCTTCGCCCACCCTTTGGAAATTTTGGAGGCGACGCCCATGTCTGAACCTACCCTTAGATCTTTTTATTCCTATCTCTGACTATGTCGCGAACTATCCTTTCGTGTCTCAGAAGGTGTCCTACCATCCTACCGTTCTATCCTTCCTATTCTTTATTGTTCTCCATACCTTTCGCTTTTCTCCAACTCTTTCTAATACCTGCTAACCTTATCAATCCACGGTATCTTCATCATTCGTCTGCAGCGCCACATTTCAAATGCTTCTTTTCTTTTTTGGACCGTTTCTCCTACTGTTCAAGTTTCGCACCCGTACAGTGCCTACTCCATACATATGTCTTTAAGAGCCTCTTCCAAATTTCTACATTAACCGTTCCCGAGCATAACAATTGTTTTTTCTGTTAAACGCAACTCGGCCCTGCGCTAGTTTAGTTTTATATCTTTAGTGCTCCTACAATCGCGAGCTATTTGATTTCCTAAACAGCAGAAATCCGCGACTTTTTCTATAAAATCTCATTTCCTTTTTCTATTTCAGTTTTAGTTCTATTTTCAAGCAATCTGCATACTTTCTTTTTATGCCGTATCCTTCTATCAAAACTGCTTCCATTTCGTTCAAAGATATTTTTAATTCATCTTTGCTGGATGCTAACACTGCTTTATCATCCGCGAATGTGAGCATGTTAATAGTTTGGCCCTGTTCTGTCCTTAACAATATGTAAGTTGAAAACTGGAGGTGACAACGCACATCCCTGTCTCGCTCCCTTCTGGATTGCGTATTTTAAAAAACAGGACGCTATGAGTATGGCGTTTATGTATATCCCAAGTAGGTTTTGCCAATGCAGAGGTTTTATTTAAAAAGATACCTTTCCTGACGGGACACCGAACACAACACATCAAATGTAAAATTCTGTAAATTACAATAAACTTTAGAAGAAAAAATGAAAAAGGATCCGCTTGAATTGGAAAAAACACTCTTTGCGCATTTTGACATTGAGCCACACCTGTTGCTTGCTGTGTAAGAAGTTCAGCAGTTTATTAAAGCGCGTGAAAATGGAAGTAGACCAGTCAGCTCAGTTTTTAACCCCATCATGCTCCTAGCGTCCTCTGTTTCGAATTATGCTTCCGGATATCTACTTCTCTTCGTTCCTGCTCAAATTCTATAACTGCCGTTTTATCTTTGTAGAGACTATGTACTATTCTTCTGTTCCTATATTTCATCCCTGCCTTTCTGGCCACTTCGAACATCTTTCCCCATTTTACGTTGTGGAAGGCTTTTTTCTAAATATGCAAATCCTATACAGGGTGTTTCAGGAGGAATGGTACATACATCAGTATGTTATAGTATCGCTCATTTTGAACAAAAACGTTCATATGAGCTCGTGTTCAATTCTCAATGGTTACTGAGTTACAGCCAGCTGAATCATTGCATAAACGAATTTATTACCTCATTAATTCTGGCAACTAACTTTTGATATACAAAGTAAAGTATAGATTTTAGAGGAATTGCCCAAAAATCCCACTTCCAAACTTTGCAGTTCTTCATGGCGCTCCTTTATTCTTGTAGCACTTGCCATAATATGGGCGATTAATTCATCACGTGTGCCTAATCTGTATAAACATCATTTTTCATCCCTCCCCATAACCCATAATCTAATGGAGTTAAGTCCGGAGACCTAGCTAGCCAATTGTTGGGGCCACCATGGCCGATCCTAATATTGCTAAATTACAAATTGCTCTGTAATGCGCTCTACATTAAAATTACTGTATCTCTGTATCTTAGTAGCTTAGGACATCTGTTCATATGAACTTTTTTGTTCAAAATGAACGGTTCTATAACATATTGAAGTACGTACCATTCTTCCTGAAACACCCTGTATAGGTGCTCTTTCTCTTTTCTATTGTATATTCAACATATGTTTTTACATATAAGTGCTATTTGTATTTACCAAGTATATAATTACTCGTAAAGCTGGCCTCGGTCGTTCCTCTACTTCGTCTAAATATGAACTGATCTAATATTTCTTCCGCCCTTTTCTCTATCCTTCTTTGCACAATTCTAGTCAGAATTTTTGACGCGTGAGATGTTAAACTGATCATTCTAAAATTTTCACACCTGTACGCGTCTTTCTTTTTTGACAAAGCGACTATGAAAATTGTTATTGTTATTGATTTACGGCGAAATTTGTTTTCTAAAAAATTTTTTTGCGGCGTAATAAGCGAAAGAAATTAGCTTATCACGCCCACATGCTAGTTCGCTTTGTTATTGATTTGACGTCAGAGATTCGTAAGGCGCTCCTCCCACTTCTCTTGAAGTGCCCGTGAAGCGGTACCTATCTCATAACATACATATTGGGACTATTTCGAGCATGAATTTTTAAAGTAAGGTGTCAAGGAAACATAAAACAAAGACAACATAATCGATATAATGATGCAACAAGGGTATCAAAAGTCCGATTCACATAATTTGCCATATTTATGTAGTAGGTAAATGTCCCGGTAAATGTGGAAATGGTGTGTGATTCTTGCATCTAACCCCAATTTCATTCAACCTCAAAACAGTAGTGTAAAGGCAGACCGGTATAAGTAAAACAAAGTCAACAATTTATTAACTGTACATGCCTTGTATAATTCAGTATAAGTAGGTATGTAGATTGTAGATACCTGCTTACTTCTGTTTGTAAAATAGGTACCTACCTATATTATCTAATACAATACAATACATACTACTCATTTATGTAGGTATGTATACCTAAGTATTTGACAAGTTATCGAGTTAACAGTTTTATAACGGATTGGAAATTTTAAAAAAAAACGGAAACAAATACAACTCACGCGAATCAAAAAACTACGCTACGTAGGTACTAGGTACTTGTTTAACAAAAAGAAACAACTGCTATATTCTGGAACGGTTAATGTAGAAACTCGGAAGAGTCTCTTAAAGACGCATGTATGGAGTACGAAATTATACCTATGGGTGCTAAACTTGGACAATGGGAGAAGCGGATTGAAAAAGAGTAGAAGCGTTTGAAATGTGATGCTACAGACGGGTGTTGAAGATACCGTGGATAGACAAGTTAGCAATAAGGAGGAATTAGAAAGAGTTGGGGAAAAGAGAAAAGTATGGAAGACAATAAAGAATAGGGGATAGGATCGTAGGATGGTAGGATGGTAGGACACCTTCTGAGACACAAAGGAATAGTTCGCGACATACTAGAGTCAGAGATAGGAATAAAGAGGTAGAGGTTGGAGCAGATTAGACTACTGCTCTCAAATAGTTGGGGATGTAGAATGTTCTACTTTTACGGAAATGCGTAGGCTAGCTCAGGGAAAGGATGGAGGTACGCGTCCCACCAGTCTTCAAAAGTGAACTTTATGATGACGTACTATTTAATTATTATTGTAAAATAGTTAATAAAATTTCCTTTTTTAGTTCAGGGAGGGAACGCTACGGCGATTCAGTATTTGGCTCC
Organism: Xestobium rufovillosum; assembly: GCA_963966045.1. Lineage (NCBI taxonomy): Eukaryota > Metazoa > Arthropoda > Insecta > Coleoptera > Ptinidae > Xestobium > Xestobium rufovillosum. Next base: position 15,134,429 of record OZ014492.1, on the reverse strand, counting down.
GTCATGCTCCTAGCATCCTGTTTCAAATTATGCTAACCGTAACACGTTACCAAGTACCAAGGGGTCCCAGAAAACTGTCGATAAATTACATTATGTTCGATTTTATTTAGAGTGGCTGCAACGGGGCAGCCGATAATTTTATAAACTTTTGCAATGATAAACTAACTCGCGAAAATATCGATAATGCTGACCGATTTTCCTTCTGGCTCCAACGAACCACTAAAAACTTTTTCCGTTTTATTGGTGTGCTGTACGATGTATTAGTCTGGGTACAAAACAGAAAACACCAGTTAGAACCAGTTAATAATATTTAACAATTTAACTACACATGCATATGCATAATACTTATGCGACTGCTGCGCGCTGAAGCTGGGACTTGTACGTTATACTAAGTTCTGACGTCACTCGGCCTACTCTCGCTGCAAGGTACGATTTCTAGCCTCGCACCGACGGAAAACTTTGCAACGGCCTCACAGGCGAAAGATTTTTTTTTGACAAAAATTAACAACATAACTGCCTTCAGTATAATAAACTATCAATTTTAATGAAATTTGAAAATTACCGAACCTGCCTATTGTCTTTTTGTAAAAGCAGGTGGATATTTTCTAGACTTTTTATCCGAGCTCCTATCCATTATTTAGAAGACACATTCATCAGTTATCACTTTTTTTTGCAATATTGTCCCCGTGTTTTGTAAAGACTTATACTATAGGTACATAAAATAAATCGCACGCTTATTACTCACAGACCCAAGCCCGTTTTTAAAAACGGTTAATTTTGTGATCGAGATTCCTAGATATTCAAAAAAATTCCCAGCAAAACGCGAGTTATAAGATAATGCTGGAAATGAATATTATAGCATTCAAGCGGTATTTGCTGCTCCCTGGAATTACAACCCTAACTTATAGCAGGTGTCTTTCGGCGCATAAATCACTCTTTTCTTTATACCACGTCGGCAGCCAGCGTACGTCTGCAGTCCGAACTTCATGGTACTCTCTCTAGGTTTTCTCGCACGTTAGAACTGTACGTCTACACGTGGCCACGGTCTACATGACTTAGAGTTTTGATCGAAAGAGTAGGCTTTGACAAGAATTGCTATCGCGTGAACTGTTAAATTAATTGAGTAAATGCGTATTCTTAATTTCCATAACAACGGAGATCATTTTAAACAAAAACTAAATGTTATTAACTTAAATTTTAAATATTATTTATTAATTTCCTAAATTTTTGGCAAAGGTACATAAAAAATATTGTACAATAAATATAATCGACGTTTCGACTCCGGGTGGAGTCTTTGTCAAGATTCTATTCAAGAAAATTTATAAAAGTATAAAAATGACAATTTTATTAAGAAAAAACTATGTCACCCGGAGTCGAAACGTCGATTATATTTTTTATTATACATACAATATTTTTTATCTACCTTTGCCAAAAATTCACGAAATTAACAAATATGAATAAAGTATTGGCACGAATAATTATAAAAATATTAAATTTTAAACTTAACTTGCCTACTAATTTATTGTTACTTTCTCGGTGTTGTTGCTATGTTGTGTTTGTGTTGAATAATCTTATGTTGTCAAGCTAGTCTTAAGTAACAGTGTATCATGTAGAAACATATATCCGAGTTTCATTATTTTCTCCGCCTACTCTTTCGAATGAAGCTCTAAGTCACATAAGCGTGCAGTTGTTGGCAGGTTCTTAATTATCGATTTATGTCTTTAATCGATTAGATAAATATGACATGTGATAATCGCTGTAAAGGGAATTTCTTACAGATTTAGAACATGTAATATTACTGGGTACGTTACATTTAAAATTTTTAATGTATTTGCTGTATCTGAATTATTTGATGCTCAATTGTTTTTCTGATTTTGATAAATTATTGACAATAAAGTGTCTAACAACTTTCATATATAACATTTGTTTGAAATTCTTACAATAGGCGAGATATCAGGCGTGTCACATGAAATAAAACACACTGTATAATTGTCTACTTGTTTTTGATCTAACTATATACTTTTTAAATGTTTTATACTTTTTTTCAACACTTTGTGTATAGGGCATTGTGCATTTCACAAATTTTAAATACAAACTAAGTTGCTTGGACTCATAGAATTCAGTAGTTGGAAGCGATTTATTGGAAAATTTAATTTTAAAATTTAACCGTTTCGCATTTCATTAAAACCTAGGAAGAGTTGCATTATGAAGACTGAAATATTAAAGTCGAATTATACGAGGAAAGTGCTTAACAGTGTTGCATTAATTATAAGTTAGGTATGCTACAGTCAACTCCCTCTAAGTCGGCATCTCTCAAACTCGAATTTTCCTTTAACTCAAACTATTAGCATGGCAACAGCACCAGCGCATTATTTTACCTTAAAATGCCATCCTCTTACTCAAATTCCTTAAGTCGAATTTCCTTTAACTCAAACAAATTAAAAGGCACAACTGCGAAACATAGCATGCATACCACTCCCTGTAAGTCGAACAGTTTGTTTTGGCGTGATTTTACTGTTGAAAATTCGGTCGCTTGCACTTGGTAGTGCGAATAACCATGCGTTGTGCTTAGTCAGCTTCTGAGTTCCGATATGTAATGCAGCTTACGTTTGACAATTGACAGTATACGACAAGTGCAGCCATGCTGTACATATTCTCTTAATTTTATTCTTTCTCTCTAACTCAAACTTCCTCTAAGTCGAACAATTCGAACTGGCAACTAAGAGTTCGACTTAGAGGGAGTTGACTGTATTACTAAAACTTTATAATTTTAGACGAAGTTCATCGGTGTACGCGCAATCCTGGGTGTTCGTAGTCGTGTATTTCAAGAAATGCTCTACGGTATTCAGACAGGATTTGGATCTCCCCAAGTGCCAGTTGCAGAGCTTCTAGCGAGGCCTGTACCAACGCTGTTAAGCCCGCAGCAATCTAGACCGAAAAGTAGCAATTTTTTACAAGTTCCGGATATTGAATCACCACGCCCAAAAAGTGTTCCTAGCTCACCGATGGTCAAAAGGGCGTTCTCAAGACTTGGAACAATCACGGCCGGATGGGGACGCTCAATTAGGAAACAAAATACCCAAATTTCGGCCGACGATAAAAAGAAGTGGTCCAGTAGTCAAGATTGTTCAAGTACGTAGAGTTCATTATTTACCTTCAAATTTTTCGCATAGATAATATGACTCGTGTAGTTTCGAATAGTTTAATAATTATGCAAAAAACTGAGTCCAAAAACTACGGATCTAGTCTGAAACCGAATTAAGCCTTTTAAGAAGTTTAGTAAAAGTTTTTCATATTTTTAGTGATAACGAAGTTGCAACAATTTGTTGAAATCGGCCGAAAGTCAACTTTAACTAGAAAGTTGAAAACAGCGTGATAAATTTAAAATTAATGTTCGCCATTGAATGTGTCTCGAAAAACTGGCAAGGGACGTATATACGCTCCTTTAAACACATATCCATCATTTACTTCCAAATTGCCCCATCATGTTCAAATTCGGCACTTTTGAAGAATTTTCATAACTATGGCAAGCCGGTGGAAAATCTAATCTATCTTAAAAGTTTATGAGTTATGTCCACATTATAGTTCCAAGTTTCAATAAAAAATGGGATCTGCATTTGATTTTTTTAAATTTATTTACTTCTTGACTGCGGGATTTTTGAGTTTCGAGTGTGGAATCTCTAGGTATCGCCCGCCTAATAAAAATTGTAATTTAATTTCAAAAACTGTGACATGGGAACGTAATTCTACTAAAAAATGCATTTAAGCAACATTATGGAGATAATTCACATATTTGTTTAAATTTCAAGAAATTGTTGATTTTTCCGTTTTGTTTCCTTTCAAGGTTGGACCTTATGTTTGATAAAAAAAAAAATTTTGTTTGAAATTGGCACAAAGTTCGATATAGGACAAGTTGTATATCACTGAAATCCGAAAAATAGGCTTTATTCAACAAAATTTAAGACAAAAATGATGTACATAAGGAAAAACAAAGTTGATGATGGCCTGGCCCAAATGAAATGTTTTTCTACGAGGCATATCCACAAAGTAAGTTCCGATTGTGGATATGTTTTAAGCAAATGGTGCGATTGGGGCAAAGCTTCAGTGCTAAAGCTTCTGTACTAAATAAGAAGGCCTTGGAAGACAAATTATTCATATATCGTTGACAGCAGAAGTATGACATGTCAAAATGAGCGCAGTTATAGAAAATCCGTCCTGTTGTGAAATACGATCTGCGATTAAATTTTTTTAAAGACAAAAAAGTTCGGCCCTCAGAAATTTTTCTGCAATTCAAAGAGCATGGCAGCAGCGCTATAATGCTGATGGTGAATCTTTGGACCCTATTGTGACAGGTGATGAAACCTGGGTTGCTCATGTCACACCAGAGAGTAAGCAGCAATCAGTGCAATGGCAGCATAGTGGATCACCGAAACCAAAAAAATTCAAACAGACCCTATCCAACCGGAAAGTCATGTGTACCGTCTGCATTTAAACATTATGACCCTGGATCTAGCCAAGAGACATAAACTGCCGTTAAGCGGTCGGCCTATGTACTAGTTTCGTAGGCGTTCTTGCCACCACACGTTAGTCGTTCACTGGTTGTGACCTCATCCTACCATGCCGTCACGCTGAGGGTTCGCACCTCACCGCAGTTCTTCTTTTTTGTTATGATGATTTTTTTCTTTTGAACAAAATAAAGGTTCTGGTCCAAAAGGACAAATAAGGGTCGCCATTACGCCAGACAGACATCGACTCACTCATTTGAGTTTTAGAGCCGATTCACACGGGTCCACATCAGAAGCGAACGCGCGCGATCGCTACCGGCTTCTAGTGCAGCGCCTGAGAGCGACTACAGGGCTACAGTGGTGGCCAGTGGCCGATTGACTGATACGAGTTTAGTTGCTCAAGATGCCAACAAGTGATGTGACATTGCTATTGCTTCTGCTTTTGAAAAAGAAAGAACGTCGATGTATTCGATGTATGCATGTGTAGCCCGTGTTACTCGATAGGGCGTCAAAAGAACTGTAGGTATCATATATTTTATGATCATATACTCGTAATTATGATACAGTTCTTCGAAGAACTGCGACAGGACGACAAAATGTTTTTTAAATATTTTCGAACGTCGAAAACATCATTCGATGAACTTTCAGAAAATGTTAGAAGTGAAATTGTTAAAATAAGATACAAAGATGATTCAGGGATCTCGATTACACTTTTTCGTGGCATTTTGAATGACTATCTCATGGATACTGATGGTTTTCTGTATAATATAATAATAGTAGCTTATAAAAGTGGTCAGTCGCTGTGGCGTCGTGTGTATACCCGAATAACAACCTGTGCATTTATATCGGTGGCCTGTCGCGTGCGATATCCACCGGTGACACGAGTGAGCCACCGACCCGCCACTATCGCCTACTACCGCGACTGCAGTGGCCACGTATGCATGCACTGATTTAATTCTATAGATTTCAACAAGAAGCCAGTAGCAACCGCACGCGTTCGCCACTAAAAGTAGCCTCGTCTGCATCGGCTCTTATTGTTATTTTTTGCAAAGTATCGATTAACGGCATTTTAGTAGGCGAGTAGTTGGCTAGATCCAGGGTCATAATGTTTTAATGCGTACCGTCTTTTGGGACAGGCATCTGCTCGTGGAATGGAACAAGGAACAAAGATTACGAAGGCCCATAAAGAACAAAAGGCCGGGTCTTCTCAGTTCGGGAATTGATTTGCTGCATGACAATGCCCGACCCCACGTAGCACTCTTGACAAAATATAGCCCCAATCTTGCTCTAAGTGATGTTCATCTATTTTTCCATCTTAAGAAATTTTTAGCAGGACAGCGATGCAATAACGATGAAGAAGTAAAAACTCTGGTTCAGAATTGGATGAAAAAAGGAGACGCAAATTTCACAGATATGTATATACTGGCATACAAAAACTTGTGCCATGCTATGATAGATGTTTAAATTTAAACGGTAATTATGTAGAGAAGTAGTTTAAGGTAGGTACATTTAAGCAAATAATGCTCTATGCTGCTCTGGATTCATTTCGTTTGGCTCTGTCCTCTGGCTTCCGTTGTTTATCGTGATTATGGGGTTGCAGAGTATCGCTAATCCGTTTTTCAATTTCCCGTCTGTTACTAATTCTCTCCTCACTTCGGGTGATGTGATGGTTAGTGTGATGGAAACAATGCACAATGGAACCAATTACCCGAAAAGGTGACCAAAATTCGAAAACTTACAAGATGGCTCGCAAGGAGGCTGACATTTATAGGAAACATGTTAAAAAATAACACAATCACTGATTACTCTTTGGTAGGTAAAATAGGTAGTTTATGTACATTTTGAGTTTATTACACTACTATGCGCACAAACAATATTTATTGTATAACATATAGTCATTTTCTTAATGCGTTTTAGGAAATTTTCTTTCCATCGTAGGAGAATGTTTTCATTGTTGAAAAAATAAAAAATGACTGTGTTTCACATTTCCCTGGGGGGAGGAGCCTCCTGTGTAGTTTTTAGGGTTTCGCACAAGACCAAGAAAAGTCTTTGTCTTGTCTTGTCTTGGTCTTGAATTATAGACCAAGACCAAGACTAACATAAATGATCCAAGACCAATACCAAGACTTAACCTTCAAGACCAAGAGTCTTGGAGCAAGAGTCTTGGGAAAGTCTTGGTCTTGATATTTTAGAAAATGTTTGACAATTATTTTTTAGTTTATTGAAAAATTAATTAAAACAACTGCAATTTTTCATAACAAAAATTGGAAATAATGCTTAAAATTCGTATACTCGTAATACAAAATACTAACACCATCCCATCATTGATCCTTGCGTTCGCACAGCTCGGAGAAGTTAGTGTTTCCCGCGAATCTCTGTTTCGCACCTACGTCATGCGCGAGTGGTGACAAAATTGGGCTGCCTAACGAGCATACTATACAGTGTGATCATTTAAAAACGAGCTACCTCAAATATCTTAGGAACGAATAGAAATACGTCAAATCGCCGAGACACGTAAATTTAGGAATGAAGGGGGCACATTTTGGTGTATAGTTGACTTTGGTGAAACCAACCCCCCAATCTCCAGCCACCCTCACTTTAAAATCTTAAATGGTACTATATTATATGTGACACCTCATTTTAAAGGAAATCGAATGAGGAATACAGCAGTGATGTTTATTTTTTAATTTCTCCTTATCTCAGCCTGCTAGATTTTCTCTTTTAGGGCTATTTTAAACCCACACAGAGACTTTAATTAATTTGAGGCGTACAATATCAGAAACATGCCGAAATATTCCCTCCCAAACATTTCTGAATGTAAGAAGGCAATTTGAGAATATAGACTTTATTATTGTTTTGCAAATAACTGGGCCCATTTTGAACATCCAAGATAGATTTTCCTTAAATTATTCTACAAGTTATATTTTCCTGTTTTAAATTCCAAAGCTTCTTTTTTGTATGAAATGTTTATTATCTGATATCTGCAAGGTTTAACTCTTATTTTGTATCAAATTTAACCCATTATTTTTCTTATTTACTGAAAGGTTGAAATGACCTTATTTTAGTTTTTAAGGCTCAAAATAAGGAATAATTAAAAAATAAATATCGCTGCTGTATTCCTCATTCGATTTCCTTTAAAATGAGATATTACAAGGGATATAATGCCATTTGAGATTTTACAGTGAGGGCGACTGAGGGCTAGGGGGTAGGTTTTACAAACGTCAACTATACATCAAAATCTGTCCCCCTTGCGTCATAAATTTACGTGCCTCGTTTTTTCATAATTCTGTTCGTTTCTTAGATATTTGAGGTGGCTCGTTTTTAAATGATCACACTGTATATCCTTATACTATAATCTATACTAGAATAAATAAAATAAAATTTATGGGAAGTAAGTACACTTCAGATGTCGGATAATTTGTTAGAGCTTTCATTTTGGTTTTTAAATTAAGTTTATTATAATATTACATCTTAACACAAAATATGTACCAATTTTAGTAGAGCCATGAACTAAGTAAATATAAAAGTTGTATTCAGTCAACTGTACAACTTATTGAATCATTATTTTCCGAACAAAAAATATGAAATATATGAAATACGACTTCTTATTTTTGAACTATCTCCCATTCAGCAGTGAGTGTGGAAACATTGAAATTCATAAATTTCTCGTACTCTCCTAAAAACCAAACAAGACCAAGAAAAAACAATACCAAGACCAAGACTTATGTGGTTCTCGTCTTGGTCTTGGGTTTCAAGACCAAGACCGAGACCAAGCCCAACACGAGGATGCAAGACCAATACCAAGACTGGTGTAAGTCTCGTCTTGTCTTGGTCTTGCGAAACCCTTGTTGTTTTCCTTGACTGCTATGCCCGATTACTTTATATTCAACATTGCAGTCGGTTTAAAATTTAGTATTTGGAAAAATTATTTCGACACACAAATTTGAAACTTAGGATACATGTTGAATTGAAAAAGATAATACATAAGACATAACTTAAAAAAGATCCTAAAAATTCTAGTTTATAGGGGGTGAATAAAATTATATTCAAAAAAGATATGTTGGAATTCTTTTCCACTTTGCGACCTTAACAATAGAAAAAGTGTTGAAAATTGCATTTATGAAGGGGCTGTGCTACAATAGTTATAATAATAACATTAAGAAAAACAATAATAATAACCTTTATTAAGCAAGCAGCAGCTAGATACGCAAAAATGTGAAAAAATACGTAAAATAAACGGTATTTACATAATAAACAAAATTTTAAACTTTTATAAAGCAAAAAGCAATAGATAACGAAAAATCGTGAATTGGAACTACTTTTACTGCATTCGACAATGAAAATTAAAACAGTACGTATATGTAAGTACCTCTCACATACAGGATGTAATTGTATCGATGTTAGAAAGTTGGGTCGTGATTACTAACGCAATTTTCAGAGAAAGAGTTGCGGCCCCCATCTTACCTTCTTACCCATGATGATGTTGTTTTGAATATGGCCGCACCACATCATGACTCGCATTCATAAAGGCTGAGTCCAGGTGCACGCTAACGTGCACATAAAACTGAAAATTGTGGGTACGCGAATTGCGAACACGTTTGTTGAAACTTGTAACAAATAAATTTATCAAACGAAACAGACTGACGGAAATCCGATAGATTGTATTTCTTAAACATACCTGACATACGCATTTTTTGTAAAAAAGATAATGTACGAACATGAGGAAAAAACTAACCTCTACGCAAGCCGACCCCACCCAGTCGAAGTACATTGAAATACTAACTCTATGGGATACCTACCTACTCGCAGACGCTGCTGACAGAGTTAACAACTAAAGAATCAAAAATCACGTTTTCGAAACTCTTTATGGAGGATATAAGATACTTATCGATACTTTCTTCTTTTAGTTAATACCAATAAAATTTCCTAGGTTTAGTGCATAGGAGTTTTTCAATACATTCTTTTCTATTGCGACTACTTCCTTCGTTGGTTCATTGTTTACGTTAGTTTAAATAAGGTCGCCAGAAATCAATAGCGATTCTCCCAAAAACAACTGGCAATCCAAAATTTTCATATTTTTACAGGTGTGTAATTTGAGGGACTCTGGCAGCGTTCTATTAAACGTGTTATATGACGAACGTGAAATAAGCAACGCAAATTTTAAGTAACAAATTTTGTAGAAGCAAGAAATATAAGATACATAACAACAAAGACTTAAAACGCTCTGTTCTGAGGAAGCATCAGGATTCAAGTTTTTGTGTAGTTTATCCTTAAAAAATGAAATACTTTTGGATTCCTCCCGGTTTGTTCGTGACGTTATTGTGAAAAAGCTTTCAAGCGTGCAGGATGGAGGATTTCGAATTCTCGTTTTATGAAACAGGTCATTACTAAGTATTTAGCAGTTCAAGCGGCAGCAGTAGATAAAGTAACGTTCGATGGGCGGTATGCATAAAAAGTAGTACATGCTAATACTTCAAGTATTTACTTCGCAAGTGAAGTACCTACTACACCATCGTAGCACTTACTGCCCTCGTTTAGTAGATACTATTATGTACAGTAGTACATAGAAGTTTCTACTTCGCCGTAGAAGCACCTACTTTACCTCTCGTAGTATCTACTACAAAATTCACAAATTATCGCTGCTTAGTAGTATCTACTTCAGTTTCAGCGAAGTTGCTGTTTGGGAAACTTCAAATAAATTTTCTCTTGCAAAAATATGATCGCTTTTATGAATATAGGTACCTACTGAAAAAGTGTGCAATGAAAGAAGAACATAATATGGGGAAGATGTATATCGAAAAGGGAACAAACTAGGTGCTCGATATTATAATCATACTGCAGAGCACACTTTCCTGTTAATTTATACAAATGCATGATTAAGAAATAAAAATTCGATGTAAATAACAGACACTCGATTATTATAATGAATGCTCTGTATATAATTCACATGCTCGCTAATATAATAAATACTCGATAAATATGATAGACGCTCGATAAATGTAATGAAAGTTTGATACAAAATTCAAATGCCTCCCATAATAATAAATATTCCATAAAAAATTATAAACTCTCAATTATTATAATGAATGTTCGGTATATAAAGGTATACAAAACGTACTGCTTTGTTTTATACTTGCCCGTCACTGAATACAGCCAAAAAAGTGGTTCCACGGCTCACTATTTCTGGTCTTTGGGCAAGCGGAGCGAGCGGAGCGTTTAAGTCTCCCACCCCCAAAACCAAAACATTACCGAGCGTTTATTTAGTACCGCATCGGGATAATTCAATTATATCAAGCAAAATTTGATTTAATAGTGAACCCGACTTATCGAGCATTTACATTTTTTTAGAGCGCTTATTTGATTAAAGTAGCGACCAGAACTTATAGTGCAAATGAGATACTTTATCGGGTGAATTTCTTTAAAATACAAAGCATATTGTATTAGTTTATTCGGCATTTTTATATTTTATCGAACATTTATTATTTTATATCGAGCATTTATTATTTTTTAGTATGCAAAATGCATTAAATTATCGGGTGTAAATTACGACCCTATCGAAAATTATTCAGGTAGTTACAGCAAAATTTGTCCTTCAAAATTTATAATAATAATAAAAATTAAAAAAACAACAACAACAATAATAATAATAATAATAATAATATAATTAATACGTTTATTCATTCCCTCAGTACAGAGCATTTTCATAGGTATAACCAACAGCCCAGTTTTTATAGAAGTCCATACATTCAAATTCAAAGGCGAATAAACTTGAGGAAAAAAAGACAATACAACTCACTGAAGGCAGAGCCGGAGTAAAAATCCAAAACAATTTGGAAACACGCATATTTAACTAAAAGAAGCACTAATGGAAAATACTAATTACCTATTCAACGAAATTCCTGACCAAGTTTTCGAAGAAAAGATAAATATAATTCAGTTTCAGGAGGTTCATCAAGACATCACGGGGAAAGGATGTAATTCACAGACACATATTGGGACAAAAGTAAACAAGTAAACAACTATGTATATTCCAAAGATTCGCAACATAGGACATAAGAAAACTTTGAAGAAACCACAATTCGACAGAGTCCATAGGAAACTTTCCCTCTTCTGCACCTCAGATGTGTTCAATATGCGTTAATCAGTTTAAACATGTGTTTCACAGATTTCACCCGGTTTCGGCTGTTCCTATGTTGTCTCTGCGCTATGTTCAATGTGCGGCCGGCCTAACACCAGCCTGAGATGCTCCCGGTAGCGTATTGGCATTGTTTACTATTATACAGAGCATCAGTGCTCTGAAACGCAGTAAGGAATGGTGCCCATGAAAAGCTGAGGTTTTAATGGCATTCTCTACTAGGACACAGAGCTCGAACCCTAGATATGTTCTGAAACGCGGTAGACAATGCAGACAATGCAGCTTATGCTTATGGTCGACAAAGTTTACTCCGATTCAGAGCAATAATCTTTATTGGTCTATTGCGCCAACTCACCGCTATTAACTTGATCCAGACAAATAGTTTGTTGACATAATAATTCACCATGTTCATCAGGTCTTGCTCTACAGTCGTAGTCGGTGTAAACAATACATAATTACAAATTTCCTTAATTATGGATTACAAAAGTCTTATTATGGAAATGTGCGAAAAGGAGGGTGCAATTCTTGAGTGTTTTGAGACCAATAACAACGACTTCTCCGCAATGTAAGGTTATTTTAAAAAATACACCTTTGCTGACGTCAAATGACAAAAGGGAACTTGCAGAACTAGCTTTGGGAGCGAGTGCCCCATTGAATTTCTTCGACTCGATGGACGTAACTAATACTGATGAAATTGAAGTTGCAAACGAAGGGAATGTTAATCAACAGGAAGAAGTCGCTGCCTTAAATACTGCCAATGGACCATATCAAGTTGAAAATATAATTTTTAAACATAAAGAAGCTGTCGAAGTGTTAAAGGACCATTTTGATCGATTCGCTGAAATGGCTGCTGAAAAGAATTCTGCTGACCTTACAACTACTATCCTTAAGTTAAATAATGCTTTTAAACAAATTAAGACACCAGCTCAGCTAACTACCTTTTTTTGTAAAATGAAAAATACACGTGTCAGATCCAAGCAGATTGGAGTGCAGCCTGGAGCAATTAGTCGAAGAAAAATAAGACCTGGTCTTACATCAGGAGCGAGACGCATTCAGGCAGGCAGACAATCAAATTTAGAGCTAAACTGTAAAAAGGGCGCAAAAAGGAAACGAAATTTCGCTTTAAACCTCTCAAAAAATCAACCAAATGCTAAATCACACGGTAGTAGTCACTGAGATGCTCTTTTTTTCTTATATTTAATATACCTTCTCAAATATTTATGTTTTTTTATGTCTTAATCTGTTTCTTATACAATAAATAGTAAATATATTAAAAACGGCTTATATTTTTACTGCAAAAAATATGTAAATTTGGTATCTAGCTATTTAATGCTGTGTCCTAGTAGAGAATGTCATTAAACTGTTAGCTTTTCTTGCGCACCATTCCTTACTGCGTTTCAGAGAACTGATGCTCGTTTCAGAACATATCATATAGGGTTCGAGCTCCGTGTCCTAGTAGAGAATGCCATTAAAACCGTAGCTTTTCATGGGCACCATTCCTTACTGCGTTTCAGAGCACTGATGCTCTGTATAATAGTAAACAATGCCAATACGCCTCCCGGTAGCTTATTCAATACTCACGTACCGTATCGAAATTCGAAGTAACATGAAGTCAGCTCATATCCAACGCGCAAGATCGCTCTCGAAGTTACGATATAGTACGTGGTTTATAAATCGACAAATTGCACTAGTTTCTGTTTTAGAGAACGCATTTTTGAAACAGATCCCTTAACTGAGGGAAACCAGCAACACGCATTTTTTGTAAAAAAGATAATGTAAAAACGAGTGTAAAAACATAAGAAAAAGAAACTAACCCTACGGGAGTCGAACTCGCCCAGCCCATGGACATCAAACTACTAACCGTATGCGATACTTCCCTACCCACGGAAACCGCTGACGGCATTCACAAGTAACGAAATAGGTACTTAAACGAATTACTTAAACGAAAAGAATAATAAACCAACTTAGTGTTACTTCGGATTGCGACACGATTCGTGAGATTTACTATGCCTCCCGGTACGCTATACAACACTGGATTATTTTCTACGCTCCATAGATTATAGCATTTTTGCTGCCACTCAGACAAAATATTATTTTTTGTTCCATGTCAACAATTTTTTCAATTTTAATTTTCATATTTTTAAATTTCTTTAAAACTTTTTTGTGTCAAGTTCCTTTTTCGTGTTATAATTAAATTCATCAGTTAGCTCTTTTAGTGCCTCCTCTTTTTCGTTTTTAACTTTTGGAATCCCTTATCAAACAAAATTGTAGAATATTTTACAAGAACAAAGCAGAACCCATTCATTTATTTCTTCTTCGAATTCTTGTTCTCTTTCAGAATCGGAATTCATTTTAACGCACATAAGCAAAAACTTTTGAAATTGGCAGATAAAATAGGTTTAATTTGAGTTAGGTATTTTGAAAAATGAAAAGCTAAATTTGACAAGTCAAATTTTTTAACTCCGACCCGTGGTAGTAGCCTACTTCAGTTTAATAAAATTTAGTAGCACGAAGTATATGCTTTGCATTGTAGTATAAACTTCGTTTGTGTAGCATATGCTTTGGAACTGAAGTAGATACTACATATATAAAAGTAAATACTAAGAAGTAAATACTTTTTCATGAAGCATTAGCATGTACTACTTTTTATGCATACCACCCGATGTGTGACTTTACCAAGATGCGCCACTTCGTCTTTTGTTAATAACTTATTAAAATTCTTATCTAACATCTTCTATTCATTCTATTAATATTGCTATTTGTCAACTTCTCCATCGCAACGGACTTGCTTTTTATTGAGAAGACAAACTAAATCAAGTCCATGAAAGAGGGCAACAGCTCTTTCAGTAATAAGGGACTGGCAGAGACTGTGAGGGTCGTATGGCACTTTGCTATGTGGAATGCAACGGGAAACCACCACATTAGTTTATCCCTAAAACAGGGTACTGACAATTTTACGATGATGGTACATTCTGGAGTAAAATATTCCGGAGGTAAAATAGTCTCACATTCGGATCTGACTCCCCCCGAAGCAGTCCCCGCTTAGGGGGGAGTCATCAGCAATAATAAGTGTAACATTTCACGGGTCGGGGCGTAGAATGATAGGAGCATAAATCAAGTAGGAAAGTTAGAAAATTTGAAAATAGAGATGGATATGTTGCATTAGACGTAGTAGGTATCAATGAGGTGCGATGGTCAGAAGCTGGAGAATTTTGGAGCGGAGATTTTAGAGTAATACATACAGGATCGATAGGTGGAAATTCTGGAGTAGGAATTGTTATGAAGAAGAAAATAAGACAGGGCTTAGAAAATTTCTTACTGGAAAGTGACAGGGTAGTTATGGTTAGGTTAAATTCGAAACCTGTAAAGACGGTAATTATAGTGATGAGGCTGTAGAGGCAGTTGATAGCGATATCGAATATGTGCTAGAGTCTGTGAAGGGGCAAGAAAATTTAATAATTGTATAGGAGACTTTAATGCAGGGAGGCAAGATAGAATAATCGGCCCCTTTGGATTAGGTAATAGGGACGAGAGGGGAGTTAGACTGATAGATTTCTGCGATAAACATAACTTAACCGTCGCGAACGCTATATATTTCAACATCACATTAGGAAGCTCTATACATGGAAAATGCCAGGAGACCTAGGGAGATATAAAATAGATTAATAGATTACATTCTTGTTAGGTAAAGATTTGGAAATGAAGTTAGGGACTGCAGAAGCATCCAGGAGCAGATATAGATAGTGATCACAACATAGTGGCCATGAAGGCTAATCTTAAATTTAAGATATTGAAAAAACGAAATAATAGGAGACACCTTGACCTCGAGAAACTAAAAGAGTGTGATTCGCGCAATGAGTTCGAGAGAAAGACGAACCACTGTAGTCAACACAAAGAGGCTAGTTTTGGTTTTTTAGTTAATAGACTGTTGAGTCTACCGTTATCCGTTGAAAGATACCGCAAGGAAGTAAATACAATCAAAGATATAGCGAAATGTAATGGTTTCAATCCAGAGATTGTCAATAGGTTAATTAGGAAACGAAAATTTAAAATGCTATTGCGAAATTCCACCACTTTAAATTGGGATAATAAAATTACTAAATTTATAAAAATACCATACGTACCGCAAATAACTAGAGGTATGAATACTATTTTCGGGAAAGCGGGCTTCAAAGTGGTTCACACTTCG
This sequence comes from Xestobium rufovillosum, assembly GCA_963966045.1. NCBI lineage: Eukaryota > Metazoa > Arthropoda > Insecta > Coleoptera > Ptinidae > Xestobium > Xestobium rufovillosum. The sequence goes on along the minus strand of OZ014492.1, from coordinate 15,118,600 downwards.
AGCAACAATTTACAAAATCTACTAGGAAATGCGAAAGATAAAACGGAACCCATTCATAAAGCGGGAATTTACGAAATAGCATGCGGAAATTGCGACAAAAAATATATCGGGCAGTCAACTCGGTCTATTTTAACTTGCTTTAAGGAGCATCAAGCTCATTACAAATACGGCCGCACTGATAAGTCTAGCATGGCGTCACACACGTTGGAAACGGGCCATAAATTCAATAGCAATAATCTCAAACTCCTAAAACCAGGAAATAATAAATTTGGTTTAAACGAATTGGAAAGTATAGAGATACATAAAAATAAACGTAGTAGTTGTCTTAACAGTAACTATGGTCCGATTCCGAACTCAACCCTGTACAGATTTATCAGGTAGATAGATTAAGTCTAGCCATAAATATTTACCCTCCAGACCCTAATTTTATTGCTCAAATAGTTTTAAGAAACCCTATAGGTTATTGATCCCTTTCACCTAAGAATACAATTTTATTGCTCTCATGTTCAAATTAGTTTTGAGAAACCCTATAGGTTTATCGATCCTTTTTCACTTCAGTAGTGGAGGGTGGGTGAGTGGGGGTTGGATATTTATAGCAACGTAATTTAAGTATAGAATTAGATTATCTTCTACTCCTGAAGATGCTGACGTTGTCAGCGAAACACGTGTCGAGTTTAATTACTGTGTCACTGTCTTTTGGCGTGTGGGGTTAACTTATTAAGAATTCTTAGAGAAAGACGAATGAAGTACTAAAGGGCGCGGATGAAAATACTGTTAGGGAAGTAGAGGCAGAATGGAATTGCATTAAAAATGGTTTAGGTTCTGCAACTAGAGATATATTGGGTCACCAACAGAATGAAAATAGGAAACCCTGGATAACATTGGATATTGTGACGCTAATAGGCGAGAGACGAAAACATAAAAATAGGTTAGATGAAGGAGGGAAACAAAGGTATAAAGCGGTCAAGTGGGAAATTATACGGAAATGTAGGAAAGCGAAAGAACAGTGGATTGATAACAAGTGCGAAGAAGTGGAAAATGAGTTCGAAGTTCGAACTGACGAAGCATATCTATACATATAAATAAAACTGAAGTGTCCGTCTGTGATTTCGAAATAAATCCTTTTTTCTAAGCCCATTTATGATTCTTCGCAATTTACCAAAACATAAAATCGCATTTTTCAATTTTTTGTCTGTCTGTCTGCCTGCCTGTCTGTCTGTCTGTCTGTCTGTCTGTTTGTTTGTCCCGGCTAATCTCGGAAATGGCTGAACCGAATTTCATGAGACTTTCATTATCAGAGATTGATATAGACTACTTTTTATTTCGGAACTATTCAGGTTTCCTGTGTAGAAATTGAAAAAATTATGTAGAAATTAGGGGTCGGATTGTATCACGCGCGTACTATGAACACATGTTACGTGCCATATACATAAAATAAATAAATAGATAAATAAATAAATAAATAAATAAAAATTAATAAACAAATAAACGAATAAATACATAAATAAATAAATTAATTAAATAAGTAAAATAAATAAATATAAATATTTGCCATTGTGCTTCTTTCTTTGGCGCAGTAACGCGTGCCGGGTACTGCTACACATATAATATAAAAATTAATATTTGTTTGTTCGTATTGTATGCGCTGCCATACCGTTCATCCCATTGCGATAAAACTTAGTCAACTTAGTGCTCGCACTTGCGCGAAGGTTATAGGTATAGTACAACTAACTTACAGTAGGTGGCGCGCGTGTTGTACCGGGAAATGTATTCGAAAGAACATTTCTGCAATTCTACAATATTTTCTTTCCTTTCAACATAATTTAAAAATTGACAATTGACAATCGGCAATAGGTGGCTCGCGTCGTACCGGGAAATGTATTTGAAAGAATATTTCTGCAATTCTACAATATCTTCTTTCCTTTCAACATAATTTAAAAATTGCAGCCAACGTCAAACGGCAGCAATGCGCCGGGTTCAGCTAGTATAAAATAATTAGGAGAAATTTTACAGAAATTGGATCTAGCGTCAAGAGCATTAGAAATGAGGCAGGTGACATCCTAATCGGAAAAGAGGAAAAGGCAGATAGGTGAAAGGAATATTTGGAAATATTATTATGCAGGACAAGAACTAGGAGATATATTATAAAATGAAATCAGTGTAGAGAGGGATAACATAGGCTGTCCCAAAATAAGGGAAGAGTTTGATCTAGCATTAGGAAGTTTAAAAAACAATAAGGCACCAGGTGTAGACGGTTTGCAGACAGAAATTTTAAATTGTGCAGGTCAAGAGGTAAGAGAACGTTTATTTAAACTAGTTATCCGTATAATATATACGATACAGGTGAGATTCCTGTTGTTCTTTTCAGTGGATTTGGGTTTGTTGTTGCAAATAAACTGAGTCCAAGGTTGACAATGTTCAGTTTATTGAACAGAGTTTCAAAAGGTACCTGTCAACATACAAAAGAATCAGTATCTAATTTGACAATTTTCAATAAATAGAATTATTCATGACTTTATACAATACAATTTGTTTGCAATAATTATAAATTCTGTGAAACAAAAGTAATGAACAAAATTAAGCATGTGGCGACAAGTTTTTGAGTACAAAAATACAACTTGATTTGATACAATCTTAACATACCTTTTGAATCTTCTGACACTCCTTGTTTTATTAAACAAAAACTCTCGCCAAACAATTTACGGAAAATTGTGTAATACTTTTAAACAAACAAGATTATAATTCGGAGCACGTTTTGCTTTTCGCCTTTCTTTTTCGCTTTTTACGCTGTCACATGAAAAATTGTCAAAAGGTGCTTATCACCTGCCTACTTACTAAAAAATGAAAGTACAAATAAATACATGATTACCAACTTTGACTCTATATAAAACAAAAGTAAAGTGTGAAGTGAGGTAAGGTCAAGGTTGGGTTGAATTCAGGTCAGCTGTCAATTGATCAAATTTCAACACTCCTCCTTGATCAATTTACAGCGAAGAGTCTCAAAGAGTCTTCTGTTGAGTGGCTTTGTGAGAATGTCTGCAATCTGCTTGCTGCTCTCGACGTGTTGCAATGTCACAGTGTTGCCAACATGTTGCTGAATGTACTTTCGTGGTATCTCAATGTGTTTCTTGCCTCTGGTTGTCTTTCCTTCGTGTGCATTCTGTAACATGTGAATGGCTGACATGTTGTCGACTTTCAGAGTGATCGGCTGATCACTTTCCAGGATACCAAGTTCCAGTGCGATTCTCTTGATCCAGCACACATCGTCAATCACGGACACCGCGGCTCGGTACTCGGCTTCTGCAGTTGAAGTCGCTACCAAACGCTGCTTCTGTGAGTACCAGATCACTGGTCCTCCTCTCATCACCAAAACTCCACTCGTCGACTGTCCTGTCTCAGAGTCTCCTCCAAAGTCTGAATCGGTATATGCCACGAGTCCTTTGCCTCCTCCAAAGTAGATTCCTGCTGTCACTGTCCCTCTCAAGTACTGGAATACACGTTTTACCATCGCCTGATGGCTTTTCATGGGGTTGTTGCAGAATCGACTCAGGTAGTTCACGGCGAAGCTGATGTCTGGCCGAGTGATTGTAGCTAAGTACAGTAAGCTCCCTATCGCCTCGCGATAGTTGTTGTTTGCCGGAAGTGCCTCGTCGTTCTTGAAGTCTGTCTTCTTGGTGATCATTCCTTGCTCAATAGGTGTGAATGCTGGGTTACACTGTTCGAGTTTCATCTTCCTCAAGATCTTCTCCGTGTAACGAGGCTGATTCACAAAGATACCATCTTTATCGATCTTGATTTCCATGCCCAAGTACGTCAACTTGTCCTGTGCTTTCTTGCTGTATGTGATCTGAAACTCCTTGCTTATCTCCTTCAAGAGTCTGTATATTTCCTTTTCAACCTTCCCAGCTATCAATCCATCATCCACGAAGAGTGAGAGCATAATGCTCTTGTCCTTGTTATAGTAAATGCACGGGTCATCATCTGTGTTGATCAGGCCAATCTTCTTTTCAAAGTGTGTGGTGACCCTCTCGTTCCACATCTTGGAGCTTGTTTGAGCCCGTAAAGACTCTTATCCAACTTGCAAACTTTCCCTGATCCATCGTCAAACCCTTCAGGCTGGTTCATATAGATGACTTGCTCCAGGTTTCCATACAAGAATGCCGTTTTCACATCAAACGATACCAACTTCATTTTCTCTGAAGCTGCATGACTTAGTAGTAGTCGAATTGATGCATGGCGGGCTACTGGGCTGAATGTTTCCGCGTAGTCCACTCCTTCCTTTTGTTCAAAACCTCTTGCTACGAGTCTGGCCTTGTATCTTCCGTCTGCCTTCTCTCGAAGTACCCACCGACAAGTGATTGGCTTCACTCCTTCAGGACAGTCCACCAGTTCCCAAGTTTTCATTTCCATTAGCGAGTCGTACTCCTCCTGCATTACCTGTCTCCATTTCTCATCTTTGAGTGCCTCGCTCACCGAGATGTCTTCCGTTTCACCAATCATGGCTCCTTTTGCGCTCTTTCCTCCACGTTTGGAGTCAAGTACGCAGTCTCTCAGTCTCGGTGGTGGTTGTAAAGTTCGACGATCTCGCAAAATTTTCTTTCCTGGCTCTTCTTCTGGCGGTTGTGTCCCATTTTCGTTGTCACTTGTCTCCTCAGCACTTTCTCCAGTTGTCCAGTTGTCCTCTTCTTCGTCTGACTCACTGCTGCTTTCTTCTTGTTTCTCAGGTGTGCCCTCTGTTGCCGATGTCTCAGGTTCAGTGCCTTGTCTCTGTCGTATCTTTTCCTCGTCAAAGATTACATTGTCTGAAGTGACGACCTCTCTTTTCTCTTTCATATAAATCCTGTAGCAGGGCGAATCAATGTCATAGCCAACCAGAATTCCCTTTTCTGATTTTCTATTTATCTTGTCTCTCTTCTGTGCTTGGGTCAGCACATAACATTCACATCCAAAAGGTCGCAGTTTCTCAATCTTCATATTCCTTCCGAACCACAATTCTGCTGGACTCTTTCCTGGTACGTTGCTGGTTCCTGTCTGGTTGATCGTGAAGATTGCATGGTTCATTGCCTCTGCCCATAATCTCTCGTCCAAACCATCTGCTTGTATCTCTGCCCTGGCTGTCTCGACAATCGTTCTCATCTCTCTTTCCACCCTTCCATTTTGCTCTGGCGTATGTACATTCGTAAAAGTGTGAAAAATTCCCAACTTGTCCATCAACTCTTTCGTTTTTGTATTTTTCAGTTCCGTGCCGTTATCAGATCTCAGACTCTTCACTCTTCTTCCCAGTTGATTTTCTACAAATCTCAGGTAGCTTTCAATCTTCGCTGGGGCTTCACTTTTCGTCTTCATGAAATAACAGGTTCGGTAGTGAGTGAAATCATCTTTCAACATGAGCCAATACTTTGCTCCTCCTAGAGATGAGATGTTCATCTCGCCGGTGTCGACATGCACAAGATCTAATGGCTGCTGGGCTGTCTTGGGGTTGTTTGGGTGTGAAGATCGATGTTGCTTGCCATATGAGCACCCTGTGCACACATAATTATTCCAGTCATCAACATACTTGATCCCTTTTCTTTTCAGTATGTCCCTCACATACTTCACGTTTTGATGGGCGAGTCTTTCATGCCATACTTTGATCGACTGGACCATCAAGCTTGTCTCTTCTTCTCTCCTGAGCATCATTTTGTACAAATTTCCTTTGCGCCTTGCTATTGCCACAATTTCCTTGCTGTCCTGACAGTAGAAAGTCGACTCGTTTCCATTTGCCTTCTGTACATGTCCCTTGTCTAACATCTGACTTACTGAGAAAAGATTAAAGTTGAGATTTGGTACATAGATCACATCTTCAAGTACCACTGGATACCACTTTTGACCATCAAAAGCCTCCATATCAATGTTTCCGACTGCAACGCCATCCAGCCTGGTTGAATCTCCAATCACAATTGGAATTGGCTCGTCCAGCTCAGCAAGCTGTACAACCATTCTCGATGAGACGTCATGTGTTGGCTGGCTCCACAGTCTTGATACCATGAAGTTGCCCTGTCCTGCGAAATGTCGTTGTCCACTGTCGAGAGTGCTGTAGTCAAAAGAGCCCTCTTTAATGGTTTTCCATTTCCTGACTTGTTTCCTTCTTCTCGGGATGGACAATCCTTTGCGAAGTGACCTTTCTGCTTACAATTGTTGCATGAGTATTTCTTCTTGCAATACTCAATGTATTTTTGACATGCCTTTCCTCTGCACTCTTTGATCACGTGACCTTTCTTCCCACATTTGTAACATGCGAACTGTAACTTGTCCTGCTTGCTTGACGACTGTCCTTGTTTCTCACGTCTTGCCATAAGAGCGTTGCTGGCGCTGCTCTCTGCGTTCGTCGTCGGTTCCTTAAGTTGCTCGTCCTCAAGTCTCAGACGTTCGATGAGAGTATCTAAGTTTTTTGTAGGTCCCGTCACGTTGTTCCATGATGTCCTGAAATGCGCCAGTTTTGACGGTAAGACACTCAAGATCCTCGTCATGACCCAACTTTCTCTCATAGGATCATTTTCAGTTGACACTTCTTCAGCCAAGTCCATAATCTCCATACAATTCTCTACTGATGACTTGCTTTCATCATACTCAAAGGTAAAGAATTTGATTCGGGACGTTTCTAAAGTTACATCAGTCTTTGTGCCATATAAACTAACTAATTTGTCTATCATGTCTTTGGCAGTTTTACAATTGGCAATTTTGTTCGCTATCTTACTGTTTACATTTAAACCTATCAACGTTTGAGCTTCGACATCTTTCTTTGTCCAAGCTGAAACGTTTCCTTCTGACACATCACCTGTTGGTCTGACTTTCACACCTGTCACAATGTCGTACAGGTCTTTATTCTTAAGTGCTAGGTTTAGTTTAAATCGCCATGAAATGAAATTGACATTTCCCTGACTATCTTCACTTAAAATCTCCAACTGAGATTTTACAGTATCCATTTTACTTTTAAAAATTTTAGGATTTGACTGACTTCTGACAATTTTTAAAATAAAACGAATTTACAATCTTTCGTGACGATTTTCTGACTTAAAGCGACTTGCGTTTACGTTGCTCAACGTTGACTTGCTGTGCGATGACTGCTCCGATGTCGCTGATTTGTAGATTATGTCTGCCGTGCCGGTTCTGACGTTTTGGACTGCTTTCTCGACTTCACCGTCGCTTTCCTGACCTTGCTTCCAACAAAAAAAAACCCTTTTACAGCTGCCCTGGGCCCATAACCTGTTGTTCTTTTCAGTGGATTTGGGTTTGTTGTTGCAAATAAACTGAGTCCAAGGTTGACAATGTTCAGTTTATTGAACAGAGTTTCAAAAGGTACCTGTCAACATACAAAAGAATCAGTATCTAATTTGACAATTTTCAATAAATAGAATTATTCATGACTTTATACAATACAATTTGTTTGCAATAATTATAAATTCTGTGAAACAAAAGTAATGAACAAAATTAAGCATGTGGCGACAAGTTTTTGAGTACAAAAATACAACTTGATTTGATACAATCTTAACATACCTTTTGAATCTTCTGACACTCCTTGTTTTATTAAACAAAAACTCTCGCCAAACAATTGACGGAAAATTGTGTAATACTTTTAAACAAACAAGATTATAATTCGGAGCACGTTTTGCTTTTCGCCTTTCTTTTTCGCTTTTTACGCTGTCACATGAAAAATTGTCAAAAGGTGCTTATCACCTGCCTACTTACTAAAAAATGAAAGTACAAATAAATACATGATTACCAACTTTGACTCTATATAAAACAAAAGTAAAGTGTGAAGTGAGGTAAGGTCAAGGTTGGGTTGAATTCAGGTCAGCTGTCAATTGATCAAATTTCAACAATTCCAGAGAATTGCAAAAGGAACATCATTGTCCCATTGCCAAAAAGGAAAGGTGCAGATAAGTGCGAAAATTTTAAAACTATCAGTTTAACTTCCCACGCGTCAAAAATTTTAACTATAATTGTGCAAAAAAGGATGGATATAAGGGCGGAAGAAATATTAGGAGAAGATCAGTTCGGATTTAGACGAAATAGAAGAATGCGCTAGGATATTCTAGCTTTACGAGTAATTTAAGAAAAAACAATAGAAAAGGAGAAGAGCGTCTATATAGAATTTGTAGATTTTGAAAAAGCCTTCGACAACGTAAAATGGGGGAAGATGTTCGAAGTGCTCAGAAAGGTAGGGATGAAATATAAGGACAGAAGCATAATACATAATCTCTACAAAGAGCAAACGGCAGTTATAGAATTTGAGCAGGAACGAAGAGAAGTAGATATCCGGAAAGGAGTGAGACAGGGATGTGCATTAGAATTAGGAATGGCTTTCAACGAAATGGAAGCAGGTTTGACAGATTGCTACGGCATGAAAATCAATAAAAAGAAAACCAAAATTTTGGTATGTAGAGGGCGTGAAAATAGAATTAAAACTGAAATACATATAGGAAATGAGGAGATAGAGGAACTCGCGGATTCCTTCTATTTAGGAAGTAAAATAACTCGAGATGGTAGGAGCACCAAAGACATAAAACAAAGAACAGCGCAGGGTCGAGTTGCGTTTAAGAAAAAGAAACAACTGTTATGCTCGGGAACGGTTAATGAAGAAACTCGGAAGAGAATCTTAAAGGCATATGTATGGAGTACGGCATTATACGGGTGCGAAACTTGGACAATAGGAGAAGCGAATCGAAAAAGAGTAGAAGCGTTTAAAATGTGGTGCTCCAGACGTATGATGAAGATACCGTGGATCGATAAGGTTGCTCTAGATCCCATCGGGTTCGGGAACGTGAGCAGGAGCTGAAACGTGATCGGGAAATGCAGCGTGAACGGTTACGGCAGAAAAGAGGATTGTTTACAGCTTTCATTTCTTGGCCGAGACTTGCAGTAACATCACTTCTTATTTTGTTTCTTGAATGCATAATCCTATTCACAGAACACCCAAATAAGAACGCGCAGCTTAATGTTAAAAGTAGGAACCGCGTTTAGCACCATCTCTAGCTGTTTACAAGAACCAATTGTGTACAAGCGCGCGTAGATAGAATTGAAATTTCAACTTTATTTTTATTAATATTAAAAATCGATGTTCAAATATTGCATGTTTTGAATGTGTATGGAAAACCGCAGACCAACTGGTTTCGTCCTTCTGGGACTCATCAGTACGGTGCTCACCCCTACACACTCAAACCATGCAATTTAGCTTGCTATATATGCTGCCGCGCTCTGGACAGATATCAGCAAGTGACAACTACTTTGAGTAATTATCTAGTATTAATTAGTGGTACTGGACCGTTCGAACAACTACTCCTCGGGCAAATACCCCGCCAGGCATTGAATTATAGACTGCTACCCCATCTAAGATGGCTTTGAAACAATCCTAATTTGTCTCCATGTACGTACGTGCTTTTAAGCAGGTCTTTGTTCAAATATTGCATGTTTTGAATGTGTATGGAAAACCGCAGACCAACTGGTTTCGTCCTTCTGGGACTCATCAGTACGGTGCTCACCCCTACACACTCAAACCATGCAATTTAGCTTGCTATATATGCTGCCGCGCTCTGGACAGATATCAGCAAGTGACAACTACTTTGAGTAATTATCTAGTATTAATTAGTGGTACTGGACCGTTCGAACAACTACTCCTCGGGCAAATACCCCGCCAGGCATTGAATTATAGAACTAAATCCAGATTTTTTGTACTACGAGACGTTTCAGACTGCTTAAAAGCACGTACGTACATGGAGACAAATTAGGATTGTTTCAAAGCCATCTTAGATGGGGTAGCAGTCTGAAACGTCTCGTAGTACAAAAAATCTGGATTTAGTTCTATAATTCAATGCCTGGCGGGGTATTTGCCCGAGGAGTAGTTGTTCGAACGGTCCAGTACCACTAATTAATACTAGATAATTACTCAAAGTAGTTGTCACTTGCTGATATCTGTCCAGAGCGCGGCAGCATATATAGCAAGCTAAATTGCATGGTTTGAGTGTGTAGGGGTGAGCACCGTACTGATGAGTCCCAGAAGGACGAAACCGGTTGGTCTGCGGTTTTCCATACACATTCAAAACATGCAATATTTGAACAAAGACCTGCTTAAAAGCACGTACGTACATGGAGACAAATTAGGATTGTTTCAAAGCCATGTTAGATGGGGTAGCAGTCTGAAACGTCTCGTAGTACAAGAAATCTGGATTTAGTTCTATAATTCAATGCCTGGCGGGGTATTTGGCCGAGGAGTAGTTGTTCGAACAGTCCAGTACCACTAATTAATACTAGATAATTACTCAAAGTAGTTGTCACTTGCTGATATCTGTCCAGAGCGCGGCAGCATATATAGCAAGCTAAATTGCATGGTTTGAGTGTGTAGGGGTGAGCACCGTACTGATGAGTCCCAGAAGGACGAAACCAGTTGGTCTGCGGTTTTCCATACACATTCAAAACATGCAATATTTGAACAAAGACCTGCTTAAAAGCACGTACGTACATGGAGACAAATTAAGATTGTTTCAAAGCCATCTTAGATGGGGTAGCAGTCTGAAACGTCTCGTAGTACAAAAAATCTGGATTTAGTTCTATAATTCAATGCCTGGCGGGGTATTTGCCCGAGGAGTAGTTGTTCGAACGGTCCAGTACCACTAATTAATACTAGATAATTACTCAAAGTAGTTGTCACTTGCTGATATCTGTCCAGAGCGCGGCAGCATATATAGCAAGCTAAATTGCATGGTTTGAGTGTGTAGGGGTGAGCACCGTACTGATGAGTCCCAGAAGGACGAAACCAGTTGGTCTGCGGTTTTCCATACACATTCAAAACATGCAATATTTGAACAAAGACCTGCTTAAAAGCACGTACGTACATGGAGACAAATTAGGATTGTTTCAAAGCCATCTTAGATGGGGTAGCAGTCTGAAACGTCTCGTAGTACAAAAAATCTGGATTTAGTTCTATAATTCAATGCCTGGCGGGGTATTTGCCCGAGGAGTAGTTGTTCGAACGGTCCAGTACCACTAATTAATACTAGATAATTACTCAAAGTAGTTGTCACTTGCTGATATCTGTCCAGAGCGCGGCAGCATATATAGCAAGCTAAATTGCATGGTTTGAGTGTGTAGGGGTGAGCACCGTACTGATGAGTCCCAGAAGGACGAAACCAGTTGGTCTGCGGTTTTCCATACACATTCAAAACATGCAATATTTGAACAAAGACCTGCTTAAAAGCACGTACGTACATGGAGACAAATTAGGATTGTTTCAAAGCCATCTTAGATGGGGTAGCAGTCTGAAACGTCTCGTAGTACAAAAAATCTGGATTTAGTTCTATAATTCAATGCCTGGCGGGGTATTTGCCCGAGGAGTAGTTGTTCGAACGGTCCAGTACCACTAATTAATACTAGATAATTACTCAAAGTAGTTGTCACTTGCTGATATCTGTCCAGAGCGCGGCAGCATATATAGCAAGCTAAATTGCATGGTTTGAGTGTGTAGGGGTGAGCACCGTACTGATGAGTCCCAGAAGGACGAAACCAGTTGGTCTGCGGTTTTCCATACACATTCAAAACATGCAATATTTGAACAAAGACCTGCTTAAAAGCACGTACGTACATGGAGACAAATTAGGATTGTTTCAAAGCCATGTTAGATGGGGTAGCAGTCTGAAACGTCTCGTAGTACAAAAAATCTGGATTTAGTTCTATAATTCAATGCCTGGCGGGGTATTTGCCCGAGGAGTAGTTGTTCGAACAGTCCAGTACCACTAATTAATACTAGATAATTACTCAAAGTAGTTGTCACTTGCTGATATCTGTCCAGAGCGCTGCAGCATATATAGCAAGCTAAATTGCATGGTTTGAGTGTGTAGGGGTGAGCACCGTACTGATGAGTCCCAGAAGGACGAAACCAGTTGGTCTGCGGTTTTCCATACACATTCAAAACATGCAATATTTGAACAAAGACCTGCTTAAAAGCACGTACGTACATGGAGACAAATTAGGATTGTTTCAAAGCCATCTTAGATGGGGTAGCAGTCTGAAACGTCTCGTAGTACAAAAAATCTGGATTTAGTTCTATAATTCAATGCCTGGCGGGGTATTTGCCCGAGGAGTAGTTGTTCGAACGGTCCAGTACCACTAATTAATACTAGATAATTACTCAAAGTAGTTGTCACTTGCTGATATCTGTCCAGAGCGCGGCAGCATATATAGCAAGCTAAATTGCATGGTTTGAGTGTGTAGGGGTGAGCACCGTACTGATGAGTCCCAGAAGGACGAAACCAGTTGGTCTGCGGTTTTCCATACACATTCAAAACATGCAATATTTGAACAAAGACCTGCTTAAAAGCACGTACGTACATGGAGACAAATTAGGATTGTTTCAAAGCCATCTTAGATGGGGTAGCAGTCTGAAACGTCTCGTAGTACAAAAAATCTGGATTTAGTTCTATAATTCAATGCCTGGCGGGGTATTTGCCCGAGGAGTAGTTGTTCGAACGGTCCAGTACCACTAATTATTAAAAATCGAACTAAATTAAAGAAAACAAAGACTATGCTTATAAGTAGGCATCAATTTTATTTAATCAGCATTTTACATTGTAAGTAGAAAATAAATAACGCTAAAGAACGTCAAATAGGCATTCTTTAGCGTACGCAAACTAATACTAAAATCAAATGAAACTTACTTGTAAACGTTAATTACAAAATTTGCGCAATTTAGTATATTAATTCAACACCGGGAGACGTTCAAGGAAGACATTTCACAGCCGCATTGCTGCTATTTCGATGTGCGAGGAAAAACTCCGCATTCGCAGAGATGTCAAAGAAGTACCTACTCACAGAAGTTAAAATATAAACGTGGTCTGCTGCTTTTTGTGCATAATTATTATTTCATTGTTATGCACCTCTTTCTGATTCAATATTATTGCGTATCTAGAAAACGTAACCATATTTAGATGTTCTGTGAACGTAACCAGGAAATATCTAAAATAATTCACAATTTTAAAATTTTCCATTTTATCTGGCGATGCCGGTTAAGACAGAAATAACAACAAAGCATGCCTCGGATTAAAATTTCACGAAATCGGTAATACAGAGTTTCGACATCAAATGTCAGAGTCGTAGTGCCATCTAAAGCGGTTTACAGAAACTGAATCTAACATAGTTCAAGGTCGTGCATAACAGTGAAACCCCCCTGATCCTATTCAATGTCAAGACTGCATCAAAATTGTCTGCGTAAAATGTTTGATTTATATAGGAAAATTGAAATAATTTAGAAAAAAATATTTGAATGGAAATTAAGAAGTGGACTGTTGAAGAGAAAAAGTCATGATTTTGGATGGGGGTGAGATTTTTCAAGAAGAATTATAATTTTTGAAGAATTTTGAAGTTTTGACATTTGGAGCGACAGATATTTTCGGATTCATCATTTGGGGCTTTAATTCTAAATTGTAACGTTAATCTGTAATAATGAGCCGAAGGCTCGCACGGATGTTACCTTGTAAATTTAATAAGCACTACCTAAATAAATAAATAAATAAATGTTCGGACTTTGTTATGGTGTGAATGCCTAGGTGCAGTGCGAATCATGGCTTCAGGTACTGTGGATTTAGCCAGGATGCAGAAGTCTCAAAAACTGGGGGGGGCCAGTTATTTGTGTTGGATAACTCCACTGGGATGATTCGGACTTTCGCGACGAATTTCTGGTCTAAATATCTAGCAACGTAGTTTAATTTGATCCCATTATTAACAAAATCGGCGAGAAGGAAATGGTTTTCAATCTGGACGAACCATAGTTCGGAGTCTGCAGGGCTTAAAGGTGGCACTTTATTTTCCACACGGCCGATGGCTTGGTCTGCGCTTGCTGCAGGAAGGAATTGTGTATGTTATTATTACTTTTATACCTCTTTCTGTGGACTACTTGCATCTCGATTGATTTTGGTTCTCAGGACAGGGAGGCACTGCAGGGCCAGGGAAACGACTATTACTATGAGCAAAATATTGGTCTTCCACGTTTGGTTCAATGCTTGGGATGAGGCGCCACCTCTAACGGTCTGTGCTATGATTGTCTCTTCTTTTGAAGCTAGAGTTCCCATCTGGCCATTTCTGTTACTTGGTTTCTTCGCTCGATTTGTTAATTTCTTGATTGCCGTCGTCAGTTGTAAGAAACGTAGTAGACCACAATAGGACATCTTAACACAACGGAGGTCACCAATTGTAGGGCACTGTGGTATATTAAAAGTGAGGTAATCTAGCTACACGCAAGCAAAATTTGTATCTCGATAGAAATGGAGCTAGTAAGAAATTAACAAGCTTAAATAATACTTGTATCTTAATCTGGGTCAATGCGGTAAATAGAAAAATCCTCGCGTCAGTATTGCTCTGGTAAATTATAGGAAATTCTAGCCATGCATTTTTAGTACACAATATTATTTAATAATTACCTGCATTTAATAGCAATGATATTGAAATTTCATGGTAGGATGTCCTCAATAAAGTACTTAAAGGTCTCAAACAATAAAATTCCCTAATGCATACCAATCTGAAGTTGCATTTAGGAGATAATTTAATTACCAATTCAAGCTCTAATGGTAATTACCAATTATTCCCGTCCAGTATTTCCTCCTATTTGAATTGTACTTGTGGCACATTTGTATCCAATAAACTGTCGTTATTATTTGAACAGATCGCTGGCAATTTTCAGGTAAAGATGGAAAAGATAAAGAAGGGAAAGAAAAACCTGCTGTCGCTCAGCTTCCTGTGCCAAGACTTAGCGTATGTGCGGATGCCCAAAAAGTCGATAGGGCGAAATTGGCGCAAACAGAATTTTCCATCATAGAATTTGATCCGGATACGTTTCGTATTTTACTGGACTATTTACATACCGGTTCGTGTCCTCTAACGTGTTCATCGATACCGGGGCTCATATGCGCTGCGGAACATTATGACTTACCTGAACTTCTTCAAGCTTGTTTTCATCACGCTAAGCAGTTTCTAAGGATAGAAGTGGTAAGTACCTACATCTTGTTTCTGTATTGTTACTTAAGCTTTCAATAACACACTCATGTCTGTTGACTGCCTACCTGCGCCTTAATTTATTAGAAAAATAAACTTTAGGAGAGGCTGCTTTACTTTTTATTAACTACTGGACACCGCTCACAGATAAATTCAACATGTATGCAACCATTATACAATATATATATCAGAGACGCAGGATGAACACGATGCATAATATGTAATTGCAGACTATCCACCCGGGTGGAAAATTCAGTGCCTATTTGATTTTATACCTTAAATATGTATTATGTAATAAACTTAGAATCAAAATTTCCTACCGTTTTTTCTGCGGTCTCGCGGAGTTCTGCTTAAGTTTTTTGTGTACTCCAACTGACTACCAGATATATTTTACCACCAGAAATACTCTTTCATATTCAGTTATTTTCTTGTCAAAAAACGATGCTTGTCAGTTTAATAATTAATAAAAATATAAATGTCAATTTCACTGTCTACTAAGAATTATCGAAAATGCAGTATTCAAAAAATAAAATTCATTATTTATTCCTTTATTGTTCATTAGAACTAATGATTGTCAATAAAATAGTTTATTCACAATCGGTTAGTAATAAGTCAATTGCCAGCTTTTAAAAAGTTTGCAAGTAGGTTATTCCTAACTTCTACTTCCTGACCGGGTTGGAAAATTTTCCACCCATTTCCACCCAAGGATGGGTATATTTTACCACCAGAAATGCTCTTTCATATTCAGTTATTTTATTGTCAAAAACGATGCTTGTCAGTTTAATCTCTAATATACCGTGTGTAACAGGAGCATGGTACACCCACCTTTTTTTCTTTATTTTTGAAGATAAATTTTTGCAACTTGGCACATCGTATGTACTGAGTAACCGTCAACTTTTGACACAAACAAGTAAATTTTCGCACTTCCGATTTCGACGGAAGTGGTGCCAACTTTTGATTTTCAAATGGGACAACCTGTATATTATTGAATTTTTGGACTTTACATAATTTTCTGAATGTATTGGTACCATGTTTCATTTGTTTTTAAATTTTCAAAGCCCCCTTGCAGGTTCTTAGCATCTGATGGAAACAAAATTAAATCCCTATTTTTAATTTTCGATGGACTGTAATTTCAGTTGTTCTTATCCTAGATGCAAACTGGTCATATCAGAAGATTCCTTATTAATAGTAGCCTTGAATAGTACCTTGGTACCAATATGGTTCCATTTGAAAAATATGAGCTTTGCCCAAAAAATCATTTGGAAAACTTTGTTTAAGCACGAATCACATTATTTAGCATTTCCAACGCAATTCCGTTTTTTATGGCATTACCTGAGTCTAAATAAATTGGAACAGTCATGGCACACTTAAATGACTAAATTCAAATTAGATTTTAAAAGAGTCTCAGACTTGAATTGTCGCTTGAATTCAGAAAATTATGTAGAGTCCAAAAAGTCAATAGCATACAGGTTGTCCCATTTGAAAATCAAAAGTTGGCACCACGTCCGCTGGAACCGGAAGTGTGAAAATTTCCTTGCTTGTGTCAAAACTTGACGTTTACTCAGTAGGTACATACGATGTGCCAAGTTTCAAAAATTTATCTTCAAAAATAAAGAAAAAAGGGGGTGTACCATACTCCTGTTACACATGGTATAAAAATCTCGTGTCACGATGTTTGTGGTCGCTGGAACCGGAAGTGTGAAAATTTCCTTGCTTGTGTCAAAACTTGACGTTTACTCAGTAGGTACATACGATGTGCCAAGTTTCAAAAATTTATCTTCAAAAATAAAGAAAAAAGGGGGGTGTACCATACTCCTGTTACACATGGTATAAAAATCTCGTGTCACGGTGTTTGTGGTCGCACTCCGATTTCTATGAAATTTTTTTTGTACATTTGGTAGGTATGAGAATAGGTCGTAAAGTATTTTTCACCCTCCTACCCCCACCCCCCATTTTTTAATCGCGGTTTTAGTATTTTTGTATTAACAATATCCAAATAATTGATTTTTTTGTACATTTGGTAGGTATGAGAATAGGTCGTAAAGTATTTTTCACCCTCCTACCCCCACCCCCCATTTTTTAATCGCGATTTTAGTATTTTTGTTTGAACAATCTTATATAAAAAACGGCTGGACCGATTTTTATGAAATTTTTTGTGTGTTGGAGTGGGTACCTGGATGGTTTACATTCACAATTGGACCCGGTAGGAGGCTCTGCAATCGGGTTCTAGAAATTGTTTTGAACGGCTGGACCGATTTTGATGAAATTTTTTGTGTGTGTTGGAGTGGGACCTGGATGGTTTACATTCACAATTGGACCCGGTAGGTGGCGCTGTAATCGGGTTCTATGAATGTTTTTGACGAAAATTTTTGAAATGTATGAAATTTTTGTGTATGTTGGAGTGGGTCCCTGGATGGTTTACATTCACAATTGGACCCGGTAGGTGGCGCTGCACTCGGGTTCTAGGATTTTTTTACGAAATTTTTTTTAATGTCTGGCAGGACAACGTCTGCCGGGCCCGCTAGTAATTAAAAAAATATAAATGTCAATTTCTCTGCTTACTACGAATTATCGAAAGTGCATTGCTTAAATTTACTTCAATGTGATGTGATTGACATAAATAATGGTCAATTTCACAGCCTACCAAGAGTTATCGAAAGTGCAATGTTTAAAATAATATGGAATATTTATTCCTTAATAATAATTGTTCATTAAAACCAGGGTAATAGAAGACAGGTATCCGCACGGAGCGCTCGCCCGCGGAACCTTTTCGTTGCTACTCGGATTAGAGAGAGACAGAGCATAGAGGGGGCCGGCCGCAAAAGATTTAGTTAGCCCGCTTGTGATTTAAAACTCATAAAATTTGATAATAGGTAACTGGACTGAGTTTATACCGAGGTTTATACATTTAATCGAGATAAATAAAAAGCAGCTTACCGGATAGAAGAAATACTTTCATATAGTGGTAGTTTATCATTTCTATTTGAACGCATAATCTATACACGTATTCGATTTCATAATGAGTAGACGTTCATGTTGTAATGGGTATGGGAAGGATAAATAAAATGACGCAAATTGAACTTGGTGAAAGAATTATTACTTTTTAGAATAAGTAGGTACCTATATATTTAGAACAAAAAATAAGCACATTATATTAGATCTGAAGTACTTTGTACCTACTTATTATAACACACAATAAATAAGATAAACAGTTACGCTAATATGATTTCAATTACAATGCATCTAAATTAAATCAAATTGTAATACACATAGAAAAGGCGACGCATAATATAAATATGTCTCACCAACTTGGCGTAATTGTCTAGTTCCTCAAAGTTAACCAAACGGTGAAAAATGAGTAGGATAGTCTTTTGCATTTCCACATATGGTTACCTTTTTCGGCAACTGGACAATTACGCCAAGTGGAGCGATATACAGGGTGATTCATAACGAGTGTAAAAGATTTCGAGGGCTGATAGAGGAGGTCAAAATAAGAAGAAAAAAATTGATGAACGTATGTCCTAAAATTATTTCCAACAAGTTTCTCGAAAAAAAATGATTATTTTCAATATTTCCGGAACTAATAAAGCTATTAAATCACTTTACTCGTTAAAGATCTATCTTTCCTGGGAATTTTCTTTCCCCATTGTTCCAGTTTGTCTTTTGGTATAAAAAGCAACGAAATTTTATTAGCATTGGAGGCATAACCGCTATGACAGTTCGGTACGACACAGCACTTTCAAATTTTCACGTAACAGTAATAACACAACACCTGTCCTAAATAGTTACATAGGTAGGTACCTAAATCAGAACATTATCACATATGCTGAAAAGTAAAAACAACTCAGTAACTGCGAACAAGTGTTAGCCGCAATTTGACATTATTAGTTTAAATAATCTGTTTTATAGCATTCTTGATACAATTTTGCCAAAAACTGACAACATTAAGTACCTATATTCAATAATACAATAACGACACAATATAATAAATCATATTACATATATTTATGTAGTGATTGCAGAATTGCGAATAATTAAAATACAGGAGCTTAACACAGTAAACCCACATGCACTTCTGCACATAAGTTACATTGCCACGCTTTCGAAGCACGCCCTCTATGTTCCGTCCTTTTCCATGCCTCTCGCTCGCACACTGACTACGACGGCGACGTGGGTCTGCCACCGCATGCAGCCCAGGATAGCTCGTGCGGATACCTGTCTTCTATTACCCTGATTAAAACTAATGATAATGAATAAAATAGTAAACATACCTCGCTGGAAAATTTCATTACAGCCTCGGGCTATAGATGACAGCGGCGTTTCGCACCTTGGTCATCTATCTCGGTAATGAAAGATTTTCCACCTCGGTACGTAATATACTATTATGTCGCAGTTGTTTTCTTTGCCAGAATCCCATGGAATCATTCTACAATGGCTAACTCTTTTATTTGAAATCAGAGAAAGCTCGTTAAATGGACAAAGTTTATTAATTTTCGAGAAGAATGTAATGGTTCTAGCAGAAAAACAATAGAGCATCGCCTCTTTGAGATATCGCCACCAACTTCCTTAACTTAAATGGAACGACCAACTTTCGATTGCACCATCGCATTTAGGATCAAAAAATACGCAAAAAATATAGAATGACCCACCTCCTACAGTCAACTGTTTTGGAGTTGCTGACAACTGTTCACGGAATCATTCTAGAATGGCTAACTTTTTATTTGAAATCGGAGAAAGTTCGTTAAGTGGACAAAGTTTAATAATTTTTCGAGGAGAATTTCATGGTTCTGGCAAAAAAAAACAATGGAGCATCGCATCTTTGAGATATCGCTATCAACTTCCTTAATTTAAATGGGGCCACCAACTTTCGATTGCACCGTCGCATTTAAAATCCAAAAATACACAAAAAAGTATAAGGTGACCCACCACCTCCTACAGTCAAACGTAAGTGCAATAAAATTTTCGTTTTTTTGAACTGAAGGGTCAGTATTTATTGCTGGCCTTAAATAAATCTTCCCTAATTACCAAAATGTCAAAAAATTGAAGCTGACCTTCACTTTCTACTTCATGGGCACATTTGATAGAGTTAAATCTACTATTTAAATCGATCAAAAAATCTTGAATGTTACATTTACTAGTGTCAAATACGGCAATTAAATCGTCTACATTATCTCATCCACACCTTTGAAAAGTTTGGTAGCTCATCTCTCGGTGTTTTTCGAACCCAACTGGAAGGTGAGCTTCAAAGATATGAGTGAGATATGTTAAGACGATATACTTGCCGTATTCGAAACTTGTAATTGTAACAATGAAGATTTTTTGAGCGATTTAAATTTACCCATGAAATAGAAACAGAAGCTCAACTTAATTTTTTTGACATTTTAGTAATTAGGAAAGAGAGAAAGTTCGAATTTGACATATGTAGGAAAGAAACCTGTTCAGCTCGGGATATAACTGTAAATCGTAACCACTCCAGTCAGCACAAAGAGGCTAGTTTTGGATTTTTAGTTAATAGACTGTTAAATTTACCATTATCCGTTGGAAGTTACCGCAAAGAAGTAAACACAATCAAAGATATAGCGAAATGTAACGGTTTCTATCCAGAAATTGTAAATTGGCTAATTAGGAAACGAAAATTTAGAATGCTATTGCGAAATGCCACCACTTTAAATGCCGATAACCACATTACTAAATTTATAAATATACCTACCATATATGTTCCGCAGATATGAATTCTAGGGTATGAATACTATTTTCGGAAAATTAGGCTTCAAAGTGGTACACACTTGTAGCACGAATTTATAAAATCTACTTGGAAATGCTAAGGATAAAACGGAACTCATTCATAAAGCGGGAATTTACGAAATAGCATGCGGAAATTGCGACAAAAATATATTGGGCAGTCAACTCTATTTTAATTCGCTTTAAGGAGCATCAAGCGCATTACAAATACACCAGTACAGAAAAGTCTAGTATGTTCCCGCGCGCGTTGGATACGGGCCATAAATTCAATATCAATAATTTAAAATTCTTAAAGCCAGGAAATAATAAATTTAACTTAAACGCCTTTGGAAAGTATAGTGATGAATGAAAATAAACGCAGTTGCCTTAACAGTAATTAAACACAGATTCCAAATTCGACCATGTACAGGTTTACCAGGTAGGTAGAATTATTTAAGTGCAGCAATAAATACTTACCCTTCAGTTATAAGAAACTAAAATCTTATTGCACCTATGTTTCAAGAGTTCTAAGAAACCCTGTATATCGATTCATTTTATTTGTGTATGTTCAGGTATAAGGGAGGTATTTACAGAAACGTAGTGTAAGTTTTAGATTCAGATGAATCTTCAACTCCTATGGATGCCGGCGTTGTCAGCGAAACACTTACCGAGTTTACTTACCGTGTCACTATCTTTTGACCCTAAAGTTCCCGATCCAAACACCGTGTGTGTGTAACACTGTACGCTGCTAAATTTACGCCTTATATGTCGAAGCAAACTTTGTATATCTGGAAGTAAAGTGTCGTAGCACAGACAACACCGTTGTCGTAAAATCCAGCTTTTCCGTATCAAGTAAATCAAAAAGTTTTCTAAAAAACATAAATCATTCTAATCCAGGTTTCCAAAACCGCGCATATTTCTCTTTCCTCATTTAACAGTCTCCTAACTACAATATTTCCGAGATCTCTGTACTAAGCATCGAACAAACTTGCCCTGTATAAAACTGTATTAACGAGTAACGACTGATTTCATCAGAGAACAAAATCTGACTCTCCAAAAGACTCTTCTAAAATGGTGAACTGTCAACTCAAAGATATAGTTTTAAAAAAATAATGGCAACATGGGAAATCGTTATGCGCATTCGTGTCTAGAAGGGCGCAAAAGTCCGGGATTGCAAAAAGCCAAAAAACAAATATTTTGTAATTTTTTTTGCGAATTCGAAAGGGTTGAATTTTTTTTTAATCGTATTTGCGAGCGTAATATTTGACGTACAGTAATAATTTTTACATAAATAGAAAGCTTATTCTCTGCACTTTCCGCTGGTACCAAGCTCGTTTTTATATTATTGTTAATAAAACCTATATAAATTGTTTAATTAGAGAATGTACAAAAAGTGCATTGCAAACTTCAGCATCGAGGGAATTTCCTAACTATTATAGTCAGCTGCATACGTGTATCGTATCGAATGTTCTGAAAAGAATGTGGAAAATTTTGGTGAAACAATAATTTCAATAACGTTTTTGTAGCAAAAGTTATAAATATTTATTTACAGCGTACCGCTGCCCGCTGTCGCCGGGCAAACCCCGACGCAGTTCAGTTCCTATTCCTATCATGCCTCGCATCATGCTCACGTCTGTCTCTTGTTAATCTGTGCATTATCGCGTAAGTCTGTCTCTTTCTCACTAGCAGAATGTGTGACAAGAAATAAATTTTCGTCTTCGGTCAGCCTAAATACTTTAATTTTAACGTATAAAATAATCTACAAATTATTACACGTATTATGATTAATAAACATAAACTGCATCTTTTTACATAGGTAACTAAAATATAAATTTGGAACAAAATTTACATATTATTATCACCGATCTAGTACGAAAGATGGCGGCGACATCAATTTTAAAATGATTTTAGCGTGCGGAAGAGGTTGTAAATTTGGTAGTTTGTGTGACGGCAAACAGGAAAATTGACCTC
The DNA here is from genome assembly GCA_963966045.1 of Xestobium rufovillosum. Lineage (NCBI taxonomy): Eukaryota > Metazoa > Arthropoda > Insecta > Coleoptera > Ptinidae > Xestobium > Xestobium rufovillosum. Next base: position 15,095,890 of record OZ014492.1, on the reverse strand, counting down.
TGCCCACCCCGCGTCGGATATTTTACAATTGGCATGTCTTCAAAAATTTAAAAGAAAGAATAAGTTAACCAAAATCTTTTCAACGCCTCTGCCTTATGATTCAACTTATTAATTAAATCATAGAAAACGACAAAATATCCGAGGTAGAGGTTCTGAGCAGTCCCTGAGCAGAGGCAGAGGTTTTGAAAGTGTTTGGAAAATAGGCCTACTTAGATTCAAACGAGCTGAAATGACTAAGTAGAGCTACTTTTCTAAACATACTTAAAACGTCTGCCTCTGATCTGAAGCTGTACAGGATCTCTGCCTCAGATATTTTCTTGTTGATGATTTAATTAATAAATTGATGTAATCAAATGACAGGGGCACTGAAAAGATTTAGGTTAACTTTTTTCTTTTTCATTTTTGAAGACCTGCCATTTGTAAAATGTACCACGCTGGGGGCTCGCACATGATGGATATTCATGATTTCCAACAGACAATTTACAATTTTATATGAATACGAAGGGTGCTGAAATCAGTTATAAAAATTGTCACTATCCGGAGTACTAATCACACATTCCTTCACAATAACAACCGATTATGCAATTTATATCTGCTACAATTACAATCTCTTGAACAATTACCCACCTTTACATTTGCCGAATACATTGTCATTTGTTTCTATTTGCTGCCTAATACTTATTGTTATTAACTTTGGTACCTATGTAGGTATATGTTATCTTTGAAAATCCATCCGAAGTTTTCGGGGTTACGGATAACAGGATTAAAAGTTGTTCAATTTTTCCAAACAATAAGCTCGAGAATAAACTGGTAAGCACCGGCTCTTAACACATGTTGATGAAAGGCATCTTCTGTTGGTAGTAAATTTCGAATGTCGGATTTGCAATTGTGAAACAAGTGAGTTCTCAGTTTATTTAAATTTTCAATTTTCTTGAAAATGAAGCTTACTATGTCGCATCCACTTGAAACATATGCAGTCAACAGTAAACCAGTATTTTGCGACAGTTCTCTAATAACAGCATGAATTGGTATAGACAGATCAAATCTACGGATCCACAACTCTTTGATTTGAATTCATCATGATACAATGTAGTTTATTTTATACGTTACAATTAAAGCATTTAGGCTGACCGAAGACGAAAATTTATTTCTTGTCACACATTCTGCTAGTGAGAAAGAGACAGACTTACGCGATAACACACAGATTAACAAGAGACGGACATGAGCATGATGCGAGGGATGATCGAAGCCTCCGTATATTACGGTGGCTTCGGGCATGATGGGGACAGGAACAACTGCGTCGGGGTTTGCCCGGCGACAGCGGGCAGCGGTACGCTGTAAATAAATATTTATAACTTTTGCTACAAAAACGTTATTGAAATGATTGTTTCACCAAAATTTTCCACATTCTTTTCGGAACATTCGATACGATACATGTATGCAGCTGACTATAATAGTTAGGAAATTCCCTCGATGCTGAAGTTTGCAATGCACTTTTTGTACATTTTCTAATGAAACAATTTGTATAGGTTTTATTAACCATAATATAAAAACGGGCTTGGTACCAGCGGAAAGTGCAGAGAATAAGCTTTCTATTTATGCAAAAATTATTACTGTACGTCAAATATTACCCTCGCAAATACGATTCAAAAAAAAATTCAACACTGTTGAATTCGCAAAAAAAAATTACAAAATATTTTTTTTGGCTTTTTGCAATCCCGGACTTTTGCGCCCTTCTAGACACGAATGCGCATAACGATTTCCCATGTTCCCCTTATTTTTTTAAAACTATATCTTCGAGTTGACACCCCTTGATCGATTTTCGACCTTCAGATTCCGTACTACAAAGTTAACCCAGCGTTGTTCATTCAAATAACCGGGTCAGTTTTTTTCTTATTTTCCATAGGTAATATTGAAAAACGTTGAAAGATAAAGATTTGTGAGAACGACTACCGCCTCCATCTTAACCTTCTACCGTCTTCCTTGCATAATATAGGTAGGTAGCTTCTAAATTTATAACAGGCAAGTGTGAAACTGATCCACCCACACGACAAATCCAGCTCAAAGCGTAATTTTAGCACTATCTAATTAACTATTTAACTGAGACCCAGACGACTGGATAATCTTCCTACGCCAAGATTTCTATACATATAGAGAACGTTACTCTCAGTTTAAACTTGGTGGATAGAGATTTTTTGTTATGCAGACAAATTAACCCACCTAAATTGAGATCTTAAAATAGGCAGGTACGTGAAACACCTACATAGACTGACGTACAAGCGTGGGAGACACCTACCTTCGCAGCAAAAATTTGCATCTGCAGTTTACCTCAACCAGAGCAGTTAGATAATGCTTCTTAAGTGCTAAACGTTTTATTATGTTATTAATTTGAATTAATTGCAGCTTTTACTTACAGCTGTAGCTAACGCATGAAAGTATGGGAACTAACAAAAAATAACGCGATGGTATGTATTTATAAACGAGAAGTGAGCAAAGTCAGCGTCCGACTGGCCCACAGGTCAGGTGAAAACCCCGTACCCTATACAAAATTAACCGTTCCAAAAGTAATTCACATTAGATAAAAGTAAATTTCCCCTAACTTGTTGTGGAAAGTATTTTATAAACTTGTATAATAAGAATAGTTATTATCTTTTCTTATACGGCATACGGGTAACGACGTCCCGGTCGCATATAGGTAAGTAACATACTGTATCGCCATTCGGCTGCTCGATCGGATTTCTGAATGTAGCACCCGATATTCACTTGGCAATCTCGAGTGTTACTTACCTACCGTCTTACCACCATTTGAATGCTAATTATTATTAAGATATAGAACATTACAATACTTTTTAAAAGAAGCCCTTTTTATTTCATATTTTAAAAAGTTGCCAGCACTTTGTTATAATTATTATTTTTTTGTTCATTAAAAATGTCAGTTTCACTTTTTCTTTTGGTACTCATATTCGATAACTTAGCTTATGAACTAACTATTTCTTACTAGTCAACCAAGGAAAACGAACAGTTCCAAAACTGCAGTTTTTACGTACATTTACTTTAGGACTAGAGTTTTTGAAAATTTTGACAACTTTTACTTCTGCAGTTTATAAGCCGTGCCAAAAATAGTACATTAGGTGATGAGTATTAAATGGGTATAGCAGTCTAAACTACACAGGAGGCCCGTTTAATACTCATCACCTAATATTCATCTCTGCAGTCGTTTCAAATTTAATAAAAATAGTACATACAGGGTGATTCATAACGAGTGTAAAAAAATTCGAAAGGTGATAGAGGAAGTCAAAACAAGAAAAAATATTTCATGAACAGCTGTCCTAAAGATACAGGGTGTAGAAAATTCTCGAAAAAAATTGATTATTTTTAATATCTCCGAATCTACTGTAACTGTTGAATTCATATTTTGAGGGCTATTGTCCGTTGTGAACCTCTATCGTCCTAAAAAGATTTGCTTTTATACTGCCACCAGTGGCGCCGCTATAAGCTGGAGAGCCCTATCCTTTAGCTTACACGATGTTACGCCACCGGTTTCTAAAGAAAAGATTTAAGTTTTGGATTCTGCGTTCAATTTCAAAGAAAAAAGGTATTCTTCATTTTTTCCGTACTGATAACTTCCGAGTAAAACAGCATTTTGTAAAAACGTCAAAATCTGAATTTTCGGTTAAGAAATTGTTCTGAAAAAATAAATTATTATCGGATATAAAAGTAATTTTTTATGATAGAGGTCTGCAAGCAACAAATTGTCCCTAAAACTTATTTAATAGCTTTCTTAGTTTCGGAAATAACAAAAATAATCAGTTTTTTCGAGAAACTTGAACACTCCGTATTTTTGTTGGAAATAGTTTTAGGACATACGTTCATCGACTTTTTCTTATTATTTTGACCTCCTCTATCAGCCTTCCAAATCTTTTACACTTGTTATGAATCACCCTGTATAACAATTACCCTGAAAACAACGTAACATAACTTCTAATCCCTAATTTTCTTTTACGTATAACTGGCCATCTTTGGTTGGTCAACTACCAAGCCTAACACTTTTAAACAACTTTTTAACAGTGTTTTAAATAACATTTTATTTTTTCTATTGAAGACAGTATGTATTCACATAATTTTGATACTGTTACTGAAAGTTAATAACTTGCTGTGATGAAATGATTTTGTTCCCAATTACATTTCGCCATTAACTCAAAGATGAGAGCCGAAGAAAAAATAATTAGTTCATTGATAGCAAACAAAACTGACATTTTAAGAGCAGTAACGAATCGACGTAGTAAAATGGTGCCAGCGCGCTCAGAAATATATCTAGAATAAAAATTGCCAGTGTGGAAATTTTTCAAAATGAAGATTTACCTAACGTCAAAGAAAAATATTACAACCAAAAGCAATAAAAGTGCAATTTTCCATTTTATTTTTTAGTTTTCCACGAAATGGTTAGTTATCTCAAATAATATCTTCAGGATATACAACTTTGACCAACCTATTCTCTTGCTAAGATAACCAAGATCCTAAATGCTGCATGTTAGATTTCGGTAAATTGCATAACAAAGCTTGTTTTAGAAAGCATTGTTTTTGAAAAGTAAAAAAAATTTACTCAAATTGTGATAAAGTAACACGCGAGCATGCACTTGCACTGGTGTTTTCGTGGGAAATTGTCACATTGGAGATTGGACGGTGGAGCGCGATAAGTAACACCCTCGTAAACACCAGATAGCGACGATTAGCTTGTCGCTATCTGGTGTTTACGAGGGTGTTACTTATCGCGCTCCACCGTCCAATCTCCAATGTGACAATTTCCCACGAAAACACCAGTGCAAGTGCATGCTCACGTGTTTTTTATGCTCGAGTAGAAAATTCCTCCGCCAAAATGTATTCATTTTCATTGCCCAATGGTTATTTTTATTTAAACATTACTAATGATAGTGTCCGGTGAAAACCAAAAAACAAGAAAACAAGAGAAGAGTCCGTGACCATAAAAACTTAATATTGTCCTTACACTGTAGTAGTCATTGACAAATGGTTAAATTGTAGTACCCAACTACATATTGAGATTATGGTAATATTGAAATATTACTTTATATTCTTATATACTAATTATTGTTTGGCGTTTCTGCTCTGGTTTGCACTATAAAATTGTAAAATATTGACGTGAAAAAAGGAATTAGAGTTTGACAAATTTTATTTCTAATAAGATTAGTGTCTTAAAAATAAAAGGAAGTATGAATGTGCATGATAATTTGGCAATTTTATAAAGGATGTATCATGAATTTTAAAATTAAAATTCGTTACTTAAGTTTTGGTAATGTGTAATTAATATTTTACATTTACATTTATTTTGGGATGATGCATGCTTTCAACGTGCATCATAACATTGTAGGAGTAATGCAATGGTCAGGTAAGTGACACCCGATAGCGCACATTATGTTGTTGCTATCGTATGTTACATTCCAAAATCCGATCGAGCAGCCGAATGGCGATACTGGATGTTACTTACCTATATGCGTCCCGGTCGGAGCGTTTTCACATTTTTCGTGGAGGGGGGCTCCTGTGTAGTTGTCCTTGACTGCTATGCCCGATTATTACTCTTTACTTTATAATTTAGTCTCGGCACATTGAAATTTACAATATGTCAAAACAAAGGTGTAATATTGTTGAATCTAGAACAAGAATTTTGAATATTATCGAGAAAGATAATATTACAGATACGTCTGTAGGAACACGCAAAGGATAGCTACACATATTATGTACTAATAATGTATGTCAATTTTTTAATAAATACTAGTTCGTTAGTTGTCATGTCATTTTGTACAATAAGTTCTAATTTCTAAATGTGCTACAACGACGTTTCGGCTATGTGAAGTTGGCGCCAGAATTCGGGAACAAACACAAATTTTCATCATGTCGCGTAGTACTTGCCCCAAAAACGTTTGTGCCACAGAAATTTTCGTTTGTTCCCTATTGCAAAAAAAATTATGGGGGGTTGAAAATATTGCAAAATCGCGAAATAAAAATCTCAAATCTGTACCTAGCCTAGGGTGACAACTGGCGCCCAATTATGGGAACGACGGTAAAATTTTTGACCGTGTCGCGTAGTACTTACCCCAAAAACATTTGTGCCACAAAAATTTTCGTTTGTTAATTATTGCAAAAAAAGTTATGAGGGGTTGGAAATATGGAAAAATCGCGATATAAAGATATTAAATGTGCACCTAGCGAAATTGAATCGCATTCGTTTGTTCCCCTTTGTGCCACAAAAATTTTGGTTTGTTCCCCCTCCCCGTTCAAAATTAAGGGTAGGGGGTGAAAACTGGCGCCCAATTTTGGAAACGATGAAAGTTTCGATCGTATCGTGTAGCACTTGTCCCAGAAACGTTTGTGCCAAGAAAATTTTTTTCTTTTCCTTATTGCAAAAACTTATGGGGGTTGAAAGTATTGCAAAATCGTAATATAAAAATTTAAAATCTGCACCCAGCGGAATCGATTCGTATTCGTTTGTTCCCGTTTGTGCCATAAACATTTTCGTTTGTTCCCTACCCTTTCCAAATTAAGGGTAGGGGGTTACAACTGGCGCCCAATTATGGGAACGACGGTAAAATTTTTGACCGTGTCGCGTAGTACTTACCCCAAAAAGATTTGTGCCACAAAAATTTTCGTTTGTTAATTATCGCAGAAAAAGTTATGGGGGGCCATATGAAAATCGGAAATCGGCAACTAGCGGAATCGACTCATATTTATTTGTTCCCCTTTGTGCCATAAACATTTTCGTTTGTTCCTCTCCCCTTTCTAAATTAAGGGTAGGGGGTGAATGAAGACTGGTGCCCAATTTTGGGAACCACCAAAATTTCGATCGTATCGTGTAGTGCTTGCCTCAAGAATGTTCGTTTGTTCCATATTGCAAGAAACTTATGAGGCGGTTTAGAATATTAGAAAATCGCAATATAAAAATCTGAAATCTACACCTAGCGAAATAGAGTCGAATTCGTGTGTTCCGCTTTGTGCCACAAACATTCTCATTTGTTCCCCTCCATTTAATAATAATAATAGTAGTACATTTTTATTAACACTATCCAAAAAATTACAAAAATGAAAAAGGTTCATAATATAAAAACTGGTGTCAAACGGAAAGCATCCACGCATCTGCAAATAGTAGCAAAGCATTTGCAGAGCCTCATCTTCCATGCGAGTCAACAAGAATAATTTTCGTTCGTTTCTTATATTCTTATTGCAAAAGAGTTATGGGGGTTGAAAATATTGCAAAATCGAAATATAACAATCCGAAATCATCACCTAACGGAATCGACTCTTATTCGTGTGTTCTCCTTTGTGCCACAAATATTTTAATTTGTTCCCCTCCCCTTTCCAAATTTCAGAAGCCTCGAAAATCCCATAAAAACCGCCCGCCGACTTAGTAAGCAAATTATTCGGGTTTTCACTGAATAGGATTGCAGTGTAAATTTGAAACCCTTTCAAGGATTTCTACCCCTGATATTTGTATCAATAAAATATTTTGATCAAGATAACACATGTGTTTATTGCACAATAATTAAACAATTTTTTTCTAAGTGAAATAATAAATAACATAAAACGCATAAAACGCATAAAACTACATTCATTATTGATCATTGATAGCAAACAACTACTCCTCGAGCAAATACCCCACCAGGCACTGAATTATAGAACGAATCCAGATTTTATTGTACTATTCGAGATATCACAGAATATCCAGCCAGCTGGTACTGAAACATTAATAAGGTGTCTCTATACATTACTTCAACGAACAAGATTCGTTTTATAAGTTACTTAAATTAAATATGGCTGCAGTTTTCTGTAATCATTTTGAACACAACATATTTAATTATTGCTTTCGATTTTCGGCCCAGTATTTTTACTTTTTGTCGTGAAAAGTTTTGCGTTGAGAAACATTTTTTTAACAAATGCCGATTTTGCGGTTTTGGTAAAGCGAAGTGAATGAGCGAAGCGTTTTCTAACAGACGAGACGGTAAGGCGGGATTAATATGAATACCGGAGCCAGTAGGCTAGTCCCAATTAGAAGCTACACGAAAAATGCCACGACACACAATTGAGACTCGAACACAGATTTCGCATTTTTCGGGTCGGCGTTCTAAAAATATCGCGACCTGAACATCATTACTCGCGCAGCAGTCGTTTTAAATTCTAAAGCAATTCTCCGTATACGGAAATTTACAATGAATAGCACCGCCTATCGCCAAACGACGAAACCTGACAGATCGCCAGAGAGTTTATGAATAAAATATTGTTATACTTTTTTATTTTTGTTATTAAAGTGAAAATTCAATACAAGTCATCATCATAAGGTTCTCAGCCCGAAGACTGGTTGGACTCGTATCCCCATTCTTTCCTATCCTGAGCTAACTTACGTATTTCCCCAAAAGTTGAACATCCTACATCCCTAACTATTTGAGAGAAGTAGTGTAATCTGGGCCTACCCCTGCCTCTTTTTATTCCTATCTCTGACTCCGGTATATCGCGAACTATCTTATCTATCCACGGTATCTTCATCATGCGTCTGTAGCACCACATTTCAAACGCTTCCACTCTTTTTCAATCCACTTCTCCTATTGTTCAAGTTTCGCACCCGTATAATGCCATACTCTATACATACGACTTTGGGGGCCGGTTGTTAGAACGCGGATAAAAATGTAACGCGATGCTACATTTAATTCGACGTTTTTGAGGCAAGCACTACACGATACGATTGAAATTTTGGTGATTCCCAAAATTGAGCACCAGTCTTCATTCACCCCCTACCCTTAATTTAGAAAGGGGAGAGGAACAAACGAAAATGTTTATGGCACAAAGGGGAACAAATAAATATGAGTCGATTCCGCTAGTTGCCGGTTTCTGATTTTCATATGGCGATTTTACAATACTTTCAACCCCCATAACTTTTTCTGCAATAATTAACAAACGAAAATTTTTGTGGCACAAATGTTTTTGGGGTAAGTACTAGGGCTGTGCCTACCCGGAATTTTTGGAACCGGGTACCCGGTTCTATAAAATCCGGGTACCCGGATGCCCCGGGTAGCGGGTATTAAATCGGGTACCCGGGTACCCGGGTAACCGAACCCGGGTACCTACCCGGGTACCTACCCGGGAACCCGTAATCGTCAATTCCCGGGTCCGGGTAATCGAATTCGCAAATACTCAGGCACGGGTACCAGAATCTCCCGAGTAGCGGGTACCCGATATACGGGTAACCGAAATCGCGAATACCCGGATCCCTCTGGGTAGCGGGACCACAAAATAGTGAATACCCGGTTCCGAATACACGGTTTAAAGGGTATCCAGATTTACCGAGTAGACCCGGCTATAAGTAAGAAAATTTTCCCATAAAAAGCGAATTCTATATCTAGTCTTCATATTCTGTAAGTTGGAACTTATGCATAATTTTATAGCACATATTAAATCACCCTTATTTTAGGATTTCAACATGGTAGGTTTAGGCAAGATGCTATGGTTGGTGTTACCGCGCGACCGAAAATTCGCTCTTTCGGATTTTGCGCCTGGTTTAAATAATAAGCACTACTTACATCTAAATAATATAAATAAGGGTTATTTCGTAAATAAATAATTACACTGGTGCAATCTTCCTGACAATTTTCTTTACTAACGCGTCGAATGTGAAAAGTTGAAACGCGTAAAAAATCGTCCTAGAAAAACTGAAAAATTCTTTAGTTTAATGCCCCTTCCCCACATAAGCTTTATAGATTCTAACACCAAAAGTGTTTTATGAACTGAGACATTGAGCAATGTACAGACTTAAATTATTTCGCTTACAGCAACCAACTTGAGTTTTCCACAGCACGCTTGGAGCATTTATACCGTGTGTCCCGGGAATTCTGAAGCATCCTGTTTAACATGGGAAATCTGAAAATTGCGATTTCTATGTCCCCAACGTGTTTTAAGGATATTCCGAGTATCAGGACACATACAATGTGGACCAGAGAACGTTTTTGTGCAATAATTTTCAAAGTTTAACAAAAAATATCAATATTTCTGAAAATATATCGCGTTGGAATCAACTTAGTTTAAATACTACTGTAAAGAGAGCTATGGCCATGCCGCAATGGTTAAGTGAGTTTAATCGCGGCACCCCCGACATTGCGTCCAGCGTACGGAGGTTCAAATCCACCTGCGCCGCGTTTACGTGTTTTTACTTGTATTGTTATTTAGAATGAGCGGCGATTGATTTCAGTAAAGATACCTAATTAAACGTTTTATAATTTTTAATTAAACTGGAAATGGACTTATTAGAAAATTATTCACATTATTAAAAGGCTGTAGCATTGGAACGATAACTAGAAAATTTATTAATTGTGTTTGTGCTTTGTGTTCGATTCTTAAAGGAATAATTATTTGCAAATAATGGAGAATTTACGGAGGGAATTTTTACTTGGGAGTATTTACCGACAGCTGGCGAATGTGCGTTGGGAATATTGCAATAGGCTGGGCTACTGTCTGGTGCAAACCATCCCAATCGGTCCTTTTCAGGACCGCCACAAATATTTATTCGAGGGTTGATTTTAGACACGATGATTGCGTAATAGCTGTTATCAATGCCCGCAGCGCAAATAAACGTAGTTATTGTTGCAAATTAAAATGAACAAAGTTTTAAAAGTAAATAAGTAAATAAGTAACTAATTTTCTAGGTAGGTACCTTTCGTTCCAATGTTACAGCCTTTTAATAATGTGAATAATTTTATGCACAACCGGGCGCAGCAGGCCACTTTAAATGCTTTATTTTAGGGCTTAAAGTGTCATTTTATTATTGACAGCTATATTGCGGGCTTTTTTGTACTTTAAGTACTGATCTAGTTTTTACTCAGGCAACAAGTTCATTGTTGCTGCCTTAGCCGCTTCCATAACTTTCGGTGGAGTGCAAGAACTGAAATCTTCATCACTTTCCATTGTGAAATACATAATTAAAACAATCCAAAAGTTATTTTGTATGTAACAGTACTTAGGTTAGCGTAGGTAAACGATTACATAAATTTACAATATGGCTGTCGTTGGTTACGGCGTCTCTATGGTTATTTGAATGAATTCTTAAGTTGGAAATAAAATCAAGTAGCTATCTCTCAGTGTGACTTTATTTTTATGCAACGCCAAAATGTATCAAAAATAATTCTTATGTAGTACCTATTTGCAAGAAGTAAGATGACCAGTTGTGCATAAAATTTTGTAGGCATCTCGGGCACAACTAGCGTTTATGGCCAGACGCGTGTTAGAGCCTGAGGCCCGGTCCCCGGGCGGGACCGGGTAACCGGGCGGGACCGGGTACCCGGGCGGAACCGGGTACCCGAATATCCGGGTACCAGGCCGGGTACCCGGGTAGACTTTTACGGGTATTAAATCCGGGTAGGGACCGATTTTTGAAACGGGTACCCGTCGATGTCAGAACCGGGTACCCGGGTACCCGGTTCTTAAGCACAGCCCTAGTAAGTACTACGCGACACGGTCAAAAATTTTACCGTCGTTCCCATAATTGGGCGCCCCCCATAACTTTTTTGCAATAAGGAACAGAAAAAAAAATTCTGGGACAAGTGCTACACGATACAATCGAAATTTTCATCGTTCCCAAAATTGGGCGCCAGTTTTCACCCCCTACCCTTAATTTTGAAGGGGGAGGGGGAACAAACCAAAATTTTTGTGACACAAAGGGGAACAAACAAATACGAGTCAATTCCGCTAGGTGCACATTTCATATCTTTATATCGCGATTTTTCCATATTTCCAACCCCCCATAACTTTTTTTGCAATAATTAACAAACGAAAATTTTTGTGCCACAAATGTTTTTGGGGTAAGTACTACGCGACACGGTCAAAAATTTTACCGTCGTTCTCATAATTGGGCGCCAGTTGTCACCCCCTACCCTTAATTTGGAAAGGGGAACAAACGAAAATGTTTATGGCACAAACGGGAACAAACGAATACGAATCGATTCCGCTAGGTACAGATTTGAGATTTTTATTTCGCGATTTCAACCCCCCATAATTTTTTTTGCAATAGGGAACAAACGAAAATTTCTGTGGCACAAACGTTTTTGGGGCAAGTACTACGCGACATGATGAAAATGTTTGTTTGTTCCCAAATTCTGGCGCCACCTTCACATAGCCCGACGTTTCTCTTTACTTGGTGGTGTCCCTTGACTTTTTTCTATAAGCCTTAACCCTTCCACTGCTGGATGGCCGACCTCCCCATACAGTGGTTTATAAGCCTTACAACGCTACGCTTAGTGCGTGTTGGCGAGGGGAGTTCAACTCACGGCAGCGTATTGAATGGACTCGCGGTTTCAAATACCGGCCACCCGTCCAAACGTAGAACGATGAGCGCTGCTTAACGTTCATGAACGAAAGGGTGCCGATTTACTGGTGCTATATACACTAATCCGTCCCTTGATTAGGCACCTAAATACTTATGTTTTTTAAACTAGCCATTATGCGAAAGCAATCTGCAGTTGCTTTTATGTTCTTAATCACCGGAATATCCTGACCACGTTCGTCAATTTGGTTTATTTTCCTAAAGCCTTTTTATGAAGTAATAAATTATAAGCGCTTAAAGTTTGAACGTATTTGTGAACGACATATGAATAGGCAATAAGGTCTAACAAATATTGACAATGGAAAAATAATAATTCAATATCAACCTAATTCATTTTTCATCTGGTGTCACCAGTTGAGCATCTATTTACTTTTGCCATATAACTTATTTATGACCGTACTTTTCGTGACAGCATGAATAGCCGCTTATTCGCAACCCACACCACACAATGGTCAATCTTCCACTCGTAGCGCTTGACCGTAAAATTTATAGATCTGCCCTAAAATAATCGCTGAAGATACCACTTGAGGAGTAGATTTTTTATCTCCTTATTCCTACGTATTTTTGTAAAAGTTTCTTTCACATTATATAAATATATTACATTATAAATTCAACTTCTTCTATTTGAGTCTCCTTATGAACTTCGTGTACAATATTTGCATTTCCCTTTATTTAAATCAAGTTGGTTATTAGCTGAAATGTGTTTTACGCTGTATGAAATTTAACAAGATAATGCTCTTTTTCGACGTATAAACGAAATATCATTTTTCGTGGGTACGTCTTCATGCACTTTCACTCGCTCTACTGGTGTCTTTTCTGAATCACCGCAGTAGATAAGCTATACCTGCATCAGTAGGAAGTCACTAACTTATCTGACTTGAATGGTCCTGGTAGTACCTAACATACTTGATTTCGGCGTCTGCGCCAACAGCCAACAGGCATGACGTATGCGGAGACAACTGGTGTGCGATACTGTTGTCTGCACCAACAGCCGCGATGTTTGCTGAGACAATTGACGCCAACACTGATGTGTGCGGAGACAACTGATGTGCTAGACTGCTATAATAGTGACAACATACGCGATGTATGCCGAGACAACTGGTATGCAATACTGCTGAATGTGCCAACGGCCCCGATTTATGAGGAGATAACTTGGGTGTAATACCGATGTCTGCATCAACAGCCAATAGCCCCGATGTGTGTGGACTGTGGAGACAACTAATGCGCAATATTGATGTCTGCGTCAAAGACACATGTCTGTTTATCCTTACTTAACGCCAGCATAAGACACACCCATTTAATAGATGATTCAAGTATACTCGACTGTAGCACATCTTACTATACAGGGTGTTCATGGAATTATTCTAAAATGGCTAACTTTTCTATTTGACATCCGAGAAAGTCCGTTAAATGAATAAAGTTTAGTCATTTTTGAAGCAGCATTTTTTATGGTGCTGACAGAAAAGCATTTGAGCATCGCATCTTTGAGATATCGTTATCAACTTCCTTAACTTAAATGGAACTACCAACTTTCGATTGCTGCATTTAAAATCAACAAATACGCGAAAAATTCTACGGTGACCTACAGTAAACTGTTTTGGAGTTGATTTTTCGAGCAGGATTTGATGGTGCTGGCAGAGGAACAGTTGGACATCGCATCTTTGAGATATCGCTATCAACTTCCTTAACTTAAATGGAACGACCAAATTTCGATCGCACCATCGCATTTATAATAAAAAAATGAGCAAAAAAATTATTAGGTAATCTACCACCTACAGTCAACTGTTTTGGATTTCTGACAACTGTGCACTGAATCATTCTCCAATGGCTAACTTTTTTATTTGAAAACGGAGAAAGTTCGTTAAATAATTTTTCGAGAAGAATTTGATGGTGCTGGTAGAAAAGCAATTGCGCATCGCATCTTTTAGATATGGCTGCGAACTTCCTTAATTTAAATGGAACGATCAAATTTCGATTGCATACCAGTCAACTGTTCACCGAACTTTTTTATTTAAAATCGGAGAAAGTTATTCGAATTGACAAAGTTTAATCATTTTTCGAGAAGAATTTGATTGTGTTGACAGAAAAACAATTGAGCATGCCATCTCTGAGATATCGCTGTCAACTTTCTTAATTTAAATGGCACGACAAACTTTGGTTCGCTCCATCCCCTTTAAAATAAAGAATTACCCAAAGCTGTTTTGGAGTTGCTGACAACTGTTCACCGAACCAAGTCCACAATGGTTAACTTTTTTATTTGAAATCGAAGAAAATTCGTTAAATGAATAAAGTTTAATCATTTTTCGAGAAGAATTTGATGGTACTGGCAGAAAAAACACTTGAGCATCGCATCTTTGGGATGTCACTATCAGCTTCCTTAATTTAAATGGAACGACCAACTTTCGATCACACCTTGCCATTTAAAATAAAAAATTCGAAAAAATTATAGAGCGACCTGCCACCTACAATCAAATGTTTTGGAGTTGCTGGTAATTGTTCACCGAATCATTAACTTTTTTATTTGAAATCGAAGAAAATTCGCGTTGTTTGGTAGGTAGTTTTAAATCGCGGTCGTGTTTTTACTAAATAAAAACATATGTTTGGCATATTTTTCAAAATATGCCGTTGACGCTTTTAAATTTATAATTTTTGGTGACTCTTTTAAGATCTCAAAATCTGCTAAAAACCGCTAATTTAGACATTAGCCGAGACGTATCTAGATAGGGTAGTTTCTATCTGTGCCCTGAAAGGAAGGTTTGCTAGATTTGCAAGTCTCTGCAGCGGTGTGCTTGAATGTTTACTATGAAGTTAATATTGACAAAAATCTTTTAATGTCCAAGATTAAAATTAGAAGCATTTTCGAATATTTTAGCGTGTTAAATGAAGAGTACGGGCGTATGCCCTTATGCCGCTCAGGACTAACAGTCACTGCAAATTAGGTAGAATAGAATAGATACTTAAGAATACTTAAAGAATAACATGAAAAAATAGCACATTTTATATAACAGAAATCATCTATACACGTAACCATCAGTTTCAATATATGTAGTAGGTACCTTTTCCATATTAACTGGGTTCACATACATACATGTCATTTCTCTTCCTTGTAAAGTAATCATGGACATCCACACACTTAACTCTATATACATCAAAATACGTTGGCAAGTACTCATTTACCACCTTATACAAGAAAATTAAACTTTTATATTCTACAAACACCTCAACCTTCATCCAGTTCATTCTCTTAACCATAACACTCACTGAGGTGTAACGAGAACACTGCAGAATAATTCGCATCGTCCTGTTTTGTAGTCTTTGTAAACTGTCCATATCACCTTTATTAATCATGTATGTACAGAACAGTACTACAATAGTGAAAGTAATGCAATATCATTGTATTAAATACTGTCACTCTAGCAAACCTTGACAAAGAACTTGAGAGCCTCGATAACACTCCTAGTCTTCCTGAAATCGTTTTGCAAGCATAGCTCACGTGACTAGAAAATGTCAACCTTCTATCTAACAGCACCCCAAGATATTTCGTGCTATCAATAAAAGTCACTTGTTGGTCATATAAATTAACGTGTAAATTTAACTCAGAAACCACGCCATATTGGCTAAGCGAGGCGAAACACATTCCTATTGTCTTTGCTACATTTAGTTTCAACTTATTATTTCTCGACAAAACACTTACAAGGTCTTCATCAACACTCCGCATAAAATCAGCTGAATCATATCCTCGATTATAAATAACAGTATCATCTGGAAACATATGACAGTCACAATTCTTTAACACTGAAGTGGCATTCAAATACAAAGCAAACAACAAAGGTTACAAAGAACTCCCTTGAAGCACTCCACACAAGACTTCATTTTGCCTAGAAGTTGATTCTCATATCTTAGTCATCTGGCGTCTGTTCAAAAGATAGCTCTTAAACCAACTCCACACCATTGCCCTGAATCCATAACTGAAAAGTTTACTTAGCAAAATCTCACTATCAACAGTTTCAAAGGCTCTCAAGATCTAGAAACGCTGCTACTACGTTTTTTCCATCTTCTCTATCTTTCTTCCATTCATTTGATTTGATTTGATAGCTGTTTCAGTGCTATGTCCAGCACGAAACTCCGATTGATACTCTGAAAAAATACTGTTGTCCTCTATGTGTTGCAAGATTTGCATATAAACAACTTTTTCAAGAATTTTCTCAAGAGCTGGTAGCATATTTACGGGCCGATAGTCTTCGCACTTTACTGATCTTGCTACTTTCCTAATGGGAACCACAGTAGATATTTTCCATCAATCAAGCACAAGCCCAACCTCTAACGAAGATTTTACCTATAATATGCAAAAGTAGATCACTCAATTCATAAAAAAAGTCTTTATTAACGAAATACTGATATCGTCAGGGCTGATTTTACACTTTATATCAAACAACATTCCTAAGAGCAACTCTATCTAACAATTTGAAACTTGGCCTTCCAACTTCAACATTAATAATATGCGCACGTATTGCACATGGCTGAATAATTCACTATTTGGTCGATACTAACCATTTACAAAATAGTTCTTAAATAACTTAGCTATTTCACTAGGATCATGTATCATCATACCTTCAAACTGAGTCTTCTTGCAATCTTCAGACTTATTATCGACTATTAACTTCTTTAGTGTGTTCCGCATCCTCTTAGGGTCAAGTTTAACTGTGTCTATCTTTTCTTCTAGATATCGCCTCTTTGCATGTCCGACTGTGCTTACTGCTTTATTTCTTGCATGCCTATAACTCAGCCAGTACTGTTGCTCTCCCGTCATCAAGTAACGCTGATATTCCACACCCCTCAGTTCTACTGGTTTTCTCACTGAATCACCAAACCATGAACAATTTCTTCTCACTTTAACTCTCTTTACAGGACACAACTAATTATAAACCTTTTGTATACTTTCAATCAATTGATCTGCTTTCAAATTAATGTCTCGCATATTATATTCTAATCTAACGTCCGAAAATTTAAGTCTCGCTTTTTCAAGATTATTAATTTTACACCTCACCGTCTTAAACCGAACATCTCTACCACATTCCATGTCGAACATTAGCTTCCTATAACTGGAAACTTTTGGCACGTCAGTAACATTAACAACAGTCTCCTCTGCATTGGTAATGATCAAATCAATGATCATCCTACTGTCCACCATAATATTCGTGAAATCTTCTACTTTTTGCCATAGACCATTTTCTTCGATTATTCTCTTTAACTCCTCAGTATAGAAATCATTTGAATTGGAATTAAAATTGAAATCTCCCACAATCCAGACTTTGCATTTCTTTCGATCCATAAATTCCTCACACCAGTCTGCAAAAAACCTCAAAAATTCCATTCACGATCCACCAGGTGAATGATAAATCACATAATATAAAAACTCTCTACTTTGCCATATACCCTTAAATTTAACATCCAATAGGCTTTCTGAACTACAATAATCTCGACCACGTCATACAAAACAGATTATTCCATATAGCACAATACATCACATGTATCTATGTCTACTGTCGAAGTTGACCCTGATCATGTTGTAACCGTCTACAGATATTTCAAAACCTTCAATTTCATCCGTGACACGAGTCTCAGTAAGGCAAAGTATAAGAATCCTTTGGCTAACCACATAGTCCCGTATCTCATCTATGTGTGCAACCAAACTCTGCAATTCTGCACATTTAACACATGAATCCCCCCAGCATCACCCTTCTCTAGTTGCTACATGTTTTTATATTCAATCCGTTCCCTCCGTCTCTCGACTTGCCTCTTATATACCGGACATTCTGCATCAAATACGCTATGTTCACAATTAAAGTTCAGATGAAGCTTTTTATTAGCTAATTTACAGTTTACACATGTAACACTCTGACTTTGACATTCATCAGCTGTATGCCCTTCACTCGTACACTTTCTACAAATTTCTCGCTTGGTACATTTGTCTGCTTTATGACCAAATCCAAGGCATTTAAAACATCTCCAAACCTCAAAATGCTAAGAAGCTTGGCACAAACTCTATCTAACCCGAAGTTTACCCTCAGATATTACTGTTTTATAACTATTGACATCTGTCTCAATAATCGCCATATAACTTCTCAGTTTTTTCACTACCTGTACCTCTACTTTTCCTCCACTTAAATATCTATTCTGCTTTACCAAACATGCTTTTATCTCCTCTTTACCCATATCTTCTTCTATCCCAACTACTTTTATTTTTGGTTACTTCTTCTCCCTTATTTGTGTACTATATTTCTCTCACTTAACCTTGTTTCAAGGCCCGTAACTTATCCCTTTTTTGACTTGTTTCGCAAGTAACTGCTAATATAATCCACCATTTCTGAACTGCTTCACTCTGCTTATTCCAATCTCCAAATCAGCAGGTCTTATTACTGTTTCAACGTATTTTCAGTAATCTTAGCGTCGTGCATACCACATTTGGGCTTTACTGCAATCATCTCTACATTATATTTTGCTATCTCTGCATAACCCTTTGCAAATTGACTATCCCTTACATCTTCTTCCAATTTAAGTAATACTGATTTCATATCAGAAACGTCTCTTATGACCCCTTCCATCTCTACCAACTTATCTTCAATAACGTCAAACCTCCTTCCGCATTCATCGCCTTTACTAACTTCCACTTCCTGACAATTTTTCTAATCAAATTTCCATTTGGTATTTTCT
This sequence comes from Xestobium rufovillosum, assembly GCA_963966045.1. Lineage (NCBI taxonomy): Eukaryota > Metazoa > Arthropoda > Insecta > Coleoptera > Ptinidae > Xestobium > Xestobium rufovillosum. The sequence goes on along the minus strand of OZ014492.1, from coordinate 15,076,803 downwards.
CATCCATTTTTAATAAACAAACATCACAGAAGAACTTCACTACGCTGTCTGTCTTGATCTTCAAAGCTCGCAACTCGGTAGTTGAAAATTTTGCATTCGTAAATTTTTCACACAACTGCTTTTTGCACTTATCGCAGCGTATGCACTTGTCCCCCACCGCTTTAGTATCTGCTGTGGTGAAACAAGAGTAACACCCACAATTATCCATTTTTGAGTGTTAGTTACCTAACCTCTTCATCACAAGTCACAGAAAAATCCAAGATTGGACAACAACTTTTCTTCGTATTAAAGTACCTCAATTTACTGTCTCACTTATCTTACTGTACTTACTTACCATACCTATTTACCACCAAAATTTTAATTTACAATAATTTCTGAAAACATGTGTTCAACGTCTGTCAAAAATCGCCAATTTTATAATAATTTTGACTAATTTATCTTTTTAAGTAGCTAACTAAATATGGGTATTGTATAACAATTCAAAATTAAATCACAATAATTGCAAATATAGTATATTTGCTGCATATTTATAATTATTGGATGTTTCCTTGTTTCAGGTTTGCTGCATGTTGTGTTCATTGGAAAATTATTACTGGAGGTACACATCTGCTTCGGAACTGGTCAATATGATTCTGGCCTTCGTGGAAACTAGAGCATACGCTTTGTTTCAGACTACTGAATTCTTAACATTGAGCGAATCGATGGTGCAAATGATCATGTGCAGGTATGTTTTAATTTATCTATTTGTAGGGTATATTGATTATTTAAAGTGCGCTATTAAAGGGGAATTACAAACAAAATATCCTCAAACACCTATAAATAAATGAGGATTAACAGAACTTGTCAGATACTTTTTGACGGATTTGCCTAGCGGCGAATCGAGTCGGTGAAAAAGTTCACCAATAGATGCATATTTCAGGATGATCGCTTTAGTAAAGCGGTTCACTGAAGCAGAACGAATGGGCAGCTGTCAACTCCGTATTAGTACGTTACAAAAATTCTCCCGTTTTTCCATGCAAGCTGTCTTTTCTTTTATGCGAAATCTACGCTCGTCTATTACTGCTTCTTCTAGAACAAAAAATGACACCGGATATCCAAAAAATTCACAACCAAAGAATATTCTACTATCAGGCACTTCTATAAACTTCGGTCGCGGATTTACTCCTATATGAGAATTAGAACAATGTGGAGCTCTGGATGACTGACTCAAGTATGTGGAATTGTGGAATTACAGACAGTGGTGAACAGTGCGATTACATGGTGGACTCTGGGAATGGTGGATTTACACAACGTGGGTGGCGAAGTTGAAAAATTTTGTGGCATTTCTAGCAACAACAGAACAGCACGTCGATATGAACCCTTTTCTTGACAACCAAGGTCTCCTTTTCCGAAAATCTATTAATTAAGCTCTGGAGTGGTTTAATAATGGGTGTTTAAAAATGAGCGCAAGATATGCTTTTTCAATAAAACACATCATTTACTCGAGATTTGCAAATATTTTTATTCTAATATGAAGTATACATATGGCGATTATGTGTGGAATAGAACATCCAACAAATGACCGCAAAGAGTCGGCTGCCACACTCTTGCTCTTTTAGAGAAGTTCCTGATTACTTTTTCTCACATCTTCCACCCCAACACCCAGTTGACAAAAGTACGGCGTTGGCTTGATCACCTGGCTTAAGTTCTTGAGTCAATTGGACTTTATAAGGATGCAGCTAGAGATCTTTTTTTAAAATTCGCTGTAAACTGCTTGTCGAATTGGCCAGTTGCTGTGACCGGCGGCGACTCGATGTGCCTGGATTCTCAGTAACACTTGCAGTCACTAAGGCAATATTTTCGATTGACCGGCCTGGCAGAGTTCGACCTGATGTTTTCTCGTTCTCAAGCGAGCCAGTTCGATGGAATTTCTCGATCAGTCTCTTAACTGTCGAACAATTTGGTGCATTTCGTCGACCAAAAATTGCACGCACTCTGCGACCGCTAAACTTTCACCATATTTTAGATACGTTTTCACTATTAAAATCCACTCTTTGATCGTGTTGCATTCCATGACTGATAATCGCAATGCGTCTACTCGACAATTGTAAAAATTTTAATCCAGCATCCTTGATTAAAAGAAAATGCCGAGAAATTTAAATCTTGCGCTCATTTTGAAACATCCTTTATAAGAAAAAATTATCTATGGACTGGACTATTTAGTAACAACCGGCAGCTACGACAATGCATTTCTTTTGAAACACCCGACAGCGTATAGGTATTTACTAAATATACACAACGCTAACACAAGACCCGCATTCATTCACACGTCACTGTGAAGCGGGGGATCCGTACCTGGCACCCTCACGTTCGACTAAATATACAGCATACCAGCACAATACCTTCACCTCTTAAACTAAATTCCCAACCTACTGGTCAGCATCTCGTATAACCTCGTGATTAGTGTGTCGGCCTGCTCATACCACGATTTTTATTTTTTATAGTTATTTCGATTTACACTTTCTTTATAGAAAAATCTGTTAGGTCTCTTGCCAAGCAGAGTGAAGCGAGCGGATCGTAATCAGTACTTATCATTGGCATTTATTTATAATATCATTTTCTTGATTATTTTTTTCATCGCCAAATTGACCAATCGGAACGTTTCATTTGGGTCTATACTTGGGCCGCCCAACAGACGGAGTGATCACCCTGCAAGAACGTGCTCTAGCGGGGCCAATATTAATTTATGACGACCGAATTGGAGTGATGCGACTTCGTTGGGTCTAAAATGTTTTTTATAAGATTTAACGTTAATGCAATATGCAGTTTTCTTTTGTTCCTAAATGTGTTCTTATTATTTTTGTTGTTGATGTAGGTAAATAGCAGAATATGCTAAATAAACGATATTATTATATTATATTATTATTAAAGAAAGCGCATCACTGCGGTTCAGTCGTCCTAAATTGATAGTGGTCCCGTCTAGAGCTCGTGATTGCAGGGTGATCACTCCGTCTGTTGGGCGGCCCAAGTATAGAAGCGTGTATTAATTCGGAAATTTCACACCTCGCTTTTTTAGCCAATCAGAAGTTTGTTTTTGGTTTCGTTACCACGGCGACGCAAAAAATGTCCGGAAATTTTCATCCTCCACGGTGCCCTGAGCGAAATTAATAAGCGGAAATTTTTCTGTCAAATAATGACGCGGGATTCAAAAACTGAAGTTTCATTTTTAATGCTGAAATTATTCTCTGATACTTTCTTGGTTCTCTTTTCCAATATGAGACATGGTAAAACGACAAACTAACCCCTAAATTATTTAGGGTATTCTTTACTGCTAAAAATGCTCTATAATAGACGATTGCATGTCAACTGACAGCACTTTTCATTGATATACGCAGGCTTCTTTACAATTTTAGTTCCATATTGTGTTTTCGACGACAAAAATGTCAGACTAATTCCATTAGTTTTTTATTTTATTTAGGTGTGAAATTTCCTTACCCACGTGCTTGAATTAATATCCGAAAATTTTTTCTCGGTCTCGAATGTTCTTAGAAAATTATCCCGAGTCGAAGACGAGGGATAATTTTCATAACATTCGAGATCTCGAAAAAATTTTCGGAAATAATTCAAGCACTATAATAGGGAGATTACATTCGGTAATTTTTTTCGATAATTTTGCTTGTTGATAAGTTGCCATAGTTTCGAATTTGTAGGTGCATTTATAATGTGTAATCTAGTTACTTTAGTACCTGCCAAACGTCAAATATTCCCAACACATTTCTTTGTATTATGAATTAATTGAAATAAAATTTCGTTTTGAACTACCTTGAACTACCTTGCTTCGATTCAAAAAATAATCTTGTCAAATACAATTCGTGGTCTGGAATTTTTAGGTAATTTTACTCAAGCTGTTGCTTTTACATACTAGCCACTCGTGCAAATTTTACAGAAGATCACTCGCGCAAGCGCTCGTGATCTTTTAACTGTCAAATTTACACTCGTGGCTACCAAGCAACGCAACAGCTTTCGTAAAATTTCCGACAATTCCAGACCACTTAGGCCCGGATTTTCAAAGAATCCCACACCGGATTAAGTCTGACACTCGCTTCCTTGCTATGATACCGGCTTTCTGATTGGCTGGCTTCATAGCAACGAGGACGGTGTCAGACTTAATCCGGTGTTGGATTCTTTGAAAAACCGGGCCTTATTGTATTACTACAGAACATAAGTTTACATTATTGGTAAAACAAGACCGCTTTTTAAAAACTACCAAACGTATATAGTTATTGCGCTGGTAGGTATGCAGTATATTTAGTAGGACGTGCTGGTGCCTGATATGGTTGTGGCTTGTTCTAGCGTTGTGTATATTTAGTAAATACGCCACCCGAGACCACTTGCATAGCATTATTCAGCCGAACATGGAGTTTCAGCTGTTAATTTTTTAAACCCGAATCGTAACCACAATAATATGATACAACTAGAATGTCCATCTTGCTGGTTTGAAATATTTCGCTGTTCGACTGAAAATGTATCAAAAACATGAAGTCTGTCGGTTTGAATATTCCATGGAAAGTCGTAGAAACAAGTATTTTCTTCCACATGCTTTTGCTTAACTGCCTGACAGATTGATGCTGAAAATTATTTCTAAAGATTATCGAACAATACACATACTCTGGCGTTCTTTAGATCAAAAATTAACGGTTGTTTGGCATAACTCAAAATACATTGGGGGTTCCGTGTAGCGATGAGGTGGTTCGTCTTCTTTCGGTGGTTTTGAAGGTTTAGATTGAATTGGGTATTGGAAAAGTATTTGAAAAAGAATGCATTTTTGGTTATCACAAAGTTATCTCTTTGCCAGTTATTTGAGTGACACATTATAACTTAGTTGTCGTGTATCATAGTTTGGTGTTTGGTGAACATTTAATCGTTTTGGTTTACATAAAACTGAATCTCCAAGTTCCAAACTGTGTTCTACAATTCGTCTTCTTTCATCTGCATATTGGCTTTTCTTCTATTTTCTTAATCGATATTATTTCTTTCGGTTTCCTATTTTGTTATAATTGGAGATTGTTTATTGGTCTGTTATAGACTAATTCATACGATGATTTCTTGGCTGTTGCATGAGATCTTCTGTAATTGGCCAAACTATTGTGGATAGGCGTTCATAAGGTCAGGTATTTCATTTTTGCAGTGGTGTACCCATATGATTTGTCCTCTGTCTCATTGTTGGTAACTTTGTGCTCTTAATTTTCTATTCATTTAACTTGAGATGTTTATTTAAGGTTTCCTTCGCTATTTTCTTCCTTCTTTTTTTTATTTTCCATTGATTCTGTTCCTTTCTTCACCTCGTTTTACTTCTCACATCCAACGACGCCTCTGTTTCTCTTCCCCATTTATTTAAATCTTTTTTCATCGTTGTTTTTTATTTCCTTTTCAATTTTCTTTTCTAATTAGCCCTTATGTCATTTTAGGGTTTTTTGGGGCTCAATTTTTGTCGTGATGCACACCCCTACGCCTAGAAGTGTACCTGGTGTTGAGCTTCAGGGGTGTTCAGTTTATTGCAGCTGATTTACACCATCTTCGCTTCCTGCGAGGCCAGTTATTTATTTTGATTATTGTCGCCCGACTGTCTGGAACGTCGCATCTAACGGCTGGTTTTATGTAGTTGCCTGGCCACGGCTTGTTGTGGTCAGCTGTTTGTTCATTGGACACTACATAAAACTACATAAAACCAGCCGTTAGATGCGACGTTCCAGACAGTCGGGCGACAATAATCAAAATAAATAACTGGCCTCGCAGGAAGCGAAGATGGTGTAAATCACTTTCGTCACTTTCATTAACTATTACTTTAGATTTAATAAGTTATTTTCGTCATGCAGATAATTAGTTTTGCTTAAAGTTCATTTTGTTATTAATAATTTTTGTCAATTTGTTTTTTATTAAGTTTCATAATTTATCTAGCAGTCGAGAATCAGGAGCCAGAAATTCGATCATAGGGTATCGACTCGACTCGAAGATATAGTTTTGACTATTCCACTCATCGAATTTTAAACCAATCCAAACTGGCCATTTCTGAATATATTCATGTATTACAGCGGAAAAAGTACCTGCTAAAAATTTATCGGGGGTAATAAACCAATGAACTGTTAGCATTCACCAATCTACATGGTTTTACAACGACAAAATTTTAAAGTTTCCTGGACTACTAGAAACTCAATTTATTGATACGAACTTTTGCCCCGTCAGCGACGCCCCTGGTAGTGACTCACATTATTTGTTTGACGGCGAGTCTCCTTTGATTTATTACGGCGCGACCTTGTCGCTGTTTATGGCTTCCGAAAAGTTCGAGAAATAAAAGAATTTTCCAATACTGGAATTTTCTAGAGAAAGAACAATGTTCTATCACCATTATAAAATGGGAAGCAAGAAGCCGAGTGGACAGTCTTAAAGTTTAAAGTCTGAAGTTTGGAAGCGGATGTCGAATGCGATAAGAACCGAGCGTTTAATAGTTCCGTGCGAGTATAAGTCTTGATACGCGTTTAGTGTCGGTACGGTACGCGAGTGCTATAATCCTGTGGTGGCGTTTTTAAGTGTACCGGGGCGTCTTCGTATGTGATTAACCGTCGGTTGAAGACGAGTGTTTTAGAGAGTTTAAACTGTGGACTTGTGTACTGTGGATTGTTTAGGTTAGGTAGTTAATTGTTTAATTGTTCGCTAATAATTGTTTAATGTTCACCGCTTGTTGTTACTTACTGCTTGTATATATTTCTTCGCTGCTTATTGTTCAATTTGTTAATTTTAAGTTCTCAAATCACTGTTAATCATTGTAAATATTTGTACATATACATAAAGTCACTGTAAATAAATAGTGTAAAATCGAAATACGTTACATTATTTACACACTTAGCCAGCATTTGACATCGCTAATAAAATATGGTTAGAATCATATCATTAATGAAATGCATTTATCTCAACTGATAAAGCATAGGTTTGAATTTAGTGGTTTGTTTCGTGAAATAGTCATGATGAATATCATTCGAGCTTAGAAATTTGTGAATTGTACACTTGAGGTGCCCAATAGGCCTTTTCATTTCATTCTGTGTTCGTTAGTGCGCATGTGCTGACAATCAGCTGTTCTTAGATTTTCTGACGAGTGTCACTGTCACCTGTCAGGCGTTATAAACTTCGTGTGGAATATTCGTAAGCATGCCGTGCTACGCTGCCGACCGGAATCCGTCTCGCACTGCGCATGCCGTCACATCGAGGCGAAATTATTGGCGCGAAGTCTCCGAAAGATCCGGTTGGCGGATGTGTTTTTGCTTTATCGGCGCGAACAAAGTGACAAGTGTCAAAATGGCAAATTGTGCGATGGCTAAATGCCACAATCATTATAAGAACACAAAAGGCACAAACATAAGGTATTTTTCGTTTCCCAAACACAATGATATGCAGAAAGCATGGATTATCGCAAGTAAGCGTGAAGACAAAATCAATGTTAAACATGGTACGCAAAAAAGTGCATTTGCATGGTTCATATCAATTTCGGATGCATAAAGTTTATTAATTACTTTTAGCAAGTATCTGAACTGCGCATCTTGAGGAATAATGTTTCGAAATCCCGTTCCAAGTGCGTCTTCTTAGAAACTATCTATTTATTATTTCGGCCGTGGATATTTTCTGATTAATTATGCCATTATGCGTTTAAATTTCTGTCTTTCGCCTGTACTATTACAGTAATAAACGCATTTCTACCTCGGAGTTTCAAGTTCTTAAGCAGTTTCTTATAGGTACCTATAAACGTGTCCAAATTCCTTCAAACCAAGAAAAATTTTCCTGTGAAGTGAAGTGTAATAATTCAGATCTTGCATTTATTTATTTATTTATCAGTTCCATAATCATACATGTACAATATTCAGCGAGCCTGAGGCTCATGTTTTGAACACATTTCTACAATTCTGAAAAAAAGTCCAAAATTTCCCCTGCCGAAAAATTGTAGCTGTCACCCCCATCCAAAATTACTCATCTTCATCTCCAACAATCCATTTCTTAATTTCCATACAAACACTTTTCTCAATTACTGTAATTTTCCTATTTGAATCAAACATTTTTCACTGACAATTTGAAGTTTTATTTTGACACATATGTAGATCTAAGTAGGTATGTGGTTGGTGTCTCTCGAATAGCCGCGCCGCCTCGATTTTACGTCATCGAAGTGGGAGGAGCAAGGAGCGATATATGCGCCGTAGCTTACCATTGTATTTATATTATGTTCGTAAGTAAATAGTAGAATACCAAATAAGGAGGGTGTTTGAAAGACGGAAAATTATTACAAATGTTAGTTCCAAGTGATATCCCTCGTAAAATTGTGAGGCTGAATCCCGAAGGCGTGCCTGGTTCTTACTTGAAATACGGGAATGTTAACCAAGATACTTCAATCATGTGGGATTTTAATATAGCTCTGAAAATTAATCAATTTAAAAAAAAAAAACGGAGAAAAAGGATCTAATATAGGTACAGGTGCATATTTTTCTGAAATGTATGTATGTAACTACAAGTAATTCTTATTTTAAAAACCTAACAAATAATGACATAAAACCTGGAAACGTTCAATACACATTTCCATTTCGAATCTTGCCTCTTACACATTTTTATCCAAGCAACATCATTTATACAGGTGGAACTAATCCTCACTTCCTCATATGGTCACCAACCTAGTTATTAACTTCGATTTTTCCCAGTTCCCAGCATTAGGCAGGGTTTAGGAAATGGATAAAATCGTAATCCCAAGCGATAACTTGGTCTTCCCGCACTGCTATCACCTTGGCAGTTACCAAAAGCACAATGCTTGGATGCTCCAAACTGTTTTAGTTACGAACTATTACTAATTTTGCACGTTTGCAGTAAAATTTTACCAAAGAATTAATAAACACTTTCAAACAAGCAATACCGCCTACCCCTCTAGGGCATATTGACACAAGACTTTGACATTCGTTCGAAATTGCCATGGCGCGTTCGCGCATGCGCCTCAGCATTTTTTATCATGAAAAGTCTTATTTCTTTCGCGACAGTTTCAAAAATTACTCGACTGACGTCTCGTAATTTTTATGTAAAAATGTCACTCAAGAAATTGCCAGGCAACCTCTCGTGACAACTGAACAATTTTGCCGGTAAAATCTAAGCTCTTATGATATTACTAACTTATGAAAAAATGAGGCGTGTCATAACAAAAGTGACAATCTCCACTTTTGGTCAAAATTGACATTTTTGATGGATATTGTTCTTTAACTGCTTCTTATAAGAAGAACAGGTCTGTGTTGCAAAAGTAGCAATATCCTTCATAAAATCGCATTTAAAAATTGACGTTCACTACAAAACCACCAATCTCCACTGTTACATTCAGATCAAAGTTAACAATATCCAATGCAACCAATAGAAATTAGTAACATGTGTCACCTGATCTAGCAGCTGAATGAGGTGATGGTTCTGTTTTTATTATTGTATCAATTTTGTTCGCTGCGATTTGTCATGCATAGATGGAAAATGTCTCCGTGAATTTAAAATAATTATGAAGAAAAACAGAAATATGGAAACTTTTCGCCCTGCTGTAATACAGAAGTATGTCGCAAAGGTAAAAGAAGAAAAGGCAGATGATGTTAGAAAGTTATTGGAAAAGCATTTTCCAGGTCCCGAAGAAAAAAACAGATTTGTGCGGACCGGTTCAAAATTTTCCCAAATTTGTTGTGTAATATTCTATTATAGTTACTATTTTGCATTAATAATGAATATTAAACCTTATATTTTCAGATTTCAATTTTTTGTGAAATCCTGGCATATCATATAATTAAAACACTGGATAAATCGACGTTTCGCCCCCGTTCGGGGGCTTTATCAAGATTTATTGGTATAAATATAAGATATAAATTTGTCAGTAAAAATTTCTGACAAGAACAGAATTTTTCTCAAACAATAAAAATTATTTATGTAGGTAACTATGATGTAAATATAAAAAAAAGTTTAGCGCTTTTGATTTTGAATACAATTGAAATTATGAAAGAGAAAAATGTTTATGTATTTAATTTAACAATAATAATAGTAAGTAGCAGAGAGAATGATTTATTTTATTATATTACAGTAAATTTGACTTAAATTTTGTATATCAGTTCTATCATTAATAGAGTTTTGTTCTTTTTTTATATAGATCATTTCTAAAAATAGTCGAGATTTTAAATTTTTTTCTTGTTCTAAAATTTTGGTGTCCTTAAATTCGAAGGTATGATTGCTGTCTTTCATGTGTTTACTAATTGCTGAATTACTGTTTCTGTATTTGTGTTGTTTCAGTCTGGCTTCTAAATGATTTTTAGATTGGCCAATATATGTTTTTTCACAGTCTTTACATTTAATTTTGTATACAGTATGAGTTTTCATCAATTTAGGAATGGGTGTTTTTAAATTAGAATACAAAAATTTTAAGTTATTATAATTTTGGTGCGATACTTGTAAGTTGTGTTTTACTAATAATTTATTAATATTTTGTGACATGCCTCTAATTATGGTAACGAAATGTAATTTTTATTTTCTTTCGGTTTTTTACTATCGGTATTATTATTGTAAAATTGATGGGTTCTATTTTTTATAATTTTCATAATGAAATTTTTAGGATAATTATTTTTTATTAAACAATTTAACACTTTTTCTATTGCGGATTTTCTAAATTGTGGGCTGGAGAGTTTAATCGCACGGTCAGCTAGACACATAACAATACTCTTTTTGTGGGAAGTGGGTTGTTCAGAGTTAAAACAAATATAACGGCCAGACCAAGTTGGTTTAGTGTACCATTCAGTTTCTATTGAACTTTCCTTTTATATAAAGTTACATCTAAAAAATTTATTTGATTTTTTGTTGAAATTTCAATAGTGAATTGTAATTTAGGATGATAGTTATTAAATTTATTAAGAATTTCGTTATATTTTTCTGGAGGAACAGCAGTTAAACAATCATCCACATATCTAACAAAAAATGGTAAATTGAAAGATAATTTAGGAATAACTGTTGTCTCTAAATCTTCTAAAACTAACTGAGCAATGGGGCTAGAAATTGGGGAGCCCATGGCACAGCCATTTGTTTGTTTGTAAATTGAATCTTTAAATTTAAAGTACGCAGATGTTAGAGTAAGTTCAATTGCAGTGATGAAATTATTTAGAGTGAGAGATGTGTAAGGTTCGATTCTATTCCAATTTTTTTTGACAGTGGAAATTGCAAGATCTAATGGTATATTTGTGTAAAGTGAAACTACATCTAGGGAAATTAAATTGAAGTTTTCAGGGATATAGAAATTTTTAGTTTTTTCTTTAAAAGACCAGGAGTCTTTGATAGAAAATTCATTTTGCCCTATGATGTTAGAAAGAATGTTAGCTAAAAATTTTGATAACTTATAAAATGGGCTTTGAATGCAAAAAACAATTGGTCTGAGAGGAATATTAGTTTTATGTAATTTTGGTAAGCCATATATCCGTGGAGGTAGAGAATTTTGAATTTTAAGTTTGCTACTAAGTTTTGGAAGAATGTTACCTTCATCAAGTAATTTAGAAACAAAATTATTATTTTTGTTTTGAAAGTTGATAGTAGGATCTTTAGGGATAATTGAATATGTTGATCTATCATTTAATAGTTCATAAAGTTTATTTTCGTAATCTATGGAGTTCATTATTACTGTCTTATTGCTTTTATCAGGTTTTAATACAATTATTTGTGGGTTATTTTTGAGGAAGGTTTTTGTAGTTTTAATGTTATTTAAAATTTATTTTTCTTTTTTATTTGTGTTAAATTGTTTAATAAAAAATAATTATCCTAAAAATTTCATTATGAAAATTATAAAAAATAGAACCCATCAATTTTACAATAATAATACCGATAGTAAAAAACCGAAAGAAAATAAAAATTACATTTCGTTACCATATATTAAAGGCATGTCACAAAATATTAATAAATTATTAGTAAAACACAACTTACAAGTATCGCACCAAAATTATAATAACTTAAAATTTTTGTATTCTAATTTAAAAACACCCATTCCTAAATTGATGAAAACTCATACTGTATACAAAATTAAATGTAAAGACTGTGAAAAAACATATATTGGCCAATCTAAAAATCATTTAGAAACCAGACTAAAACAACACAAATACAGAAACAGTAATTCAGCAATTAGTAAACACATGAAAGACAGCAATCATACCTTTGAATTTAACGACACCAAAATTTTAGAACAAGAAAAAAATTTAAAATCTCTACTATTTTTAGAAATGATCTATATAAAAAAAGAACAAAACTCTATTAATGATAAAACTGATATACAAAATTTAAGTCAAATTTACTGTAATATAATAAAATAAATCATTCTCTCTGCTACTTACTATTATTATTGTTAAATTAAATACATAAACATTTTTCTCTTTCATAATTTCAATTGTATTCAAAATCAAAAGCGCTAAACTTTTTTTTATATTTACATCATAGTTACCTACATAAATAATTTTTATTGTTTAAGAAAAATTCTGTTCTTGTCAGAAATTTTTACTGACAAATTTATATTTTATATTTATACCAATAAATCTTGATAAAGCCCCCGAACGGGGGCGAAACGTCGATTTATCCAGGGTTTTAATTATATGATATGCCAGCATTTCACAAAAAATTGAAATCTTAAAATATAACTGGCACAAAATATACCAAAATTTCTTATATTTTCAGTTTATTTCGTGAGAGGATTATGGTTGTTTGGTTGTTATTTTTGTAGCAAAATCGACAATCTCCATATGTTATCACAGCAAAATGAGCAATCTCCAGCAGTTCATATCAAAGTCGCCAATCTCCATTCTTTGAGAGTTCCACTGTTCCTAGTTTGTTCACATCTTTTATGACCCTTTCTTTGAAATCGGTAATCGGTATTTGTTACAAATAGGGGTAATAAACAAATGGCTGGAAACCCCAGTTGAGATTCTAAAATTACTGCTTTGCTGGTCAGTATAGTTTTGCTAACCTTAAATTTCATTAATACTGTGCATTCTAGATAAGTTGCAGCATGTCTACATGCTTACAAGAATACCACCTTAATAAATAGCCAAGAAAATTTCAAAAACACAGTGTTTTTATACTAAAATAATTTTCTCGAAGTTAGAAAGATGGGAGATTGTCACTTTTGTTGTGACACGCCTCAAATATGCACATTATCTAGAATGACCTTCCACCTGCCACCTCCGTGCTTGCCTTGTCTGTCATGCCCGACCATCTTTTCTGCCACTCAAGTAGCGTATTAGCTTGAATGTTCCCAGCCTCTGTGCTAGCCTCTGTACTCCCCTTTCGTATACCTCGCTCCTTTCTTCCGCCAGCAAGTCCATGGGCGGAGTATCCGCCAGTACCTGCAGCGCCTCCAAGCCCACGGTCCTGTATGCACTGGTGACTTTCATCAGAATACGTCTCTGCACTCTGTTCACCATCATCCTGTACTTCCTTAGTTTCATCACTTTCAGCCAGGTCGGGACCGCATACAGTACTGAAAGATGCACCACACTGGCAAGCACCCTCCTACGGGTTGCCACGGCTCCACTAGTGCTCGGCATTAGCCTGCTCAGGGCCTTGGACATTTTGTCCGCTCGTCCCGATATTTGCTTTATGTGCGTCGTCATTCTCAGGTCCCTATCTAATGTTACACCCAGGTACTTCATGGATTCACTTGTTGCAATGGTTGCGTCTTCTACTCGGATTTCTATACCCGTCACCTTTCTTCGTCCCACAATCATTACGGCCTCGGTCCTCTCTGGTGCAACCGTCAGTCTTTTGCAACTTAGCCACCTCACTATTTTGCTATTCGCTTCATTCGCCTTTAACTAGAGTCTCCGCCTACATGCTCCCCCACCAACACAGCTAAGTCGTCCGCGTAGGCTATAGTAAGCGCATCCTGTGGCATTTTCAGTCGAAGTACTCCATCGCATAAAATATTCCACATTACCGGTCCCAGTACCGACCCCTGTGGTACTCCACGCGACACCTGCATGTCTCCCCTTCCCACTGTCAATGACCGCAAGCTCAGATAATCCATTGCAATGCGGATCAGGTTATATTTGTGCCTCACGCATGCTTCCAATTATCTCGTTCCAAGGTGCCGAGTTGAAGGCATTTCTAATATCTAGTGTTATTATCACACAGAACTTTCTCTTTCCATTTGGTCCGCTGTTTATACGTTCCGCCATGTTCCTCACTCTTTCCAGTGCGTCAATTGTTGACCTTCCTTTGCGAAAACTGAATTGTGAGTCTGATAGTCCCCTTTTCCTCTCCAGTTCCTCATTCAGTCTCTCAGCAATTAGTGCCTCCATCATCTTACATAGTGTGTTTATAAGACATACTGGGCGGTATGTTATTCTGTCGGTAGGGTTCTTTTTTGGCTTCTCAATCAACACCAGTTTTGCCACCTTCCAATATCTCAGGAAGGTTCTCCCTCATCCTACTTGTCATTTCCAGGAAGTAGGCAGGACAGCTCTCTACCGCTCACTATTTCTGCCGGTATATGGCGCCTCCTTCATTAGGTCCTCCTGCGTCAGTTGGACCATTGGTTGCGATATCTTTTTGCATACTATTTTATATCCTTGGCCCCATACGTCGTTTTCTACTTCCCTGCATATGTCTTTCCACGCCTTCCGCTTACTGGCGTGTATACATTTTTTGGGTCTTTTTTGCCTCTGCAAATTCTAAAAGGGAGTTTTCCTTCTACACTGGTGTTGCACAGCTTTTCGCATCTAGTCTGACCATTTTTCTTTGGTTTACTAAGCATACTCTCCTCGCCTCTTCTATTTCCCCATTCCTCCTGTACTTTGTAGGATGTCCTATCTGGTAACCCCCTTTTTCCCTCCTTAAAGTCTCGTCTCATGTCTCCCTGATTGCTTCATTTACCTCTTCCGATGTATAGTCCATTCTTCCATTTTTCCCATTCATGCGATGTAAGAAGCGAGTTCCAAACATCCCAATTTTTCCTGTTTCCATTTTCCACCCCGCTGACTTTCGGGTTTCTTTAGGTTGCCTGGTGTTCTTAGCCTCTATGTCTACCCAATTGTTAAATTCTGTAGGAATTTAATAAAGCAAATGGTGTTTTCTAATAAAAGAAAGCTGAAGGGAAGCGGAATTGTTATAAGAGAGGACCTCACGGCGCTACGAATGGGTGTGTATCGGAGAGCTGTCAAGGAATTTGGTTCATCTAGTGTTTGGTGCAGCGGAGGTAAAATAGTGATTAAGAATGGTAATAATAAAATAACTAAATTTACGACGAATGATGATTTCAATAAATTTTTGGCAACGAGCCCACCTTCATAAATGTACTTACTTGTATATATTTTCTTGTTCACGACTTGTTCCATTTTTTGTGATTTATTTTTGTGATTTATTTTGTATTGAATTTCTTTTTGTGAGGTGGCAGTTTCTTTGGTTTGTTACTGTTCATTTCATATAATTTCATAATTTTGTAAATGATATTCAATGGGCAAGTTAAAGATATCGCACGTAAATGTTCGCTCGCTTTGCAGCGGATTTGCTGACTTCAGTGATTTTGTTTTAGGAAACGACTATGATATTGTTGCGGTATCTGAAACGTGGCTGACTCCAGATATAAGTTCTGGTGTTGTAAACATTGTAAATTATATTTTTTGAGAAATTATCGTCTGTTGCGTGGTGGAGGGGTTGGAATATACATTAAGACTTCATTAAGGTACAAACTCATTGATAGTATTATTGGTGTAAATCCTGAACAATTATGGATCACTCTAACGCTGCCTAAGCAATGTATTTCTGTTGGAGTTATATACAGGCCACCAAAGACAAACTTCGCAGATTTTGTTGATAATTTAGAAAATTCTGTATCCCTTGTTCTGCCATTATGTAACGAAGTTATTATGCTTGGTGACTTTAATGTCGATCTATTGAGTTTCAGTAACTCTTCCTCTCATTTGCTTGATGTATTGGATACCTACGGTTTCGTGCAGATCATCACTGAACCTACTCGTGTTACGTCACTTACTTCCACATTGCTGGATTTGATTTTTGTTACCAATAGAGACATTGTTGTGGGCTTCGGAGTTGATTCTGTACATGATGTTTCTGATCATTCCTTAGTTTATTGCCATATTTCATCAGACAACCTTAGAAGTCAACCCAGATTATACACGTATAGAAGTTTTACTGGCCTCGATTACAATTCATTTGTGTTGGATCTGAACTTAATACCATGGCATAATCTTTATATACTTACTACAATTGACCAGGAACTTAATTTCCTTAATGCACAATTGCTACAATTACTTGACAAGCATTTACCGGAGAAAACTGTAAAAATTTCCAAACCGTCATCGCCATGGTTAACGGATAATCTTAAGTTCATGATGTCTCTCCGTGATAAAGCTCTAGCTAGATTCAAACGGACTAAGGTGCTTGAACATTGGAATTATTATAAATCCTTGAGAAATTTATGTACGAAAACGGTCCATTTGGAGAAAAGGGCATATCTGGAGTATCGTATAAGAACTAATGCTTCTAAGACGCTGTGGAAAGACCTTAGATCTATTAATGTTATAAATAAATCGAGTCCATCTATACCACCAACTTTACTTGACGCTCAGAAAATTAATAATTACTTTCTTGATTCAGTTAGCACCAGCGGTTTAGTAGATTCGGATATACTCGATTATTATCGGGACAATGTGGATGCCAATGTTTCTGAAGAATTCGCCTTTAGCCCACTGTTGATGAGGTCGCTAGGACTTTGGCGTCAGTGAGGTCTAATGCGGTGGGATCGGATGGAATCAGTGTTTGTTTCCTTAAATTATGCTGTCCTCAAATCTTGCCTGTATTGACCCATCTTGTAAACTTCTGCCTTGGTGAAGGCGTTTTTCCTGCTTGTTGGAAGTTGGCTTCTGTCATACCTTTACCAAAGATTCAATCGCCCTTAAGTATGAAAGATTTACGTCCCATTAGTGTTTTGCCGGCCATGTCTAAAGTTTTGGAGAAGATCGTCACTGAGCAGATGCGCAATTATCTTACCCATTATTCCATCTTACCTGAGAATCAGTCTGGTTTTAGAGCTGGACATAGTTGCTCCACTGCTCTTATGAGTGTAACAGATGACATAATTCGGGCTACTGATCTGAATTGCATTACAGTACTTCTTCTACTTGATTTTTCTAAGGCATTTGATACAATCAATCACGAATTGCTTTTGAGTATTTTAAAGTATTGTGGGTTCGGCTATTCTGCTGTGAATTTCTTAAGGGATTATCTTTTTGATAGATCACAGATGGTTAAACTTCCCAACCAAGTCTCGAAATGTAGAAGCATATTGTCTGGGGTTCCGCAGGGATCTGTACTGGGTCCACTATTATATATCATATATACTTCTAATCTACATGTCTCATTGAAACACTGTGCACATCACTTCTATGCGGATGATACCCAATTGTATTTTTCTTTTCACTTTGATTCTCTTCACGCTTCTGTTAAAAATATTAATGATGACTTGAATGGTTTGGTTTCTGCTGCAGCTGGACATAGTCTCCATGTTAATCCAGGTAAATCTTCAGTAATGATATTTGGAAGAAATAAGATGCGACGGAAAGTACTAGATGGTGTTAAAATACAATTGCAGGATACAGATTTGCCTTGCGTTGATTACGCTCGCAATCTAGGTCTTGTTATGGATGTCGACTTGCGATTTTCTCGGCATATATCAAAATGCATTCAGAGGGCTTATTCAAACTTAAAATTAATTTATATGAGCAAGTCAATACTCAGTACAAAAACAAAAATTCTTCTTTGCGAGACTTTGGTTCTTTCGCAATTTAATTACTGCGATGTTGTGTATGGACCATGTCTGAAATACGTGGATTCGTCGAGAGTTCAGAGAATACAAAACGCATGTATGAGACTTATTTTCGGTATTTACAAGAATCAGCATATCTCTCATAAATTGTATGATCTTAAGTGGTTAAATATGTCAAATCGCAGATTGTTGCACATGGGTTGTGTATTTCATAAGGTCATTCAGACTAAGACGCCCGCATACCTGTATAACAAAATTGTTTTTAGGACTGATGTGCATAATCTAAATATAAGAAGTAAGGGACTACTGACACCACCTCTTCACAAAACTGCTTACTTTGAGAGATCTTTTAGTTACAACATATATAAAGTGTACAATACGATACCTGATTGTTTGAAGGATCTGCCAATTTTGAAATTTAAGTATCTATTTCGGAAGGAATTATTTAGGCAGCAGAACGATGGTTCCTCGGTCAAATGATTATTTTGTTCTTAACCGTTTCAATTTGCTAAATCACTTCATTTTTGTTATTGTTTTTATGTTTTTTTTTGTTTTATTCTTTTATTCTTTTTCTCGTTCTTTTCTCTCTATTTTCTGTTATTTACACACTCCACTACGCAATACGCAATTTGTATGTACATCTCATAGGTTGTTTTTTGTATTTAAACTTTTGATTTATTTTTTTTTTTTACTTTGTTGTTCATTTCGCCTTACGTAGTTTTTGCTTTTTGTTTTTGCTGCTGGTTGAGTTGAAAAGCAGGTGTGTGTTTAATTATTTTAAATGCACAACTGAACTCCGCCTATTTGCTTTATGTTTTATGACCTTTTTTTGTTCACATTATCACTGTGTTATGTACATTAAGCAATAAAGACTATTATTATTATTATTATTATTATATACTATGCCATAATGATCACTGAGGTTCTCCGTCTCACAAACTTGCCATCCCCTAGTCCTCGCTACCAGTCCCGGTGTAAATATGGTTATGTCAATATACGAGCATGTATTTCCCCTTCTAAAAGTCGGTGTCCCCCCCGGTATTTAAAACGTTCAAGTCATTTTCCCAGATCCCATCCACCTCGCTCATCGTCACGTGGTGATCCAGAATGAGAGGCTTTGGCATTAAAATCTCCCGCGATAATCATGTATTTTGTATTATTCGTGCCCTTCTATATTTTTATCCTCCTTAGGAAGTCAGCAAAATCCTCTATGTTAGTATTCGGCGAGTGATAGCATCACTTACCGATACCACATCAATATTTTTTCGTACGCTGTTTGGTATTGTAGATCATGTGCGAGTCTACTGCGGTTCATATTGCCTTGTAAGAAGTTCATGTTACTCAACGCTTCCAAGCGAGAGGTCTGCTTTATTCTTATTGCATTTTGGACATCTAGTTGCATCCGTTCTATGATCTGCACCTAGACATATTATGCTTGGAGGCTCGTTTGTGCATCTTATCGCCCAGTGACCCTCCTATCCACATTTCCTGCATATTTTTCCTCGATCTGGTCCTTTACACACAGATTTATTGTGCCCTGTTTCCAGGCATCTGCCACAAGTAGGTGAGTCTGTCCTCTCCTGTATCCTGCATACAGATCATCCGATTTTTATCTTGCCTTTCTCCTTTAATAGTCCGACCATATCTTTATCAACTTTGACAGTTACCACTTGTGTGTCTCCCTTTGTGGGTCTTAGTGATGTCAACTTGTAAGCATTTTGCTGAATACCCTCATTATTTAATGCTTCTACGATGTCTTTTTCTTGAGTTGTGGGATCTATATCTCTTTTATGGAATATAATATCACCTCTTCTTCCCGTCTTTGCTTTGACTCCTGTCACTTTGCTCTCAATCGCATCCCTCAACCTTTCTGCTTCCCATGTTCCCTTTTTTGTGGTTAGCAAGATATCCCCCCTCTTGGTTTTCCTAATTCCGTTTATGCTAACGCCTATTTCCGTTATGTTCACATTTCCCTTCATTACCTTTATAGCGTCGGCGTATGTCTTATTGCCGATTTCCACAATGACCACTTCTTCTTGACTGCCACCACTCTCTCTTTTCTTGAATCTATAGACCGAGGCCTTAGACCCCTTTTCCGAGTTTTTGTGCATTGGTTCATAAATCAGGACTTCTATACCCGTGAGTCTAAAGATATACGAGTATTCGTCTGATTCTCAACATGTCTTTCTCGGTCTCTAATGTTATTGCGATCTTCTTCCTTTTGTTTTTGAATCAAGTGTTCTCTCGGATTACATATCAGGTTATATTCTTTCCTTTGCTCTATCTTTTCCTCGCTCTTTTCCGTCTGAAACATCAGGAATACATACCGTTCAGAGTGTATAGCTTTGTCCTTATCTGGAATTACCGTAGAGTTCATGAGATATAGTATTTCCCCACTCTTTCTCTCATTTCCCTTCAGGTCTTCAATTTCTGGGTATCTTTCTTTCAGTCTCCTTCCAATTCCCTTCTCCATCCGCAAGTCGCATGCTGTTGCCATCGCTAGGTCGCATTCTCTCGGGGCTTTTAATAAGCTTTCATGTATTATTGTGGTATTTCTCTAGGTCTTTTCGTCCCAGCTTACATCGATTATTGCCTGTAGGTCTTCGAACGTTTTATTATTAATTTCCTCTAAATGTGTCATGATCCTCTGTTGGTCTCCCGTGAACTCTATTTGTAAGTCCTCATTTTTCGCTGTAGCATATTCCTCCAATTTTAAGATAGGTACGTGTTATTGCTTCCTTTAGATCTTTCTGAAGTTAATCATTTACTCTTAGTATTTTTTGATCGTTTCCGATTGCCTCCCTTAGATCCTTTTTAAGCTGATCACTTTCTTCTCTTAATGTATTCTGTTTTTTAACTATACTGGTTCTTTCATTTTTTGCCTTCTTCATTATTACTCCTAGTTTTTCGGCTAATGCTGTAACATCCCTGTGTACATTCCTGTTTTCCTTGTTGAATTTTTGTAATTTCTTTATAGTCCTTTCCATTTCCGCAACGTTGCCCGTCATGACGTCCTCTGGCTTTCTCCGTTTAGAGTGGTTCTCTTTGTCTCCATCTAGGTGATCCATCCCATGCTATAGCATTGTGATATCCGATAGGGAGAAACTTCTTTCGTGCCTCGGGGGCGTTCTGTTTATTCTAGAACCCTTCCCGAAGGGTATTTTTATGGCTTCGGTAGTTCGCACACTACCCTGTGCCTCCCCTCTAATGATATTTCTGCAGCCAGTAGACCTGACCTGACCTGACCTGACCTGGCCTGGCCTGGCCTGGCCTGGCCTGGCCTGTAGAAAAGGGTAAGAGCAATTATAGGATTTGTAGATTCAGAAAAAGCCTTCGACAACGTAAAATGGGGGAAGACGTTCGAAGTGCTCAGAAAAGTAGAGATGAAATATGGGGAGTAGGAATGAAAAGAAGTAGATATCCGAAAGGGAGTGAGACCGGGATGTGCGATGTCACCTCTAGTTTTCAATTTATATATCGAAGATGCGATTAATATTCTGAAGGACAGAACAGCCTCACGGATTAATGTACAAGGCCAAACTACAACTAACATGCTCAGATTTGCAGATGATATAGCAGTGTTAGCATCCAGCAAAGAAGAATTAGGAATGGCTCTGAGCGAAATGGAAGCAGTTTTAATAGAAGGCTACGCCATGAAGATCAATAAAAAGAAAGAAGAGGGCGTGGAAATAGAACTAAAATACAAATAGGAAATGAGAAAGTAGAGGAAGTCGCGGATTTCTGCTACTTAGGAAGTCAAATAACTCACGATGGTAGGAGCACTAGAGCATAGACTGAATAACTCAAGACCACTTATATAAACGGAGTAGCGGTTTTTAATTCCATAGTAATTGACAAATTACATAGATGGCGTATACGTACAAAATTCATATTTCCTAGCTTCATTTGTGAGAATAAATATTTTATTTCTCCGGCCGGCATCTGCCATCTGGACATATATTTTTTGCACGTGGCAACTCGAACAGCAATCGCCCAGGATCGGCCTCAGTACATAGCAAACTAAGCCCAACATTTTTAACGTTTTTATTCTTTGTTGAATATAATTTATGAATCGCAAATTGAATTATCATTATGTACCGTTGAAAGCAGAACACCCACATAGGTATCTACCTACCTTTTATTATTGAAAATTTAAAAGCTGGCAACCCTGACTTTGAAGTACAACTTTGTACTAAACCTTAAAAGTTGTCATACCTCAAAATCATATTGCTGCCCGTAAAAGACGATTAAATGAATGGAAAAATCGTGCAGTGGTTGGAACAGCTTAATATAAAGACAACTTGACTTAAATTTTATAAATAAGAAAATATATCTGGAACTTGATCTTAGTCTTAAATACTTACAGTCTGTCCTTTATAAGAATTCCAACGATGATTACTTTGAAATTATTCTAATTTACGGGGAGTGCAACCGCAATGCTACCCTCATTCAAGGAGGTGCGCGAGTTATGGGACACCTGTATAGTTATAATTTCGATTAAGTGCCACACTTTATTGAGGAAGTTACACATTGATGGCCATGTTGGAAACATTCCTTTTATTCCGGGTTCAAAAACAAAATATTTTCATATTCCAAAAATTTATTTTACCTGAATATACTCGTAATGCCCATATTGTTTACATCATTCTTTATCTTTCCACGGGAAATTGAACAGTTTCAAACCCGGGTTTTTATATTTACGGCAGTTGAAACAACTGCATAAATTACCAGCAGGGGACATTTTCACATCGGTAATCACTAATCACAACTGAATGCGGCTCTGTACTTCAGATTGCTTCACATTAGGGGCATTCCTTTATTGGTACAAAGTCGTAAATCATTCAAAGCATATATAAATATTGGATTTACGTCGTTCTCCTTATTCTAATAAATACATTGGAATACTTGGGAACGTAGGTCGCATTTTAGATTATAGAATTGTCGGCTAAAATCTGCAAGTGATTACAATTTTTTAGATAAACGTGTCTGGATTCTAGTAGCTGTATTTCTGTAAACAGTAAGTTAAAACTTACGACGTTTAATACGATAGAGTGCGAAAGATGAACATGCGTCTTGCAAAAGCTTCAGAACTACCTACCTATATTTGCCTATAGTGACATCTCAGAAATTTGTCAAAACTAACGTTTAAAAACCAAGCCATTGGTGAGGCGTCTTTAATTATATTATCCGCAACCAAGCCATTGGTGAGGCGTCTTTAATTATATTATCCGCGCCTAATAAACAGTTTTGTTTAGGAGAACTGTACCTTATAGAAATTGATTCGATTGAACTTGTGAGGAAACGGAAGAAAGAAGAGGGATGAGTCAGCGACTAAGAAACTTATACCTATTTCAATTGTATTTATTATTTACCGTAAAGCGGCCGCCACATAGGCCATGCCATGCTAAATTAAATTTAGCATGGTGCAGCTGTCCACATAGAACATTCTATATAAATTTGGGTAACCATAGTTATTTGTTTGAAAACTTATTTTTGCCAATTGGCAGCTGTCAATATTCATAAATTTAAATAATGGATGATGTTCATAACTAGAGACCGGATTCTAGGTAAAATGCCTTTTGGCCTAGAATTAAGGCACATGAACGAAAGTTGTATATATGCGCGATTCGCGAAAAAATAAGGGTTTTTACAAATTTATTTTAGGTCCTAAAGTCCTAAATTGACTGTTGTTGACCTAAATTGACTAGATGTGTCCTAAACATAAATATTTTCCTACTTAGTGTCTTATTTTTCCACTTTACCGCGTTTGTAAAAAAATAACTAAATCTTGGTTTAGTATAGATAATGGTTCGACACTCCGAGAACCGATTTTCGTCGCCTTCTGCGCATGTGGACAAACTTTTTGAGAACCTCTATAGTCAGGAGTGTCGGATTCTTTTCGATTTGTAACACTGCCAATATGTCAATTTAGCAACGTCAGTTGATTGTCATTAAATAAATTTCAGGATTTAATTCCCAAGTTTTTCGTTAATATAAAGTGTTTGAACACGAAAGTGTTCTTGTATGAACTATTTTGGTTTTTACGTAATGCCCAAGGTGTCAACTGCAAAACGGGTAATTTCCAGTTCGGATTTCCAGATTTCTTGAAGTTTCAATTTTAAAGTTTTATAATCTGGTCACAAATTTTCAATTTCTATTCCAAATACTATTTAAATTGTAATTTACGCTTTCAGGTATGTTATTCTTTTGATTTTCCCATAATTTATTCTCGCATTGAAGCAAAACAACGTTCAAATCCAACCAAAAATTCCAACCAAAAATTTTGATCTTCCACAAAGTTTGACAGCAAATTCCTACTATGCTGTTGCTACGAGCAAATAATGCTCGTAGGGTCGTTGACGGCTAACGGTAACCGGCAATTTTAGAAAAATTCAGTAGTTCGCGACAAAACACCCCAGAGTTTCACATACTGACGTCAGTATGTCCCATACCAGTGGCCCCCAAAAGCTGCGTAATGGTCAACCAGGTTTTATACTAAACCAAGAACTAAATGAATGTTAAGTTTTTTTCATACGTCCGTGACTATTCTGACAGTTCAGTAAAGTATTTAGTTGGTTGGTGCCTACATAGAGTTTTTTCTCATAAGTTTGCAGCAGTAATATGCAGTGAAACGTAAATGTGACTGAAATTGTGTTAATTTTGTGCATTTTAAATAATATTTTTCTCTTGATATCACAGTGAGAAAACTGAAAAAAATCCGTATGTAGGATTCAATTCCAGCCTTTTAACTATGCACTAGAAAGATTTCACATTTCTGACTTGAAGAATGACTTAATGATCTATTAGATTAGAAGGGCTGTTTTTCACATAAAACCGAGCGGTATAACCTCCTCTTAAATAAAGTTGCAATAAATTAAAACTTTTATTTTTTTATCCATGTGAATTTTTTCAGTTTGTTACTCTGTGAAACAGGGATGTGCATTGTCACCTCTAGTTTTCAACTTATATATCGAAGATGCGATTAATATTAAGAATAGAACAGCCTCAGGGATTAATGTACAGGGTCAAACTATTACCATGGTCAGATTTGGGGATGATATAGCAGTGTTAGCATCTAGCAAAAAGAAGAATTAGGAGCGGCTTTGAATAAAATGGAAGCAGTTTTGACACAGGGCTACGGCATGAAAATCAATAAAAAGAAAACTAAAATTTTGGTATGTAGAGGGAGTGAAAATAGAACTAAAATTGAAATACAAATAGGAAGTGAGAAGATAGAGGAGGTCATGGATTTCTGCTATTTAGGAAGTAAAATAACTCGAGATGGTTGAAGCACTAAAGATATAAAACAAAGAATAGCGCAGGGTCGAGTTGCGTTTAACAAAAAGAAACAACTGTTATGTTCGGGAACGGTTAATGTAGAAACTCGGAAGAGACTCTTAAAGTCGTATGTATGGACTACGGCATTATACGGATGCGAAACTTGGACAATAGGAGAAGCGGATCGAAAAAGCGTAGAAGCGTTTGAAATGTGGTGCTACAGGCGCATGATGAAGATACCGTGGATAGATAAGGTTAGCAATAGGGAAGTATTAGAAAGAGTTAGGGAAAAGCGAAAGGTATGGAAGACAATAAAGAATAGGAGAGATATGATGGTAGGACACATTCTAAGACACGAAGGAATAGTTCGCGACATACTAGAGTCAGAGATAGGAATAAAAAGAGGTAGGGGTAGGCCTAGATTAGATTACTGCTCTCAAATAGTTAGGGATGTAGGATGTTCTACTTTTAGGGAAATTCGTAGGTTAGCTCAGGATAGAAAAGGATGGAGGTACGCATCCAACCAGTCTTCGGACTGAAAACCTTATGATGATGACTCTGTGCAATTACAAAAATACCAAAGAATGCCTTTTTATTTTGCAGTTATATTGTCGATTACTTTTTATTTTAGTTTCCAGCTGTGTAAATTTTACGTTGTTGAAGGTTTGTCATTTTCTCATTTGTTTATTGCAAATAATAATAAAACTATTCATTAAAATATTTTTTTCTTTGCGTCCTAACTTAGGATGTGTCCTATTTTTGTGACCTATTTTTCATGTTTCAGGACCTATTTTAGGATCCTATTTTGCAACTTTTAGGCCCGGTTGTTAGAACGTAGATCAAAATGTAACGCGAGGCTACATTTAATTCGGCTTTCGTTGCTAAGGTACTGAATTCGTGAATGGTTGTATCATAGCAACGTAAGTCGAATTAAATGTAGCATCGCGTTACATTTTGATCCGCGTTCTAACAACCGGCACATAAAGTCCTAAAAATCCGGTCTCTATTCATAACGTTGCTTTGGGGTTCATTTTACTCCAATTACTATTTTATTTCCATGGAAACGTATCCATAGAAACAGCATGGTAGTTGACTTCGTTGCTACGTAAATTACCTACTTTAATCATGGACAATGTGGACACTTCCATTTGAATTCCATTGTCCCTACTTCTGTGTTTTACATTGACATAGCATAGCATGGCCTATGTGGCGAGGCCTTAATAAGCATATTCACAAAATGTATCTTTTCCTGCTCAAAATACTCCACCAACGACAACACCTGACCTCTCATTGCGTGTTTGTTCTGAGAACAGATTAATTATGGATGTATTAGTTTGTACTACTTTGATTAAGAACGCAAAACTTGAGACTGACACACCAACTGACTGACTGACTGACTGACTGACTGATTGATTGACTGACTGATCGACTGACTGACTGACTGACCGACTGACTGACTGACTGAATGACTGACTGACTGACTGACTGACGTTTCTACTGACTGGCTGAGTATACTATGCGCGATGCCGGTGTTTCAACCGTCTTTGTCATTAACATGCTTTTAGGACCCCCATCCAAAATCATACGTCTTTTTCTCCAGAAATTTATTCAAACTATTTTTTCTCAAATATTGCAATTTGCGTAGAGAATCCGGCAATTTTGACCAACTA
The DNA here is from genome assembly GCA_963966045.1 of Xestobium rufovillosum. NCBI lineage: Eukaryota > Metazoa > Arthropoda > Insecta > Coleoptera > Ptinidae > Xestobium > Xestobium rufovillosum. The sequence continues at coordinate 15,050,022 of OZ014492.1, read as the reverse complement.
TGGCAGCTGTAAATTATTATGATAAAGAAAACAAACAAACCTTAGTGAAATGGCAGCAAAGGGCCCCCGTTCTCCCAATCCATCTCAAAAGAGGGCTCTCAAAAGAGAGCAACACGGACAACGCCATCGCTTGCGTATTTGAATTATGCGGTTTACCTCATGTTTATTTCATCTGATTTGTATAAGAGTTTGAGAATGACAGTTAGTCGACCGGGGGGTGAGGGGAGAGGGTCATCCGGTGATTTTGACCCTTTTTCGGCAATTTTCATTTTTGGAGGCGTGGCCATAAATGCTTAGTAGTATTTAATAAATTGGTTCAGATGTGTTTTCGAAAACATTTTTATTTCATTTGTTTCAAATGAAAATTGTTGACAGTCCCATGTTTCGGTATTTTGGCGTCTACCATGATTAGTGTGTTTAAAACAGAGGCCGGATTCTAATCAGCGTCGTTGGTATACCAAAGTAGCATTAACTTTTTGCATGCATTTTTCTCTAAAATGGTACGCTTTAGCGAATCATAACAAGTATAACTTTTTTACAGTTAATCGAGTGCTCTTTCCATAAAACTAGTCATTGTTTTAAAATTTATACCAGCGAACAAAATACGACAGAAACAAAAGAAGGCGTGGGGTGAAAGTCAGCGCCCTCTATGTTTTACTCAAAAGTAATTGCATGTTATTGTTTAGCTACCCAAAAACCCTTCCTATACCAAATTTCACTTAAATAACGAAATAATGAAAAAAATAAATAAAAAAATGTTTTTCGAAGGCCCATAGCTTTTTAAGGAAACAGAATTGTACTAAGATAAATTGGTTCAGATCGGTTTCTCTTGACCCAAGGAAGTATGGCCCATTCTTTACTGGACACCTATACAGGATGAGTCATAATGAGGTGTAAAAAATTTAGCCAAGGCTTCTTTAGGTCAAAACAAAGCAATTAATCGAATATACCTTAGTACCAAAATGCTTCTTTTTCGAGAAAAATTTATTCAAAGATTCAAATGTGTATTAAAAGTGTAGCAGTTAAAATTTGTATTTTTGTAATCAAATGGCCATAATTTGATAGCGCACCTCCTCATAATGGCAGATTCGTTACAGAATAGTTAAATAACCATTTCAATGGCAGATGGATTGACCGGTTTGGTCCCGTGAGATGGCCTCCTAGGAGTCCAGACTTAAATCCGCTGGATTTCTTTTTATAGGGTTCTTTAAAACAACTTGTTCACCGTGAGGTAATTAACACCAGGGAACAGTTGCAGCAAAGAATTCTAGAGGTTGTAAATGGAATTCATTAACACTTTAATATTTAGCAAGTGCATGCATCGTTAATACGATGGCGTTTGCTTGCTGCCGAAGGTAGACATTTTAAGCGTTTGCTATAGTTTTCCATTTCTATTATTTTCTTTTTAATTTTGTTTTTATTTTGATGTATTTTCAAATTATTCGGATAATTACATACTTTTCCAAAAGAATATAAAAATTTTCTTCAACACCCTGTATCTTCTTAAGGAAGCATTTTGTTACTAAGGTATATTCGGCTAATTGTTTTGTTTCGGCTCAAAGAAATTTCACCTAATTATACCCTGTATACCCAAAGTCGCATTGACGCCACAAGGTGACGTGAATTAAATGTACATGTCTCACATGTCTGTGATAGCTTTAGTAAGCGTGCATAAAACTGGTTTATGGTTGCTCCTTGTTCTTAATATATTGCTTCCCGAAATTTGAAAATTTCAAAGTCCACGTTTTGATAAAAAAAACGATGCGCGAACGGAGGAAAGGGGGGGTCGTAATACCCATTGACCCCCAATTTTTCCCTGCGCACGTCTATGGTTCAAAGGTATTGTTTTTTATACCAAGCATTCATTTCTTTAAATTTTTTCGCTCCTGTGAAATTTTGATTTAGGGCTTGGTTTACGAGATATTGCAACTCATTTGACTATGTGTTGTTGATCCACTCGCTTTTTAAATCTCCCAATTTTTCTAAGGTGACGAATTAAGCTCGAGAAAAATGTCCTTGGATGGATATGTCCCTGCATATTGTCTAAGCTTAAGAAAAATGCCCTTTTTTATTAATAATTATTTTGACAACTTAACGCCTACCTGTCTTTCTTTCCAATGCTAATTTCCATGCAGGAACATGTCCGAATTGGTACCATCCAATGGCATTTTTCTGAAGCGTAGGCGTTATGCCAGTTGTACAGGGAAACCAGAGGATGGCAGGTTTTCACTTAAATAACGGATCACTTAAACCACTTAGCCACGTGTATTCACCTGGACTGCAGGACAAGCAATAGAGACCTCCAGAGCCGGTTCCAGAAAGCGAGTCCCGGTGGACACACACAATAAGCAAAGAGCGCCCGGAGCCACTGACCCCGCGGCGAATCAAAAGATCAAAACTGGTGCCCAAGGCCAAGGCGGCGCATGACAAGTGGGAAACCCGATAGAGGGAAAACTTACTTCTGTACATCTGCCCCCCCATTGCAGGCAACCCAACGACCCGGGGGACTGCAAGAAAAGGGTTTTAAGTGCGATTTATGAAACAGACCCCGCGGCAGGCCTGTAGTCGGGTGGACCAGGACAAACGACATGCGGTTCACCACCTCTTTAATTTTGTACGGCCCCTCATAGATGAGTAAGAATTTCTTTGTTTCTTGAGCCGCAACAGAAGATACAGGATTCGCGCGCAGCAGGACCAAATCCCCCTCCTTGAATTCCGTTCCCGGACGACCCGGGAAACGAGACCTCCGCCTCACCGCACTGGACTTCAAATGTTCACGAGCTAAATAAAGTCGAACATGAGCGTCCCGCTGCGCTGAGCCGGGATAATCCAACATTTCTCGCACTGGGGACCTCGGCGCAATCCCGAACTGGAGCTCAACCGGAGCAAACCCCGTGGACTCATGCGTTATATTGTTAATGAACTCCTGGAAACGAGGAACCTCGCGTGCCCAAGATTTCTGGCGGCTGTGGCAATATGTCCGGAACAAGAAAATTTCTTACAGCAAAGTGACAGGGTAGTTATGGTTAGGTTAGATTCGAAACCTGTAAAAACAGTAATAATACAGGTATATATGCCCACTTCTAACTACAGTGATGAGGCCGTAGAGGCAGTTTATAGTGATATTGAATATGTGCTAGATTTTGTGAGAGGGCACGAAAATTTAATAATTACAGGAGATTTCAATGCAGTCGTAGGCACAGGGCGAGAGGGCGGAATAGTTGGCCCCTTTGGATTAGGTAATAGGAACGATAGGGGAGTTAGACTGATAGAGTTCTGCGATAAACATAACTTAACGGTCGCGAACACTCTATTTCACCATCATGTTAGGAGATGCTATACGTGGAAGATGCCAGGAGACTTAGGGAGATATCAAATAGATTACATTCTCGTTAGGCAAAGATTTAGAAATCAAGTTAGGGATTGTAGAAGTTATTCAGGAGCAGATATAGATAGTGATCACAACATAGTCGTTATGAAAGCCAATCTTAAATTTAAGATTTTGAAAAAAAGAAGCGGAAGAAGGTATCTTGACCCAGAGAAACTAAAAGATGATGATATGCGCAATAAGTTCGAGAAAAAGACAAACGAAGCACTAAAGGGCACGGGTGGAAATATTGTTAGGGACATAGAGGCAGAATGGAATTGCATTAAAAATAGTTTAGTTTCCTCAGCTAGGGATATTTTGGGTCATAAACAGAATGAAAGTAGAAAACCCTGGATAACAAAACATATTGTGAGTCTAATAGAGAAAAGGCGAAAATATAAAAATAGGTTAGATGAAACAGGGAAACAAAGATATAAGGCGATCAAGTGGGAAATTATTCGGGAATGTAGGAAAGCGAAAGAGCAATGGATCGATAATAAATGCAAAGAAGTGGAAGATAAATTCGAAGTAGGAAAGACTGATGAAGCATATAAAATAATTAGGAGAAATTTTAGAGAAATTGGATCTAGTACCAAAAACATTAGAAATGAGGCAGGAGATATCCTAATCGGAAGTGGGGAGAAGGCAGATAGGTGGAAAGAATATTTAGGAAACTTATATGCGGGACAGGAAGTGCAAGATATATTAGAAAGCGAAAGCAGTGTAGAGGGGGATAACCTAGGGAGTCCTATAATGAGAGAAGAGTTTGAGATAGCACTAAAAAGTTTAAGGAATAATAAAGCACCAGGTATAGATGGCTTGCAGGCAGAAATCTTAAAGTGCGCAGGTCAAGAGGTAATAGATCGTTTATTTAAACTAGTTAGTCGCATATACCTGACAGGCGAGATTCCAGAAGATTACAAACGGAACATCATAGTAGCTTTGCCAAAAAGAAAAGGCGCGGATAGATGCGAAAATTTTAGAACTATCAGTTTAACTTCCCATGCGTCAAAAATTTTAACTAGAATTGTGCAAAGAAGGATGGAGAAAAAGGCGGAAGAAATATTAGGAGAAGATCAGTTCGGATTTAGACGAAATAGAGGAACGCGCGAGGCCATTCTAGCTTTACGAGTAATTATAGAAAAAACGATAGAAAAGAGAAAGAGCGTCTATATAGGATTTGTAGATTTAGAAAAAGCCTTCGACAACGTAAAATGGGGGAAGATGTTCGAAGTGCTGAGAAAGGTAGGGATGAAATACAGGGACAGAAGAATAATACATAATCTCTATAAAGAGCAAAAGGCAGTTATAGAATGTGAGCAGGAACAAAGGGAAGTAGATATCCGGAAGGGAGTGAGACAGGGATGTGCATTGTCACCTCTAGTTTTCAACTTATATATCGAAGATGCGATTAATATTGTTAAGGAAAGAACAGCCTCAGGGATCAATGTACAGGGCCAAACTATTAACATGCTCAGATTTGCGGATGATATAGCAGTGTTAGCATCTAGCAAAGAAGAATTAGGAGCGGCTTTGAATGAAATGGAAGCAGTTTTGACACAGGGCTTCGGCATGAAAATCAATAAAAAGAAAACTAAAATTTTGGTATGTAGGGGATGTGAAAATAGAACTAAAATGGAAATACAAATTGGAAATGAGAAGGTAGAGGAGGTCGCGGATTTCTGCTACTTAGGAAGTAAAATAACTCAAGACGGTAGGAGCACTAAAGATATAAAACAAAGAATGGCGCAGGGCCGAGTTGCGTTTAACAAAAAGAAACAACTGTTATGCTCGAGAACGGTTAATATAGAGACTAGGAAGAGACTCTTAACGTCGTATGTATGGAGTACGGCATTATACGGGTGCGAAACTTGGACAATAGGAGAAGCGGATAGAAAAAGAGTAGAAGCGTTTGAAATGTGGTGCTACAGACGCATGATGAAGATACCGTGGATAGATAAGGTTAGCAATAGGGAAGTATTAGAAAGAGTTGGGGAAAAGCGAAAGGTATGGAAAACAATAAAGAGTAGGAGAGATAGGATGGTAGGACACCTTCTAAGACACGAAGGAATAGTGCGTGACATACTAGAGTCAGAGATAGGAATAAAAAGAGGTAGGGGTAGGCCTAGATTAGACTACTGCTCTCAAATAGTTAGGGATGTAGGATGTTCTACTTTTAGGGAAATGCGTAGGTTAGCTCAGGATAGAAAAGAATGGAGGTACGCGTCCAACCAGTCTTCGGACTGAGAACCTTATGATGAGGCGTTATGCAGGAACATCATTCATCCAAGGACATTTTTCTTGAGCTTAATTCGTCACCTAAGAAAAATTGGGAGATTTAAACAGCGAGTGGATCAACAACACCTAGTCAAATGAGTTGCAATATCTCGCAAACCAAGCCCTGAATCAAAATTTTACAAGAGTGAAAAAAATAAAAGAAATGAACGCTTGGTATAAAAAACAACACCGTTGAACCATAGACGTGCGGAGGTAAAAGTTGGGGGGTCAATCGGTATTACTACCCCCCGTTTCCTCCGTTCGTGCATAAAAATTACACAAACATTGTGTCGGTATATGAAAAAACGTTGTACAAAATTTCAACGGAATATCGTAAAAAACAAAGGAGTTATTAATAAAAATAGATTTCTAAATTTTAACTTTGACACCCTGTATCTTAAAAGAAAGAAGCCTAAATGAAAAATGGCATTAGGAAAGTCCCATTATTTTCGGCCAGGTAATCTGTAGTTAACGGCTTGACCTACTTTTTTGTGACACCTTGTATATAAAACACAAAAAATGTTTCTATCTACCTATGTCCGTTATAGACTCCGAAACGGCTGGACCGATGTTGATGAAATTTTCAGGCAATCTTCAGATTAGCCCAGGGGGTGTTCCTGTGAAGTTTGGTAGCGATCGGATCGATAGAATTTTTTTATACGTTTATGTGAAACCGGGGCGGGTCGCTATAATTTATAAAGTGACAATTGACAGCAAACATCAAACGGCATATGTCATTCGCAGTTTATCAAATTTCAAACGATTTTACCACAAATATTTCTTCTGAGGCAGCAACGCGCCGGGTACCAGCTAGTATGCACTAAAACTTCAGTCTTTCATTTATCGTTCGTAATTCCGACTGCTACCGCCTGTTCCATATTTGTCCAGTGGTGCAAATATCATTTTTCAAATCAAATGACAAAATACCTGGTAAATTGTTGATTTTTTGTTCTTTTTTGAGGTTTATGAAAACGTCCTTTATTATTTATTACGGTGGTTTTGTTATTACCAATGCTTTCTTATTCATACCAGTTCTCATTGTCAAATTATGCTATGCTCTTTATGCCAAATATTAAAGCTTTATTGATTTCACTCAAAATTCATTAATAAGGTCCAGTAACAGCTAAAATTGAATTGTCAAAAGACTACTCTACAATCTGATTTATATCCGTGTCTCCGGTCCCATGTAACTACTGTTCCATACATGGGAAAGAAAATTCTTGTTGTAACAAAATATGAAATCTCTCGGTAGCATAAATATTTTATGGAAAACCATATAAACAAAGTATTTTATTCCATGTTTTTACTTGACTATTAAACAAACCCTCGCAGATGTTGAAAGTTATTTCTACAGATTATTCGATCAATACATAATCTATACCAGTACAGACGGCTCATATTAGATACGCTGTTGATAAAATACTTGCAGACTCGCTCAAAGTTTGCAGGTATATAATCCCCTCGAAACATCAAACGTCTGGGCACCAATTCACTTATTGGATTTGACATTAACGAGGTTAACGTTGTTTATTTTGTTTCAGGAACTTGGAAGTTCCAGAAGTGCGTAAATTCGAAGCGATGTTGAACTGGGCGAGGCATAAAATACGAACAAAGACTTCGAGTAAGCTGGATGCCAAACTGGAATTTAAGTGTATTATGGAAAGACTAGCTAGAGATTTGAAACTTTACAGAATATCGCCGCAAGAACTTATAAAGGTAAAGGGATCTTTGCGAATAATTTATGTTTTAATGGATTGCGCTAGTGCTGGGTAATATGTACCAAAAACAGAAGTTTGCGTCGTTTTTTATTAAACTAGAGATCTCTGGGTTCATTGTGCATATTATCTTCTTCTTCACGATTCTGGCCTTTTGCAATTAACATATAGCCAGCTCCATCTGTCTTTTGTTGCCTTACTACCAGACGTCTGGAACTGTCCATGCCCTCCCTTCTTTTGCTTTCAGTTTGATTTTATGGTGGATGTGCTATAATTTTCTTTAGCGTGTTTGTTTATTTTTTCGGGTTTGGCTGTTTTGTTATTTTTATCTACCGTTTTACTAGTATTTCTAGTCTCGCTCCGGGGTAGGTACTGCGAATGATTAACACACTTGTGGAAGGGTGGTACTTCGGATGGGAGTAGTAAGGGTTCTGGAATGGAAAATTTGTTTATTAAATATTGTTTTCAGTACTTTTTAGATACCTATCTCACTACAGCTTTATTGCCTCCGAATCGACTTGTGCAGCTACACTCATACTATTAATAGGGCCTTTATACAAACTGGAGACTTGAAGTTCATACAATCTACAGCCAAATAGTACATGATCTACATCTCCCACTTCTCCGCATACACATACATTAGTTTCTTTGGCTTTTATTCTATTTAAATGTTGAGACGTTGAGGTATGCCCCGATCTCATTCTACCGAAAGTTGCCATGTCCGTTCTATTTAACTTCTTTTGTCCCTGGAACCACGGTATCTTCTGAACGATTTTATCATGTCGAGATACTTTATTTCTTTTATTTGACCCATAATTTCAAACTCTTTATCCCAGATTACTTGTTTCCACTTGGTTAATAGTTCTATGCTGTAGATTCTTTCATTTTCTTGGTTTCTTCCCTTTCAGCTAAATTATTGATCCGCTTGTTCATTGCCTTTTTATTCTTCTGTGACTGTGACCCACATCAGCTGTAAGTATGTTTTCCCAATTCTTACATCTCCAAAATTTTTCCTTCTTGTATCCAATGTACCTAGTTCAGGCATTATCCTTCCATCCTGTTCTACTATTTTATCGAGAGCACTCTTTGAGTCGCTTACTATGAGTATGTGATTGCTTTGTGTTTTGGTAGCTTTTCTGATAGCTACATTGATAGATGTAACTTCACCGGTGTAAATGGTAATGTAGTCTTGTAGTCGTTCTGCATATTGTAAGTCTAGGTGTCCTGGTCCTCAGAAAATTCCTATTCCTACTCGTCGTGTTTCCAGGTCATAGGAAGAGTCTGTGTATATTATGTCATGTTCGGCACACTGCATATGAATTATCTCTTGGAATTCTGCGCGATTATTGAATTTTCCTTTTTTAAGTTCTGAGTCGATGCAGGTGACTGGGAAGATATTTACATTATATGAAAATATAAAGTTGATGTTGTAGGGATCCTTTCTTATTATGTTAATATCTTGCAATATTATATCTATTGCATCTATAATTGATCATTTTTGGACAATGTAAGATGTCAGGTGGATACATGTTAAAGTGTGTATAAGTAGCAAGTGTTGCATTATCAACCTTCTGTTGATACTGCTGTGCTAAGAATTCCAAGGGACAATGCAGTTTTTCTGCAAGTCAAACTGATTTCTGCACATTCGACTAACTTCACGTTCGTAGGTGTGGACCTCATACAACCCGTGGTAACTCTCACCGCCTGATACTAAATTCTGTCTAGAGTCTTGTATGAAGTGTTGCTACAGGTGATCATGCAGTTGGTACCATAATCTAAATGTGATTTTGCCATCTATTTATACAGTATGTCCCTAAAGTTTGGAATAAAATTTATCATATTAAAATGAACGTTTTTTGGAGAAATTCCTCGGACACGTCGATTTTTATTTTCAAAATAACACCTGCAGGGATTGTTTTCAACTTCTCACCACCAACCCCCTAAGCCCTAACAACCCCAACTTTAAAATTTCAAACATGAACATACCCCGTGTGATACCTCGTTTTAAAGAAGTTTTTGTGCCGAATTCAACAAAGATTTTTTTTCAAAATTTGGTTAATAAACAACGGAGATATTCAACAAAAATCTTTTCGAATGGGTATCTATGCAGATCTAGTAATAAGGAGTTAAAAACAATTGCTGGTCGTTTGTGTTTGACAAGTACATTGAAAATCACATTTATCAGTCACTGCGGTTCGTTTTGCATTTGTACACAAGATAATTTGTCAAATTGCAAATTCAATATGCCGAATTTATCAGAAAAGCAGCGAATTGAAATCCTAATTATGATTGGATGTGGAGATAAAATGAAAAGTCAGCTTGAAGTTTGCGATATGTTTAACAATGTTTATCCCGATCAACAAATTTCACAATCAACCGTGAGTAAAATTTACCACAAATTTGAACAAACGGGCTCTGTAAAAGATATGCAAAGATCAGGCCAACCCAAAAAATTGAATGATAATTTGAGGCTTCAAGTAATGCTCGATTTAACGGAGAAACCAATTAATTCGATGAGAAAATTAGCTCAGCAATATGACGTTTCGAAATCAACAATTCATCGTTATGTAAAAAAACAAAAATGGTCTCCATTTAAAGTACATGAAGTTCAGGAGCTCCTACCTGATGATGCTGACAGAAGACTGGAATTTTGCGAAACAGTGTCGATCAGAATAAATGATGACCCATACTTCTTGCATAATGTACTTTTCTCAGACGAAGCTACATTTAACCTTAAAGGCAACGTAAACAAACAAACTACAAGATACTGGAATGACATAAATCCTCATTGGATACAAGAGACCCATTCGCAAAGATCACAAAAAGTTAATGTTTGGGCAGGAATAATTGGCGATAGAATTTTGGGACCATATTTCTTCGAGGCAAATGTGAACGGAGATGTGTATTTGAATTTTTTACAATTCGAATTATTGCCGGCTTTAATAATCTTGTTCCCACATGATGGTGAACCCGATTTGGTTCATGAACGTATTTGGTTCCAGCATGATGGTGCTCCTGCACATTATGCTGAAAATGTTAGAAGATTTTTAAACGTAACGTTTCCAAACAGATGGATAGGCAGGCGAGGAACAGTAGAATGGCCCCCAAGATCTCCAGATCTAACCCCTTTAGATTTTTATTTATGGGGTTACCTGAAAAGCAAGGTTTACGAGAGTCGCCCAGGAAGCATTGAAGAACTGAAGATTAGAATAAGGGAAGTTATTCGCGAAATTCCGCCTGACACAATTGTTTCTTCTATAAATGCTGTCCAGGATCGAATAGGTTATTGCCAAGTTCAGAATGGTGGTCACTTTGAACAACTGTTGTAAAATTTTCTGTTTTGTCGAGTTTCGTTGTTCGTAATAGTAAAATTAAGGATATAGCTCCATTTTGTTGAATATCTCCGTTATTTATTAACCGAATTTCTAAAAAATTTTTTTGTTGATTTCGGCACAAGAAATGCTTTAAAATGAGGTATATGACGGGGTATCTTCGTATTTAAAATTTTAAAGTTGGGGTTGTTGGGGTTAGGGGGGTGATGGTAAAAAGTTGAAAACAATCCCTACAGGCGTTATTTTGAAAATAAAAATCGACGTGTCCGAGGAGTTTCTCCAAAAAGCTTTCATTTTAATTTGATGAATTTTATTCCAAACTTTAGGGACATACTGTATATTAGTAGTAGACATACCAGGTCTGCTCCTCACCAAATCATCGTTTGGGATCTTATTATATTTAGTGCTTTTATACTTATAGCCTTGCTTGGAACATTTTTACATGTGGCATCCATCTCATTAGCGAATTGAATTCTACTTCTAGATCTTTAGCATGGGTTTCCCATTGTACTCTACTTCCATTGACATGACAATTACTTTGGGAATTTTTTCCTTGGATTTAACTTTATAAAACATCATTGCCTTACATTTTTCTGTTGCGATTTGGAGCTGATTTTTGTGCATCCATTGCTCGTTATCCACTATTTTTTGGTTAATTCCTTGTTACCATTTGCTCAGCCGTGCGCCCTGTTGCAAGGATTGCTAACTCGTCAGCATACTGTAGAATTAATGTATTTTCCGTTGCTGAGCCATGTATGTCACTCAAATATAAATTACAAAGCAGTAGACTTAGTGGAGTCCTAGGTTGACTGTCTGTGGACCCAGTAGTTGTCCTGTATTATTACCTGTAATATAGATTTCTCTTTTTTTTAAATTGCATTAGAAGTTTCCATAAATAAATTGCCAAATTATTTCTTGATAGTCGTGTCTCCAGTAATATGTAATGACTAGAATTCTCTTTACTACATGCAAAATTGAAAAATAAAGTTACTTGACAAGCATTAAAGTCGGCTGTTTCCAGGTTCACATGAAAGTTATTTGATTAACTACTTGTTTTAGGTTTATAACTGTAAAAGTGATCAATAAGGAAAACAAAAGTAGCCATACATAGAATGTGCTCAACCATAAACAAGATTTCTGAGCACATTGGTTTGTTCTTCATGAGCATAAAAACAATAAAAACAGTGTCACAACAGCGACTACAGCTACAATCAGCTTCTTGTGTTCCTCAGTCCGGCTAGACTTACATACTAGACTTTACTGACTCGACGGACTTTGAATTGGTACCCCTCCCCCCGCACTAAGTGTGAAATAGTATATAAGGTCAAATTTCTTTTATTTTTTTTCTTTCTTTTTTCTTGTTACTCAAATGTAATAATTTGTGGGTGATTTAACTGAGCGTTGAATTTATGTTAATGTTATTGTTGAGGTGTCTAGTGTAATTGGGCTATGCCTGTACTAGGCACAATAAACATCATTAATGTTATTATTATTATTATTATTATTTTAATAAAATAAACACATCAAAATTAAAACACAGGAGGTTTGGATTTAACAAAATAGAACTTTGGTTTGGTAATAAAAGTATGTGAAAACCCTGTATACACCAAAATATAGATGCGTGATGGATTTCCTCACGTGCATTTAAAATTTCATTTTGAGATCTTGAAGAGTACCAGATATATGAACCTTCCGCGCACTATTATAAACCAAGGTGTAACTACAACATCCCCCCCACGGATGGCAACATAACACCCGCCATCGCTCTACTATAGTACTTTTTTATCTGCCGAAAAATTTTTAATTTGTTCATTTTACATTTCTGTAGAGATACTGCTTTGGTCAGTCAATGTAAACATTCGTATGCAAAATATGTTAAATGTTATTCTCAAGAATGCAGCACAGTTAATTTTCGGTTATACAAGAAACAACACTTTGAGTTCTGATAACTGTTTTCACTTCGCTATAAGGACTTATCCATATATTGGTAGATCGTTTTGGTTCATTTTTAAAATTAGGTATAAACGCAGATAAGTAGAGTTACATAGGTAGGTAGGTACCTCGGTAGGTACTTGTAATGAAATGTTCTCTCTGGTTAAGGCCATCTGTTGATTATCAGTTTGAAGTATCCTTTCATAGTTTTTTATGACCTAGCTGGACCATGCAGAATATTCCATTGATATCTGTAGGTAATTTTTAAAAAAATATCAACTTGTTCCGCATAAATTTCATATTAATACCTCCCACCTAAGTTGTTTGAATAAGTCTTATTGTGAAATATAATGGATTGGTTAGGAGTAATTGGGGTTTCTTCTTTAAAAAAAGAAGATGAAACATTCCGTTTACTTTGGGTTCTCTAGCAGGAAGTATCCAATTATCCCCCAAAATATTACTCGCACGAATTAGAGAATAACTAACCGTAGCTATAATATTGTAGTATTATATGGTGATTTTCCAAAATGTTTTGCGTAAATTATAATATTACGGTTACTTCCTGTAATGGTCCTAACTCCACCCTTATAACTAGGTTAAGAAAGCTTAGCCCTATCCTACCTGTACCGCGCGGGTTATCTAACCTGATTAATTAATAAGTGAACTAGATATTTAAATATTTGGCCACGTGATCGTCTACCTATCCAACAATTATCAGACACCAGATTTCTAACAAATGCTACCAATAAAATAATTTATTTAGCGCAGCATTTACTCAGATTTGAATAAAATTAAAGGTTTAATTGAAATCCGTTTATCCTCGACACTCTTTATTCGAACTGGTGGCCGGTTTCGGCGTCCTTATCTAACACCCCATCCTCAGACCAATCAAGAGAGTGACAAAATGAATCAAGCAAGGAAAAATCATGTGAGCATCCCAACAAAGGGTGAAATTAAACACTATATATAGGGACTCACGCAGAGTCCCAAACAAAATAGTGGTGAGAAAAATACAGTCCCTTTGAAGAAGGTTCCGAAGCAACAAAAGCATTCCTGAGGGGAATGGGAAAATATTTAAAGTGAAAACGATCTCTCAATGAGACCGAACAAATACATCCAGCATCAATCCAACACTACCAGACAATCGAAACATAATATTTAAATAGCCGTTATGCAAATACCCTGGTTCAGTATGATGTTAGTAATCATTATTCAAATCAATTTTGTATAACCTCTCAAATTTAGCTAACTCACTACACGGAAAGAGATAGTCGTAAGTTATAAAAGGGGGCGGCCAATACCAGGACTAGTTGTACACCGAGAATGGCATAAGCATTCCATCAATTTCAGCCAAAATGAGATGAAAGATCAAGAGCCCGATGATGTGTACCTGACCCAGCTTGCATAAAAAAGAGTTGGGCGTTCATCCATCACAACCCCGCCATGGCCTACCTCTTTTTGTTACTAAGTTATATCCCAATAACCCTTTATACGTGCGTACCACTTTCGGTATTTTTTATGCACCGAGTCTACCCTTTGGTATCACAATGTAAAATTATCCGGTATCCAGTTGATTGTTGATATAGTATTGAATATGGGAATGTGGAAATTGTGCAAATGAAACGCATATGAGTTATCGCATGTACTTGGATCAAAGAATTAAAGAACCAGAATGGGTTGCTGATCCAAACGTAATTATTTAATGTAAAAATCGAAAGCAGCCGTAAATTGCAATATAACATAATTAAATCAAGACCATACAATATAAAATTCACAGGCCTTTGCAAAGATGCAATCGGGGGGCATTGAAAATGATGAAGTACCTAGTGGTAATCTTTTGGGATTTGGAATATGATAAAAATGGAAATTAGTGTTGATTTATAACGTAAAGTGCAACAGTATTATCGATATGTATTAGAGGTAAGTGTAATGTAGAAATAAAAGCGTCGATGTGTAATACGTGGGAAAAATGAGCGCACTGCAGGCGCCCATTATTAGGTGAATCGGAAATACAGGTAACCCCCAGCAGACAAACCACCGCTAAAGACCACCCCTAAAAATCACCCCTAAAACCACCCCACAAAACAACCCCTAACGCCACCCCAAATACCACCGCCAAAAAGCATCCTCCAAAACCATCCCCCAAGAACCACACCTAAAACCACCCCTTAACACCATTCCTAAAAACCAACCCCACACCCACCCCTCAAAACCACCCATTAAAACCAGCCCCCTGAACCTAACCCAAAAACCACCCCTAAAACCATCCCCCAAGACCACACCTAAAGGCACCCCCAAAAACCACCCCTAAAGCCATCCCCTACAAACCATCCTCAAAAATCATCCCCCAAAAACCACCCCCGACACCATTCCTAAAACTACCTCCTGAAAAACCTCTAATAACCACCCTCGAAAAACAACCCCCAAAAACAACCCCCAAAACCATTTCTAAAAACCACCCCTAAAAGCACCTACAAAACTACCCCCAAAGCTACCCCTACAACCACACAACTAAAACCACCCGCAAAAACGAAACCTACAACCAACCCCGAAAACCACCCCCAAAACCACTCCTATACACCACCCCCAAAACCACTCCTAAAAATCACCCCTAAAACCGACCCCAAAAATCACCCCCATAAACCACCACTACACCCACCCCTCAAACCGCCCCTAACAACTGCTCCTAACACCACCCGTACAAACCACCCCCATAATCACCTCTACCCCTGTCGCGTTTCTTTTTAAATCTAATAAGTTCAGAGCCGCCAGGCTCTCGCATTAATTTAGCTGCTAGCAGTAGGGTCTGTTTGGTTAAATGCTGCTGCGAATGAAACACGAAATCGAACTCCATACTACGAAAATAAAAACATTTTCAATGTTAAATAAATATTCTTTTGTTATGTTGTCCTAATCGGCAAGCTGTGTGTGTACGCATATAAACCACCTCTCGTTCCCGCATCCCACATGTGTCATTCATAGTTGTGTGCCAGACGCTCGGCCTTATTCGTCACTGCCGAATTCTCACGAAGATAGGCTGCAAATGTAACACGAAAACGAACTCCGTACTTGCCAAAACATAAACATTTTCAATGTTAAAATGTTTGAGTGCTGACTATTTGGAAGTGAATTTGATTAATTTGGAAATAGCGAAACAAGAGTAACAGAAATCAAAATGCCTACCTTGATAGATTCAAGTCTTGGTATGACACAATAAACACGTTTCAACTTAAATAACTACTAGTTTTGAGTATTACACTTGCGATGCGCACCCTACAACTCGTCTCCCCCCACCGTTATTCTTGCCAACTGTCACTAGTCCAGACATTTCCCACATCCTATAGCGCCCTACATACCTGCATTTTAAACTATCGTTCCCTGTACAGTCTGGATGGCCATCGTTTTGCCGTTCCTTGCTTCGGATAGACTCTCTATAAATATTACTGTGGGCTACTTTCACTTCCACGCACTTGAATATACTGTGAAAGGAGCGAAACTGGCAATCGAGATCATTCAGCTTTCCATGCGTCTGTGTAGTTTCTCGTCAAAAAAGGAATATTTTTAAAGAAAATCCGCGATGACTGTATGTTTATAGAGGGCGCGGTAGAACCGAGACAAAGAGCGGCAAAACGGTGGCCTTGTTTAAGGGTGCGGAATTTGAGCACTAAAAACGGGACATGTAGACACATTTTTATTCCAACACCATTCTGAAATTAAAGTAGATAGGGCGTTAAATAAAAAAAAAATTTATCAAAAAAGGATCAACTTAGAGACTCCCACTACTTGTATAGTAATATTTTTCGTTTGCTTTAAATAAGTCTCCCTCAAATTATTGAAAAATCAGTCATAAAACCGTCATAAACTCGACACCTTTTTTACTATTTGTACACATATTTATCGTAATTAGAAAGTAGGGTTGTCTAAGTTAATTATTCCTTATTCATTTCCGACCAAGAACGTCTTGATACGTTGTTTCGTTCAGCCAGCGTGTTGGAATAAAAATGTTATTACATTCTCTAAATCTTGTGCATATTGGGCCAAAATGCACAGCAAACTGCACGTTTGACAGTAGTAGTAGTGTGGCCACGGCAATGTAGATGGCGGTAGCGCTTCAGTTGGTTCTCATATTTCTAAATAGAAAATAATAATTTAAAGATAGGACCGCCGACTAATCCTCTTAGATTTATTCGGTTGCCGCTAAAGCAAAAAACCTTGAAAATTCCAAGCTATACAGGCTCCGTCTGAAGAGTTTACAGCTGTGACGCAAACCAATCATACTGTATTTTACATCATACTACTCACACTTTTGGGCGATAGGTGGCAGCACTTTATAGACTAACAGCTGATAAATCCCAGCCTTAACCGTGATGTACTGTACCGAAACGGCTTCGGGATTTCGTGAGTTTTTGTAAGTTTTAAGAATGCAAACTCGATAACCAAATTTAGTTTATTTAAACATTCAAAAGCCTGCAATATAAATACAATAAATTACATCGTATATTAATTATTAACAGACAGGTAAAATAACATAAATTCAATTACGCTATTAGCAACCAGTAAATCGCTCAGCTTTTGCCGTTCAAATGCCTTCTCAAAATATAACAAACATAAAAGAAAATGTTTTTACCAAAGTAAAAAAGAACAGAGCAAAAACCGCTCGACCCACTGGAGAATCGGCTTGCGCGGCTCGATAAATGGAAATTTAAAAATATTATTCAAACAAATAACATAAAATATAATTCTGTTACAGTAAAATAGCAAATACTATAACTATAGGTAACTAATTTACCACCTTCAAAATCCCAGACAATAATTTACTGGGTGAAACAATTGACATACGCAATTTCGAAGATCTAGCAGCTTGAAGGAAAAACCTCCTGTGAGTAAAAACCCATTTAACTTTCTCGGCCGAAAACCTTCAAGTGACATCAGTGATCTCTATCTCGGTTATACAACCAAGCATACATACATCACAACACTTGCTTATGCAACCAAGTTTACACCCATAGACTAGTAAAATTTTCTTCATTCCTCATTTAGTTGGTATTCTTATGCCTTCTATAACCATTTCACAAATTGCATTTATTATTATTACGAGTATTTGTTACGGGATAGGTTTCTGGCAGATACCACTGAAGTTCAAAATTATTGTGCGCCCGTTATCATTCTCTTGGTTGTCTGATATGCCAAACAGCGCGTGGGTTCCCACCCTATCAGCGGGACTTTGGCTCCCTCCTTCGCTAGGAGGTCCGCTTTCTCGTTCCCTTCACTTCCTTGATTGCCTTTCACCCGTCGTTGAACAACTCTGTTATTTACTGCTAGCCGAATCAACGAGTTCACACAGTCTTCAACCGTTGTGGATTGTGCCTGTGCGTGTGCTCTAGAAGCTGTAGAGCTTCTAGAGCTCTCAATGCTGCTTGGCTATTAGTCACAATCTGAAAAGAAACTCCTAATCACATGCGGAAATTGCGGTCATTTTTCTGCCAATCACAAGGCTTCTCAGCAATTTCATTTCGTGGACCTTTCCCAGGAATGCCCACCACAGTGCTTTGTGCACTTTTGGACCCAATTGTATACTAAAAGGTTCCAGGGAGAAAACACTGGTAAACTCATTATTTACTGAATATGTTTACCATTAAACGATGCCTATTTGCTTTATTTATTTTCTACTTTTTCAATTCTTATTAATTTCTGTTCATATATTTCAGTAACAACACCAGGATTTACGAGGATTTCAGGGCTAAGCTGAAATTTTACATTTTTTAGGTTTTATTTTTACATTCTAATCTTTTTCTATTATTTTTGCATTCGATTCGTTTCCGCTTATTTTTGAATCCGATTCTTTAGTTATTATTTTGCTTTATTCTTTTCGTTTACTTTTTCATGTGTTTTCTCGGTTATTCTTGTATTCCATTCATTTTCTGTTAGTTTCCTATTCAATTTCTTCCATTCTATTATTTTTCTATTTATTTCATTCGATTCTCTTTTGATTATTGTTGCAATCGATTCTTTTCTGACTGTTTTTTCTTTAAATTATTTTCTATCATTCTTGCACGTTTCTCCTTCAATAATTTTTATATTCCATTCATTTTCTGTTACTTTTCCATTCAATTCCGACTTTTTGCACCCAATTCCTTTGTATTATTTTTCATTCTACTATTTTGTATTTTTTGTTTTGATTCTTTGCCGATTATTTTTGCATTCCATTCTTATTTGGCCATTCTTGCATATATCGTAGTCTGTAAGTATTCATCCACTAAAATTTTTAAGTCATGTTTAGTATAACTAGCATGTTCAACTTTCAACTTTAGGGCGTGTCTTACAGATATGATTCTCCACTAATAACTTTATTTCATTTATGTTCCAGATCGTACTTCCTTCGAAAGCGATAAAGAATGAAAAGATCTTAGAAACCTTGATGTTCCAAGCAAATTCAGGAATGTACCGCATCCAAGATTCGTACATCAAAGAATGCACTCAGAGACTGCAGAAACAGGACTCCAGATTTTCAGAATGGGAGTCATTTGACTACAGCGCATAAAACCTTGGTGAAGCTAAATGAAAGACAATCAAAAAGCAATTTTTTTTCATATAAATTTCGTGATTTCCCATATTGTATAAATTAATGTGAACTAAGTGGATGTTCCATCAATTCGTTTAATAAATAGGACAAATGGGAGCAAGTGCAGCATACATGTTTTATAATATTGTATAAACCCACGTGATTGCAAGACAATCTTTAAGAACTTCGGTGTATGCCTTTGTGCAAGATTGTTAAATAGCATCCTTTTTATTGGTGGAGGGCATCCGGTATTGGTATAACAAGAATGCTTCTTCATGTCTGACACAACACGAAATTCTCAATATATAATGAGGCGGAATCTATGACAAAATATAAACTGCCAAATATGAAAAATAAGGAAATAATAATTTTAATAAAAACTTTTGGCAAATATGAATTTTTCGCGGCAAGATTTGGCATAGAAATTACAGAAAGCAAAATATTACCATGTATTAAATCTATTCATCTCCTCGACGAAAACAGCAAAAAAGCAAATTCTGGTGATGGTGCAAGTTTTACTTATTAATTTATCTTATTGGGCTAGATCATTTCCGGCCGATGAAAATGAAGTAAACGTTGTTCATTAATTTTAATAAGTTACCTACGCAATATTGTCCAATGGTGTCATACAATGCAAGCCGTGCTAGGCTGCAGTTTGTTGTAATTTATATTCCTAATCTAACTAATCGGCCAATTCTTGGATGTCAGTTCATTACATCGGAAAGAGTTCGGGTGTAACAAAACCAAAGCGTTGAGTAAAAATAAACGAGTGTATTACTAGACATGGAACTTTACCATGGGAAATCATTGTATTTTATCTGCTATCAATATATAATGTCAAACTTTGCGCTATTCATTTAAATGTTATATTGGCATACTTTACCGCACTAATGCAACAGAGATGACATATTGGCATCTTTACCACACGAGTTTTATGAAGTGAACTGCACAGCAAACTAACACTCAAATAAAATAAAATTAAGCTTTTTTATTGCAAATGTCAATTATTACAAAACTTGTGCAATTTGATATATTAAGAACGGCTTTTACCGTGATCTTCTGTTGCTGTCAGATGCACGCTCAACACGGTAAAACATTTTAGAGTTTTATATATCACAGTTGTACTTTTTGTTAGACTGTACTGGAATTTGGAACAGACTTACATACACCTTAATAGCACAATGTGGAATGTTTATTTTTCTTTACGTGATTTAAAATTTGACAATAATCGACGCTCTAAAATGACTGTGGCTATTTGATATGGGATATTTAGCGGTGCACGTCATTAATTAGTTTCAAACATGCAAAATGCGTTTATCAAAAAATGTAGGTATGTGTTATATTGTTTAAGTAAATTAAAGTTGGTGCGCTTGTTAAAATCTTTTTCGCATTTTCCAAAGCTCCAGTTCATCTATAGTAGCTCTTTCTATCTCATATAGGTATCTCTGATGTTAGCTATCCTTGTTTGCTTCGTTTGTGTCAACAGTCGAATTTTCATTTCATTCCTATTCCATTATTTGTATTTTACGATTACGACTGTCAAATTGGCATGGCTTTTCGATTTTAATTTTTTAGATTTGAGTTGTCAATTGGGTAATAGTGTTACTGCAATTTTTGATGTATTTCATATTGGTTAAAATTATAATAAAGTAAAAAATTGCAGAAATCTGTGCTTTCTGAGAACTAAATGGAAAATAGTGTGATTCGTAGTATTCTTTCGAAATATTCAACCGTCAATTCGAAAATGCTTTGTCAAGACAAAAGTTAGTCCAGAATTTATAGTACGCCGGATAGTGACATCAATTTTTAAATGATTTTAGCGTGTGGCAGAGGTTGTAAATTTGGTAGTTTGTGTGATGGCAAACAGGAAAATTGCCCTCTGCCTACTCCGCGTCGGACATTTTACAATTGACATGTCTTCAAAAATTTTAAAGAAACCTTTTCAGCGCCTCTGCCTTATAATAATAATAATAATAATATCTCTACTCACTCCTACTAACCCTAAGGTTAGCCCCAGAAGCAAAGCTTGTGCGGGACGGAGGAGGCGGCACATTACTATTGGCCGCAGGTGCGTCACAGGAACGACCTACAGTTGTTAGTACTCTACCCACCATTTAGTGCGAGAATGAGGAAAACCTGGAAAACCTCATTAGGTAAAGCTGGATAGGCGATCCAAGGCGCGCCCTAGCCACAGCGCAGAAATGGGTCACCCATCCATAGCCAAACCGCGGGCACTGTTGCTGAGCATTAACGACTACTCACTCGCGCATGCCAGCAAGATCCCACGGCCTGGAGATTCAACTTATTAATTAAATCATAAAAAACGAGAAAATACCCGAGGCAGAGGTTCTGAGCAGTCCCTGGGCAGAGGAAGAGGTTCTGAAAGTGCTTGGAAAGTAGGCCTACTTAGATTCAAACGAGCTGAAATGACTAAGTAGAGCTACTTTTCTAAACACATTTAAAACGTCTTCCTCTGATCTGAAGCTGTTCAGGATCTCTGCCTCGGGTAATTTATTGTTCTTTATGATTTAATTATTAAATGTTATCAAAAGGCAGGGGCACTGAAAAGATTTAAGTTAACTTTTTTCTTTGGCATTTTTGAAGACCTGCCAATTGTAAAATGTCCCACGCTGGGGTCTCGCACATGGATATTCCTGATTTCCAACAGACAATTTACAATTTTATATGAATACGAAGGGCGCTGAAATGAGATAAAAATTGTCGCTATCCGGCGTACTATTAATTTCCTGATTTATATTTTTAGTGAGAGAAATATTGCGTTTATATGCGCGCCATTTTGAGATATTTAGATTTTGTTCCGCGAAAAGGGCGTAACTATGAAAATGCCACTTGTAACTATGATTAAAGTACCGAATAGTCATATACGTATAACACGGCAGTCCGACATAACCTGAAATAAAAATTAACGTCGAATAAAATCTCATATAAATGTTCTACACACTTACGTCATCATCTGGTGATACAATTTGTGACGTGCAACGCTAAATATACTTTTTTTCGGGAGGAGTGGAAATCTTACATGAGACATCCGCCGCGCCCGATGGGTAGTGTCGGATTCTTACCAACTAAAACCCCTCCTCTTCATCTCGCACTTCACACTGGAATCCGCTCTCGCATTACCTTAGGGTGAAGGCCGCCGTTGCACCACACTCTATCTACCGACCATCTTTTTGGTTTCCATTATCTGTCTTATCGGACCATAGACGTGCTTCCATCTTTTTTCCGATGTCATCAGATCCATAATGTTTTCAGAATTGAAAACTTTTCCAGATTGCAGAGCATATGTCTCTCTGGCTCCTTCCCACCTGGGGCAAATAAAATGTGTATGCTCAGTATCATCCCCACCCCCCGCAATATATACAATGGTCCGAATCCGCTCTCTTCCGCTGGTGTACGTATTTCTTAAGGCTGTCGGAACGTCGGCGAAAAGTCACAGCTGCGGGGTATCCGAAGGGACGAGGCTTGCGGAAAGTATACGGTAGGCGGACAACGTGAATACAAAAAATGCTCGCCCACTCTGGTGGGGGAGCGCTTCGTAGCGTACAGAGTAGGACTTGGACTTGGAGTAATTTTGAGTTAGAACATACCCAACGCCGAAGTTACAGACTAAAAGCACCGGTTTTATTGAATATCCTGTGACGAGTACATAATAGAAAACATGGACATCAGAAACGCTGAACCACATTTTAGACGGGGAAACAAAACTCGTCTCAGGTTGTCGGTTCCCCGAAGAAAACGCAGTGGGTTGCTTGGAAGTAAAAAGGAAGAATTAGGTACGTAAGTAGGTATGTTTTGCGATTGCCCGAAAAGTACGTGTTTTCTAGACAAAAAATCTGGTAATATTTCTATTTGTATAGTTTAGAAGAAACAGAACATTTTCAATGTAAAATTAAAATCCGATTTACAAATACTTAAAAACATTAATTTACATGGAGACTATGCCGAAAATCCGAAAATGAATGGACTACCTAAGTTAAAAGTCGAAAACAATTAACCGTCCTAGAAATTACCTACTCCATAGTAAAATGGCAATTATCGAACTTGACAAGTAATATACAGTGTGATCAAAAAGAACCTGATCGCAGTAGCCCACGAACTTTTGTCGGCATGCCTTCCATTGATTGTTCAATCGTTAGAAAAATCAAGTTATAAAGAACTTGAGAACTTGTCAAATTATTCTATAATAGAGAACATGCCGACAAAAATTCATGAACGTCTATGATTAAATTCTTTTTGGTCGCACCAATATTACTAGTAAAATTATTTGTTGTTTTGTTTTTATGCAAGGGTCAATCAAAATATTACCTGGTAATTTATCAAATACAGTGTGCCTACGGATGAACTTAACTATACTTGTAAAAACGTTTATTTTCAGTTTTTCGAAAAAAAGCCATTCCTCGTAATAATTTCTTTTGCTTATTATAAAAATACGATTCACGTTGAGAAACTTTGATTTTGTTGTACAGGTGCGCAAAAAATATAAAAATGCATACATATTTGCAAAATTGAAAATTTTTGAATAAAATTGTTTTTAAGAATCAGAATGAAAGGGCTTAGAAGGAGAAATCGAAAAGACGAAAATCAATATTTATTTAACTTAATACATTGAGGTAAATGACGAACAGTAAAGTGTTATTCAACCTGAAACCCTCCAGTGTCAACTTTGAAACACTTTTTATACCTAAATTTGCTAATAATAGTTGCACATAACGTTTCATTACAAGCAGTAGTCTCGAAAAAATAATAATTGATATTAAGATATGGAAAAATAAAATATCTATTTTAGTTTTAATGTTAAATGTCTTAGTAACTATAACTTCTATGAAAAAACTTTATTTGGCTTCTCGATTTCTCCTTCTAAGGTCTTTCGTTCTAATGCTTCAAAAAGTTTGATTCAAAATTTTGAAAATTACATTTTTTTATTTGCGCACTCTGTACAACAAAATCAATATTTATCAACGTGAATCGTATTTATTTAATCAGCAAGAGAGATCAATAATGACTTTTTTTCAGAAACTGAAAATAAAAGTTTTTACAAGTATAGTTAAGTCCATCCGTGGACACATTGTATATCCGACGTCACAAGTTACAAGTTAATGACAGACACAAATGGTACTTCCAGATTCAGGGACAAATGCACATAGCACAAAGGAATTATTGCATTATTATCAAAAGTAGGGCCGATTTTTTTTCATACTGTCAAAATTAAAAGTCTAATCTATGACTCTGCAATTGCAATTTCTAAATATTCTAGCTACAATATGTCCAATTTTCAGAGATTGTGAAGTAGATTTTAAAGTTGAATTTCCAGTTATTGATGAAAATTATCAGCGAACAGTCCTAGATCTATGTTTAATTGGAACACGAAAAAATAATCAAGCGAATATCTTAAACGATGTTGGAATGATTCATTCCTCTTAGGTTTGACTGAAGTGTTTTGGGCAGTAAAGTGAATCTGCCACATTTTCCTTTTCTACCTTTTCAGGCGCTAGTTTCAACTGTTTCAACTCCAACCAATTTGCAACTCGCAGTAAGGCAATGTTAGCTATATTCATCAATAACTCCTCATTTCCTGCAACCACTGTCATGGCAACGTCATCCGCGAAGGCTTTTAGCGTGACTCCTTCAGGCATTTTCATTGTCAATACAGGATGTTCCACAATGTTGGGCCCAGCACCGATCCCTGAGGCACGTCACCGCTTATCTCTATGTTCATTATGTTGTTTTCAGTATCCAGGATGATCTCCCTCTGGGATAGGTATGCCGCGATTATTTGTATTAGACTTTCTTCTATTCCTTTCCTCCTTATGTTCCCTAGTATGATCTGCCAGGAGGCGCTATTAAAAGCGTTTTTCACGTCTAAAGTTATTACAGCGCACAGTCTTCTATGTTGGTGCGTGTAGGCTTCGGCTTCTCTGGCAACTTGTATTACATCTCTTATTGCGTCCACCGTTTGTCGAACTTCCATGAAACAATACTGTTCGTGCCAGTTCCGCTATGAGTCTAATCAAGATTAGCTGTTCATACAGCTTTCCTTCTACATCGAGGAGACATATTGGTCTATTATGATGACTGACTATTCAGAGGTTTATCACCTTTTCTCAACAATACCAATCCTGCCTTCTTAGTATGTACATATTCAGGTTCATTATGTACCACATTCTTTAAAACCTCAGCTAGAATATTTACTGGCCCAGGAGCCCGGAGCTTTGTTGGATTTGAGTCTGCAGCATGCTATATACAATTATTCATCTAACGTAAAATCTAAAAATACCACAGTTCTATCACAATTAAACGCTACACGATCGTGCACTGGAAAGAGGTGACCTCTTCCATGATTTGCATTGTCATTTGAGGTCTTGGAGAGGAAACCATTCGTCCCAGATATCACAGTTCACGTTATCACAGATGTTTTTCCAGCATGCTTTCTTGGCTATCTTGATGGTATTCCGCAATCTTTTCTTGCTACTTTTATATTCTTCTGCAAATGCTGGTTCAGTGCCGGAAGATTTCTTCTTGCGTTCCTTGTGCACTCTCGTCTTTTCCGTGTGCATTCCTTGTGGAGCTCAGCTATTTCATCCGAAAACAAATATGTGGGTTGGTTCCTTGCATTATATCTTCTCTTTGACATTGATTTGTCGCAGATCTCGATCAGTGCTTTGGAGAAATCTTTGGCTAAAAATTCTGAATTTACTTTACTTAACGCAATTCCAAATGTCGGAACATTCTGACAAAAAAATAAACTACAGTACGTAAAGCGCTAACAGATGGTTTGCTATGATGAGCGGGTGTCTGACTGCGACATATTGTGGTGGGAAACATCACTTTTAATTGAATTATAAGGGATGTTGAAGCAGGACTTTCAATGGCCACAATGCTATGAAGCCGTAGACGGGTCACATACAAACTTTGTTATGCATTTTATACAAGAAGGTAGAAATTTCAACAAAACATGTGGAAATTTCGACAAAAATGTGGAAATTTCGACAAAAAAGCGGAAATTTTCACAAAAAAGTAGAAATTTCGACAAAAAATGTGGAAATTTCGAAAAGAAAGTGGAAATTTTCACGAAAATGTAGGTACCTAGAAATTTCGACAAAAACGTGGAAATTTTCACAAAAATGTAGAAATGTCTACAAAAATGTGGAAATTTCGACAAAACAGTGGAAACTTTCACAAAACAGTAGAAATTTCGACAAAAAAGTAGAAATTTCGACAAAGGTGTTTGGGTAATGTTTAATTACTGATAGCTAGGCTATAACAATCAATAAGCATTTACGTGAAAATTGTAGCGTTGGATACATAAGAAGATCGTTTGGCGGAACAAAAACGTTTATTTAGGGCGATTATGAAAATCAGTCTGTCCAGGTTACAGAAATATACATATTTACAACGGTATTACAACGAGCTTCAGTCGATCGGTCAAATCAGGTACGGACGACCAGACGGTGAGTACTGGTTCCAACTGATGGTCGGACGACCAGATACTGAGGATCCATTGCTGGATCCACTTCTTTTATAAGCTGAGCGGAGGGCTACTTCTGCGGTCTTCTTCGAGATTCTCCAACGAAGGAAGTAGTGTTAGCTGCACCATACGTGACGTTGATACATCGCATCACGTGGGTGCGATGTACAAAGACCATCCGAGTCCCTTTCCTTCCCTTCTAATTCAAATGGTGTGCGCTTACTTGTCCCACCTGTGCTTACGTACACAGGTGCCGTATCTACTAAGTTTAGGCGTGACGTCAAAACGTCCAAAGTAATCACAAATCAATTCCAATGATTATCTACGGTGCTTACTTTTGCAACATTACAAGCTTTAGTTACATACACGAAAAACACCCTATGTGCATTTTTTCCGATTTTCTAATTTTTTGAAATATTGGCTGTACAAGGTGTCCCAAACTGGACGCGTTCTTATGGGAACACCCCTTATTTGAAGAGATAGAAAAAAATTAACCAAGATGTCCGGAGCTCAAATTTAATGAGAAAACCACTGGCGCAAACAAAACTTTGCTATCTCTTATCGTTTGGCCGCTAGAGGGCGATTCTCAAATTTCGTCGATTTCTTTTATGTCCTATAACTTGTTTATTAATAAAGATAATTAATTTTGGTAAAATCTTTCTTAAGGCACGTTTTTCCGTAGAATCCATTGCAATAGGCAATTTTTTACAGGGCGTTTAGATTTTCGTGCACCATCCCAAACTCATTTTTTTATATAGACCACCCTATATATTATGAGATTTTTGAAAAGCTCGTAAAATTTCCTAAATTTTGATGTACCACTTGTCATGTTTATATTAAAAACCATTAGCAACATTTAAAGAATTATTAAATTAATATACCTAATAACTATGAGTAATCTTATCATGAAACTTTAGATCTGTGGTTTTTATCATAACATGTTAGCATCCTATGTCATTTTATTAGTCATGGCAATCTTGATTTCTGTAGGCACAATATTTTAATTTTTAAATCGTAATATTGCTAATGGTTTTTAATATAAACATGACAAGTGATACATCAAAATTTAGGAAATTTTACGAGCTTTTCAAAAATCTCATAATATATAGGGTGGTCTATATAAAAAAAATGAGTTTGGGGTGGTGCACGAAAATCTAAACGCCCTGTAAAAATACTGCCTATTGCAATGGATTCTACGGAAAAAAGTGCCTTAAGAAAGATTTTACCAAAATTAATTATCTTTATTAATAAACAAGTTATAGGACATAAAAGAAATCGACGAAATTTGAGAATCGCCCTCTAGCGGCCAAACGATAAGAGATAGCAAAGTTTTGTTTGCGCCAGTGGTTTTCTCATTAAATTTGAGCTCCGGACACCTTGGTTAATTTTTTTCTCTCTTCAAATAAGGGGTGTTCCCATAAGAACGCGTCCAGTTTGGAACACCTTGTACAGACCATTAGCCATAAAACGCAATTTTTAAAAATCCTTTAGGTTTAGCACAGTATACAGGGTGTCCAGTTAAGAATGGGCCGTACTTCAAATCTATCTTTCTCGAGTCAAAAGAAACCGATCTGAGCCAATTTATCTTAGTACATTTCTGCTTCCTTAAAAAGTTATGAGCCTTCCAAGAACAATTATTTTTTATTTAATTTTTCATTATTTCTCGTGCACTTTTGAAGCTATTTCAGTGAAAATTGGTACGGGAAGGATTTTTGTGTAGCTAAACAATAATATGTACTTACTTTTGAGTAAAACATAGAGGGCGCCAACTTTCACCCTACGCCTTCTTTTGTTTTTGTGGTATTTTGTTCGCTGGTACAAATTTTAAAACAATTACATACTAGTTTTACGGAAAGAGCACTCGATTAACTGTAAAAAAGGTATAAAGGGGAAAACCCGCAAATTTTGAAAATGATCCTATTGAATAGTTTACTATCCAAAACAAATTCCGCAATTTTCGTTTTTTATATTTGAGAGTTATTTTCGTCATAATTAAATACGAAACGTGCATAACATTTGAAACACAATATTTGAATGACGCTGTGACGTCCGTGGCCTACAGATTAGGTAGGGATTTTAACATGCGCAAACTGATCCGTTAACACCCTGAGCCTCCGCTCATTCTTCGACACCTCCCCACTTTATCCAGGGAGACGCGTTATACCACGGCGCAACGGATAGGCCTCCTACGTCACAGAAAGCGCGCGTTTTAGCCCTCCCGGTTATGCTGCTTTTCTAGTTGCATGTTTTTCTTTTAGCACGACACATAATCAAAATTTTTACGTGGTACGCGATACATATTCTATTTGTGCTTGATATTACAGTACTAAAAGTTATAAATTCGATTAAGCGGGTCTTCCCCATTGTTGCGAGTCCCCGAAACGCACCGCTTTAGAGAAAAATGCATTTAAAATTAATGCTAATTTGGTATGCCAATGATGCTGATCAGAATTCGGCTTCCATTTTAAGCACATTAATCATGGTAGACGTCAAATATACAGAAACATGAGACAGCCAACAATTTTCATTTGTAAAATAGAGATAAAAAATTCTTCGGAAACCAATAAGGAAGCAAAATAGTACTAAGATATTGGTTCAGATGGGTTTTCGAAAACATTTTTATTTGATTTTTTCAAATGAAAATTGTTGACTGTCCCATGTTTCCGTATATCTGGCGTCTACCATGATTATTGTGCTTAAAACAAAGACCGCATTCTGATCAGCGACATTGGTATACCAAAGTAGCATTAACTTTAATTGCATTTTTTTCTAAAACGGTACGTTTTAGCAATTCACAACAAGTATAACTTTTTTACAGTTAATCGAGTGCTCTTTCCATAAAACTAGTAATTGTTTTTTAATTTGTACCAGCGAGCAAAATACGGCAAAAACAAAAGAAGGCGTGAGGTGAAAGTTGACGCCCTCTGTGTTTTACTCACAAGTAATTGCATATTATTGTTTAGCTACTCACGAGAGCACGAGAAATAATGAAAAAATTAAATAAAAAATTGTTCTTCCAAAGCCCATAACTTTTTAAGAGCAATCCTGCCAAATACAAGATACGCGTTCTCGATAGTTTACCCCTCCGTGCGAATCTACCCATTCCACCGATCCCGGCTGAGAGGGGAAATTCTCCAGTCCGAAGTAGGCCTGCGACTTTTTTCGATATATCGATATTGATATCGATATATCGATATATCGAATAACGATACCGGAATGTCGATATATCGAATTATCGATATTTCGATATATCGATATTTTTATGTCGATATATCGATATTTTGATATTTCGATATTTAGATATATCGATATTTCGATATATCGATATTTAGAAATATCGATATTTCGATATATCGATATATCGATATATCGATTTAGCGCGGTGTCGACGTTTTACAATGATTTTAATAACTTCTGGTACCGGAAACCGTTGAGCCTACGTCGAGTTTTTCCAAGTAAAGTTTGCAACAGTAAAACCTAAAACATCGTTGCAATGTGAAAGTGACTGAAATTACATTAATTTTATGCCGCATGTAGGATACAATTTCAATCCTTTAACTATGTCCTAACTTGAAGCATACTTGAAGAATAGCTGAATAATTCTTTAGATAGAAGCGTTGTTTTGAAACTAAATTCAAGAGGTATAACCTCCAGTATCAGTATCAGTTCATTGTGTCTCTATGTACTATTAACAGCAAAAGTGGTCTTCCACTTTCCGGTTCAATTCCGCTTAAAATGCCATAACCAATTACGTTCTGAGGTAAAAAAAACCTTAGCAACTGCCCGCCAATTAAAGTTTTGAAGGCGGATCTAAACAATTTTATTTGAATGACAACAAATGTGTTAGCCTTGCACTAGTAAACAAAGGGCATTCATCAAAGTATCGAGATCGGATAACGAAAAATCACATCGTCTATGGGGAGCGGGGCTGACGAAAACAACAACGTCCGGCACAAACGATTCACATGGCAAACTGGAACTAACACCACTTTTGCTGATAATAGTACATACGAATAGCGAACAAGGTTTGCTTAGAATAAATAGATCAGATCAAACATTATTTTGCTGTAAATGTACAGGACAGCCACCTGGTATGGTACTCGAACTTGCCCGAACATTGTTGGAACTATCCAGTATTATTAGAATCTCATAAATAATTAATGAAGTCGGTATATAAGTATGTTTCGTTCTTAATATATAGAGCTGTACCGCACTGACGAATCCTAAAAAGGACGAAACCAGTTGTCTTTGGTTACCCTGGTCATTCAGAACGAAACAATGTTTTGTCTTATTTTTGGTTATATGACTACAATAAAAAATCGTAGCCATTTTTCAAACTAAGGGGCCTCTTTTCAAGTATTGCTGGCGGAGTGGGGAGGCCCCAAATTCTAATCACGCCACTGAATTCAATATTGTTTGTGACCTGAAGTTTTCGCTTTGTCTTATTATCCTTCAACATGCAGCCAAGCCTTCCGGTGACAATAAAAATTACTCCCACCCTAAAATTTGTCTTATTTTGGAGAAGAATTAATGGACTACTTACATCAAAATGGAAAGTGTGACAATTACAGGCAGGAGTAAGACGTTTCATAATGAGCACTGAATATTTCTTTCTGATTGATAGAGGCAGTGGCGGACATATTGGGTCTCCCTACTGGGTAGGGGTAAATACATATTCTAAAACAGAAATTAATAGCTTCTTCCATAATGCATGCGGTCGTGTGGGAACCTAGCAACTCTGCCTACTTTTTGATATTATTCGTCTTACGTTTAGTAACAAGCACCAACTTTTACGTTGGACAGTTTTCTAAGAAATCAATATAAGAGTTTTCCTCCTGTTGCACACTTTTTTGGACACGCACTGTATAAGTATCTATCAAAATATCGATATTTCGATATTTCGAT
Source organism: Xestobium rufovillosum (assembly GCA_963966045.1). NCBI lineage: Eukaryota > Metazoa > Arthropoda > Insecta > Coleoptera > Ptinidae > Xestobium > Xestobium rufovillosum. Next base: position 15,018,446 of record OZ014492.1, on the reverse strand, counting down.
ATGCCGATATGTCGATATAACGATATGTCGATATTTCGATATATCGATATATATATCGATATTTCGATATTTCGATATTTCGATATAACGATATATCGATATTTCGATATATCGATATATATCGATATCTTTTTGATATCGATATTCGATATCAAATTTTCAATATCGCGCAGGCCTAGTCCGAAGTGGCTGGGGGCCACTCGGTACTCGGTAGTCGGTAAGAAACCCAAAGCCAGCAGTCCAGCAGTGTGCATTTAGCAGTCGTCAAGAGAGCGTTTGATCATAAAGGCAGACGATAAATAGACATGTTTCAATTCCTTACTTTTGAACTTATAGTAGATATAAAAAAACTAGGAAAAATCTAGTAAATTATTAATTACTTAGAAAGATTTGCCAAAATGTGCAAGAGAACCAAAAAAAGTACTTGGCTATTTATTTATTGCGTTCCTGTTCCATTCAGAACGACTTGAAATTAGCGCAACATGAAAAAATTGTCATAAAAATTTTTGTTGGGCATTTCACTTCGGTACCTACATTTTTTACCAAAAAACTGGTGACGGTATAATAATGCCTATCTTCGATAGTTTGGAAGCTATACAGGATGAGTCAATAGTGCGAGATTCTTCGTTATATCCTTTACAGCTAGAAATACTAAACAACTTTCCATATAAAAATTGTTTCCAGTGACATGCCGCTCCAGCTAAAATTATTTTTAGCTATACAGCTTGTCCCATATTTGCTGTATGCAAGTCAACTTCGTTATTTCAAATGGAACACATTATATTTGACTTCATTTTCGAATTCCTTGATCGATTTTACTATGAGGTTGTAAGAAATATTTTTTTCTAAACTTCATATTTTTTGAGTTACAGGCATTTTCTTGCTAATATTTGCAGATGCAGAACAATTTTGAAATTTTAATATCTCGGAATTGAATAAAACTGTAGCAGTAATATTTTTATGGAATGAAAGCAACATTTAGGAATAACTGTTGCTGTAAGAAACAATCGAAAATATTATACAGGATATTAGCAATTGCAGGACCAAATTAGACAATTTCAAAACACCATTACTTTCTAATTTCAAATATACCCCTATTGCTTTTATACCATTCTTGGATTCCCCATAAAATTGCCTTTCTTATTGCAATACACCAAAATTGACCGTTTTTGAAATATTTGTATTTTCCAGATAAATCTTGCAAAAATGATTTGATAATTATTCGGTTGGCTATGAAAAAGTTAAGGCATACATTTGTTAAAATTGATTTGAGAATTAAGTTTTCTTAAGTGAAAATGAATTTTGCAGAACAAGAATTAATAGACATGGCCTCTACACTTTGGGCGAAAGTGAAAGAATAATTAATTTGCATTATTATGTGACTGAAAATCCCCATTTTGTACGATATATGGACCGGTTTAGTCCCATTTCGTGCATTCCCGTTTCATGCGTCGATGAAAATTTTCCCGTTTCGTGCGTCATCCCAAACGTCTACCTGGTTTGAGTGCCGTTTCGTGCGTTGACCTGCTGATAATGCAGTAAGCCCCTAATTCGAGTTTATCTTTACAACACAACGCTGTTAATAACTAGACTTCAATGTGGAAGTGTATGTTGATTTCTCTGTTTTGGTTGTTTTTTTGTTTTGTTTTGGTTTGGTTTGGGGTGGGGCGGGGAGACTTAAACGCTCGGCTCGCTCCGCTTGCCGAAAGACCGGAAATAGTGGGCCATGGAACCACTTTTTTGGCCGCATTCAGTGACTGGCAACTATAAAACAAAGCAGTACGTTTTGTATACCTTTATTGCAACTGATAAACAAGGTTGAAAAAGCAGCAGCAGTGTATGTGGCACGACGCACGAACTGGCACTACTTAATTACCCAGTAAATTCTTGACGCTATTATATTAATTTCTCCAACTTTGTTTTAAACATTGTTGGTAGTGCAGCAATACAACAAAGATAGTATATTATACACGAGTTTATAATGAATGCTATTATTACCGAGGATGAAGTTTACAACACGAGCGAGTGAAACGAGCGAGTTTTGTAATCATCCGAGGTAATAATAGCATCATTATAACGAGTTGTATACTATACTTTGTCCACGACTATCAAAACAGATTCCCAGAAAGGATTTACCTTCATTTCCCTTCTCCAGTGTAAGAAAGATTCATACATACGCTCTCAGGTATAATTTTCTTGGTTTTTTGGGCAATGAATCTAATGAGGCAAGTTCTGCAGCTTCTTTTATTGCTGGTGCTGTTAAAGAAACCTCGTTTTCACTCTCACTACACATTATATCTTCTTTTTTAGAATATGCATTTCAAATTAAAAGCAAACCATGCTGATTTGACGTTTCAATTTGAACTGTCACATCGCGATCGCGGCCTACTAAATAAATGTAAAAAAGGGTCAAAGCGATGTTCCTATTGGTGTAGTGAATAATATTCTTTAATCACTGCAGTGATTAATGTATCTAATTATGACTGAAGAAACACAAGTATAAAGAGTACAAATTACTTTATACAACCTGATAGTCAAATCGATGAAGGAATTCGAAAATGAAGTGAAATACCCTACAGGATGTTCCATTTAAAAAAAAGCGAAGTTAGGTGCTGTGCAGAAAAAATGGGACAGTCTGTATAACTGAAAACAATTTTATAAGATAGAGAATCACAAATTAAAGGGGTCTCTTGTATAACATTTTTCTCTAAAATGTAGGTACAAAAGAGGTGCTATGGAAGAATCTCACACTATTGACTCATATTCCCGCATTTCACTAGAGTCAGAGACAGGAATAGAAAGATTAGGCTACTGCTCTCAAATAGTTAGGGATGTAGGATGTTCAACTTTTGGGGAAATGCGTAGGTTAGCTCAGGATAGGAAAGGATGGAGGTACGCGGACTGAAAACTTTATGATGATGAGATTAATTCTGTTATAATGCGAACTTACTTTTATTGTTAAAATTGGAGGTAATTCTCGCCCGAGCAGCTGAGAGGTTATTTAATTTTCTTTGAGGTTTCTTTGTTGAAGAAACTCTTCGTCTGTGTTTATTATCGGCTCTACCCACTTCTACGTTTAGTGGGGTAAAATCAGCCTTCAATTGTTACGAAATTATTTTTTAGCGTAGAGCTAAATGAAACCTACTTAGTTGTGTTCCTTACATAATTTTCCACTAACAATGATGGTTTACATTTCCTGTCTATGCAGAACTTTTTTATTTTCGAAAAATGTAAATTTTGCATATACAGGGTCCTGCATCTCACCTCCCGTCTTCTGCTACACCTAAACGATTTATTTTAGAAAAATGATTGAAACGGGACATTAAACTGTTTGTTAGAGAGCACATTTTAAAAATATTTTTGAATATACAGGGTGTCCCGAAAATTGGTGGTGCATCAAAGTTGTATTTTTTTAAATGGAATGCCCTGTAGTCTTATTGATTTTTGAGACCCTTTTCGAGCTACTGTACATATCCCTAGAATATTATCAAATTTGATTTGATAGTTCCAGAGGAATAAATTAAAATCGAGAAAAAAAATTTTAATCATGTTTTAAAAAAATTATAAAAAATATAAGAAACATCTTCAAACCAAAACTAAGCAGCAGGTTGCTTATAAGAAAAGGTCAGTTTATCCTACTATGAATATCGTAAAAATAACTTATACAGGATGTTCAAAATTCAATGCCAAACTTTTCAAAATGTAATGCTATTTTTCTCATTTTTTTCAAATGGGACACCCTGTATATTTTTATCCCGTCGGATGCAGAATTAAAAAATGAACATGTTTTCTAATTACAATTATTTCGACATTCTCAAAGGTTTCACAGATATTCGTAAAATCGTAAAATTATTATCTAATAAATAATAATTTTACTTGGCAGTTTTCAAATCAATGACTAGAACATTATGTTCAATATGTCTTCCGTTCTCTTGGAGGCACAAACGGAGGCGGGTACGAAATGACCTTGCTACTCTTCCTAATAATAGCTCGGGTGCAATGTTTTGAAATGCATTTCTGATTCTTTGCTGCATTTTTTTTGGTGTGGTTGGAGGTTCCTGATAAATGATTTCCTTAACGTAGCCCCACAAAAAGATGTAATTTAGTTAAGTCGGGTGATCGGGGCGGCCAATTACATGGCCCCCCTCTTCCAATCCACCGCACCGGTTTGAAAAGGTTGTGTTGAAATTGTCCCTGACTCGTAATGAATAATGTACTGGGGCTCCGTCGTGCTGCAGCCACATTGCATCACTCAAACCTATTGGTAAATTTTGGCATAAATTTGGCAATTGATTTTATAAAAAATCAAAATACATAGCACCGTTCAAATGTCCCTTAGAAAAGTGAGGACCAATAATATGTTCACCAATAATTCCACCCCCCCCCCCCGCCTAAAAATCTTTATTGCGGCCAGAATAGTAATGAACATAATATTCTAGTCATTGATTTAAAAACTGCCAAGTAAAATTATTATTTATTAGATAATAATTTTAAGATTTTACGTATATCTGTGAAACCTTTGAAAATGTCGAAATAATTGTAATTAGAAAACATGTACCTATATTCAAAAATATTTTTAAAATGTGCTCTCTAACAAACAGTCTAATGTCCCGTTTCAGTCATTTTTCTAAAATAAATCGTTTAGGTGTAGTAGAAGACGGGAGGTGAGATGCAGGACCCTGTATATGAAAAAGTTGGTTTTTAACAAATAGCACGTCATATCTCAGTAAATATTTGAGATATCATTAGGCCGCGTCTGACAAAAAAATCGTAATTTGAAAACTATGATATAATAATAATAATTCTTTCTCCAAAAATTTTTTACAACCTTTCTCATTTCATTCCAAGCATACAGGGTGTCCCACGGTGGTGGCCTGTTAGAAGTTTATGGAGAACGAAAAATGGGATAAATTTGAAACTTTGCATGGAATTATAGTTGGTGGTAATCTACTTTTCTAAAATATTTTCAGACTTCTAGCACTTCCGATTATACCGGAAGTTAACGTAAAGTTCAGTTTTTTAAATAGGACAATCCCCAAATATACCAATATTTGGTTTTATCACGCGAGTTTGAATTATTTTTACTCGGAAAGTTTTTTGTTATCTCTTCTCTTTTTTGAGATAAAAATTATTTTTCGAAATTTTGACACGTTTCCTCCGCTTGAAAAATCGCTAATAACTTTTGATCCAAAACACTCACTAGCTTAAAATTAGAATGTGATAAAACCAAATAGTGGTGTATTTGGGGGTTGCCCTATTTAAAAAACTGAACTTCATGTCAACTTCCGTTATAATCGGAAGTGCTAGAAGTCTGAAAATATTTTAGAAAAGTAGATCACTACCAACTACTTATAACTAAATGCAAAGTTTCAAATTTATCAAATTTTTCGTTCTCCATAAACTTCTAACAGGCCACCACCGTGGGACACCCTGTATACCTACAGACATATTTATAAAAATATAAAAGTTTGTCGAATGTCGAAATTTACACTGCGTGAGCGGTGTAAGATTACTACCTACTTATTTTCCCCAAAGAATACTTACCTATTGCGGTAATATAAAATATTTTGGTACTGTCAGAGGCGCTCATGTTTCTACTTTAATTTAAAAAAATCAAATCGATATCTCGAATATTTACTGAGATATGACGTGCTACTTGCTAAAAACCAACTGCTTCATACATATGCAAAATTTGACATTTTTGGAAAATAAAAAAGTTCTGCACAGACTGGAAATGTCGTAAACCAAAGATTCATGTGGAAAATAATACAAGGAACACAACCATATAGTTTTCATTTGGTTCTACGTCGAAATTATTTTTCAAAAAATAGGATTTACTCAACTCAACTAGTTCCAAGATCAAACAGAAACAAGAGAACTTTTGCAGGTAGAGGAATATTAAAATTTAGGGATTTAGGCGCTGATCGTTGAAGCACGTGTGACGGGGCGTGGAAATCAAACGAACAGACACGACTGTCGGCGCGCTACACGAGCACATGGAAGTGGAGAGGGCAGATCGACTGTAGTTCGACATACATTAATTGCAAAATCACTTATTACTGCATTTTACATAACTCCGGAATTTATTAACTTGAGATACTGAAATTTTGCCAATGTATAGTCAAAGAACGAAGCTAGAAGCTCGTTTGATTAAATTTTAAATATCAGGTATAGTAACTATGCTACGGGCCGACAAAAATTATGTATATTCCTGAAAAAGTTGATGTTTATCTCTATTTTGTATTAAAACTAAAACATTACGTCAGAAAATAATCAATCTATATCGTAGTACTTTCTTTCCTCTACTCATCAAAAAAAAATTGTAGAAAAATATCAAAGATTAAATGCTGCAGAGCAAATTCTGTAACTCACGAAACTGCATATTTTAGCTGTCTGTGTTTTGGGCGGATTGCTCTTAAGGAAGCAGAATTGTACTAAGATAAATTGGTTCAGATCGGTTTCTCTTGACCCAAGGAAGCTAGATTTAAAACACGGCCCATTCGTTACTGGACACCATGTATAAAAAATTAATTTGAAAATTCCTTATTTGTAATTAAGCTCATATTTAAGTCGCGATACTAAACATAAAAAACGTAAGTGTAAAATGACTACCATATTTACCGTAAGTGACGTATTTTATTTAGCCAGGAAAGTATGCTTGATATAAAACACGTAGGTATGTGAGCACATACGGTATTTTTATCTTGCAAGATGCCTTCATATTATCTGGTCTTCCAAGATGAAAAGGTATGTGTATGCACATACGTACGTTTTTTATGTCTAGTACTTATTGCAATTGAGCAAAATGTTGTTATATTAAAAATACCTACTACATGACGCACATGCGCTGTTTATGTTTAATAAATTCCTAGTGCGGTAGTACACATACGTTATTTCTTACCAACAAATTACGACATGGGTCTAACAACCAATATCGAAAACGGTTAGTAACAGTCATAATGTGGAATTTTCGTGTATTTTAATAATCTAGCCACAACTTAATAATACAAAATAGATACCGTTACAATTAAGTTTCATAGTAGGTATGTAAGTATATAGTAATATGTTTTTAAGTACCGAATCTATTCAGTAGATACATAATTAAGTATAGTTATTATTAAGTAAAATGGTTTGTTCAAATTTTTTATTAGACATTATACTCCCATGTCTTTAACTATTCTGTGTTAATAATATTTTTCCAGAAACTTTTATATAATACACATTTTTCTTGAATTTTTAATCTGAAGTACCTACCACGTCACATACGGCGTTTATCACATGTACATGCACGTAACTACGGGGAGAGGGGGGCTGGGGTGGGTCAGGGCCCACATAAAAATTTGCTGGTTCACCCCTGTGCCCACCTCGAGAGTAAAATTACAATTACATATTATACCGTATGTCTGGTCTGTTTACAACACACACCAGACATAGTATATCAACAATGAAAGCTATCTGTATTCTGCTTTTTCATAAATGAATTGTTGTTTTAAGGGTGCGGAATTTGAGCACTAAAAACGGGACATGTAGACACATTTTTATTCCAACACCATTCTGAAATTAAAGTAGAAAGGGCGTTAAATAATAAAATATTTATCAATAAAGGATCAACTTAGAGACTCCCACTACTATTATAGTAATATTTCTCGTTTGCCATAAATAATTCTCCCTCAAATCATAAAACCGCCATAAACTCGACACCTTTTTTACTATTTGTACACATATTTATCACAATTAGAAAGTAGGGTTGTCTAAGTTAATTATTCCTTATTCATTTTAGACCAAGAACGTCTTGATACGTTACTTCGTTAAAACGGCATTTTGGAATGAAATTTATATTGCAATCTCTCCATTTTGTGAATATTTAGGGGAGTTTCACAGTTAACTGGACGTTTGACAGTAGTGGTAGTGTGGCCGCTGTAATGCAGATGGCGGTAGCGCTTCAGTTTATTCTCATATTTCTAAATAGAAAGTAATAATTTAAAGATAGGACCGCCGACTAATCCTCCCAGATTTATACGGTTGCCGCTAAAGCAAAAAACCTGGAAAATTCCAAGCTGTAGAATTTGCAGCTGTGATTGAAACCAATCATAATATATTATCCGTAATCCTAATCACACTTTTGGGCGACATGTGGCAGCACTTTATAGACTTGAGCTTAAGTAAAAGAATTCGAGCAGTGCTTGCATATTATTTGCTAAGTGAAGAAGAAGATGATGATTACATTATGATGAAAACATTTCCTCCGAGAAGAGAAATGAGCCAGATATAAAGAACTAGGAATAAGGAAGGTTGTTTCCAACAATTGATTCAAAATCATTTAAAGCAAGATGACGAAAAATTTCATGAATTTTTGCGATTGACGCCGGTGAACTTTGATTTTGTTTTAAATTTGATTGAGGGTGTTATCAAGAAGATGTCGTGTAATAGGCATATTATATTGTAAAATGCATGCTGCAGATCGTAAATTGCAAGATGTTTTATCACTTGCTCAGTCAACTTTTCATCTTCTTCAGTCGAGAAATGTTTGAAGTTTGCGAAGAAATTATTAACACAAACACGTCCCGTCCAGACTTGCGATATACGTTGCGACTGCGATTTTTACTGCTCTGAGACCAGGCGACTATAGCAGTTCGGCGATAATCGCTAACGACTACGACTGTGGCGATCATAGCGTGTTGGAAAACGGATACCCACAAATTACCTTCAAGTAGTGCATCGCGATAATCGCTAAACGATGATCGTTGAGCGATTATCGCTGCAGTAGCGCCTTGGAAAACGTACCTTTAAGGTGGAGTGCGAATCACGCGACCGAAGCGTCTAGAACCTCGCGGCTATAGAAGCGCGACTTTTGCAGCGCGGCCGCGGCGACCTATTCGAGTGTCAATTAAGCGATCGTTCCCGTTTTCGTTTTAAAATTATACCTACTTACGAAATCGTGGAGAAAGCAGTATTGGCGATGCGAGAATTAGAAAATAAGGAGGAAGAGCTTTTGCTTGAGAAGTAGTTTCTAAGATAGTCTATGCACCCGAAAAGAAGAAGGTTTCCAAAATGTGTTTATTCGAACATCTTTTGAAAGACGAAAGGAAGTTTAGAGGCTATTTCGTCTTTTAACATCAATAAATTCAATTTTGTTTTATCTCTGATTGAGAAAGACTTAAAAACAATCATGTGGATTAGTCAGACACCTTATTATAGCGTTTTATCTTCAAAACAAACACAAACCACGTGTTAAATGCAACTAGTTGTAGCGGCTGTTACGACTGGACTGCTTTTTTGCAGCCGCGCCGCAACGGTCGCTGCAGTCGCTTATGTCGTCGGACGGAAATCGCATGATTGGCAATGGGTTTATTTATTTTAACGTATATCAGTGGCTAAAGCGACGTCGAAGTCGTTAGAGCCGCAGCGTCTATGGTCGCGCGGCTCTAGCCGCTTCAGCCACGTGATTCGCACTCCACCTTAACAGCTGATAAATCGCAGCCTTAAGGCCGCGCCGCCTTAGATAATTATTATGTCTATGTGGATGTATAATGTACATGGATTGTGATAAACTGCATCGTCTCCGGCTGCACGACGGAAAAATCAGTTGGTCTGCTTACTTTTTTCGTTTGACGGCGTCGGGCGCCGCAAAGGATTTGTATTAACACGTGCGTCGGCGTCGGTCGATTTGTTTTAGCAAAATAGATTAAACGTCAGTATGTCCATGTCTTCGAAACTTGTAGGGATTACGGAAGCACGGAATTATCTGTAGTAATACAATAAGGGCCGGTTGTTAGAACGTAGATCAAAATGAATTTAATTCAGCTTTCGTTGCTATGGTACTGACTTCGTGATTGGTTGTATCATAGCAACGAAAGTTGAATTAAATGTAGCATCGCGTTACATTTTGATCCGCGTTCCAACAACCGGCCCTTAGTGGTCTGGAATTGTCGGAAATTTTACGAAAGCTGTTGCGTTGCTTGGTAGCCACGAGTGTAAATTTGACAGTTAAAAGATCACGAGCGCTTGCGCGAGTGATCTTCTGTCAAATTTACACGAGTGGTTAGTAAGAGCAACAGCTTGAGTAAAATTACCTAAAAATTCCAGACCACGAATTGTATTTAACAAGATTATTTTTTGAATCGAAGCAAGGTATTTCAAAACGAAATTTTATTTCAATTAATTCACATACAAAGAAATGTGTTGGGAATATTTGACGTTTGGCAGGTACTAAAGTAACTAGATTATATATTATAAATGCACCTACAAATTCGCAACTATGGCAGCTTATCAACAAGCAAAATTATCAAAAAAATTACCGAAATAATACACGCTTCTAGACCCAAATGAAATGTTCCTATTGGTCAATTTGACGATGAAAAAAATAATCGGATTTAGATTGTTGTTAAAAGTGTGAAAATGTGCGCAAAACGTAACTTATTACAGACTATTTATTTGAAACTTACTTGAAGAATTTTTATGCATAATTTTTAATTTTAGGACATTTGACTGAAAATTTTAACCTCCCCCCCCACACGCACATACAAGCGCACGAGCCCACCTTTACATTCAGTGAAACTCGGTATGCCCCCTCAATTTATTTGTAGGTCTAGTTACGTGCCTGCACATGTAAAATTCTTAAAACGGTAAGTCGATTCAACGTATGTGACAAATATTTTTTAGAAAATAGTTTATTTGGTTAAAAATAGTGTGTGCATTAAAAAATACCGTTTTTTATCGTTTATGAAAAAATAAATTCAAAACGGAACCTAAATAAAAAAGTTACTAAATGCATATCATACGGTGTTTTTCCGTAGTACGGCATACTTTTATGAAGAAAACTTCGGTTAACTCTTAATGTAGGTATTAACAAAAAGCAAACAACGTTTTCTTCAAAACACACAAAAGGGCTCAAAAGAACATCTTACATTATTTGGAAAATTGTCATGGCAGTTTAAATCTTTTGCACAGTTAGGTAATAGGTACTGCAACTTATCCCGCACTGCGGCACACAGAAAAGTGTTAATTTCCGAAATAAATGAGCTGTGAGGAAATGCACCGCTTTAAAGTGATTTGCGCAGACTCGATGACTAGATGCAGAAAGAACGTTACTTTTATTTAAGAATTTGCGGTTCTCGTTGAAATTTAGAAACTTTGGCACCATCTCCTACATTTATTTTTAAATATGAAAAAAATATGAAAATAAAAAAATAATAGAAATACATATCAACTTACCAAACTGACGGAAACCGAATTTAAAATTTTAAATAAGAATTCGACAAGAACTTGCTCCAACAACTACTCCCCTGGCAAATGCCGCGACAGGTATTGAATTACAGAGCAAGTCCTTGACGATTACGTGTACTAAACGGAAGCACAACAACAGGAAGCCCCCACTATTAACTACTGTGGGCAAGATGAATCCATTAGATGCTCCTAGCGTACACAAAAGCAGTACAGTGCCCTGCTATGGCCAAATATAATGAAGAAGAAAAGAAATGATTTGGTTTGTTTCATTTAAAATTTTGTTTTTTGGATATTCACATTTTTGTTACCGAAAATCTAAGACAACAATCTAAAATTTAGCCCCGTCATTCGATGTGTGAATTAGTAATAACTTTTATCCTAGGGTCTCAAGTTTTAACACATTGCGAATATCTCCTTAATTAGATTGTTTCAAGCAACATATTTAAACATAAAATACCGAAGCATTTCTTAGGTCCTTAATAAAAATAGATTTAAATCCAAAATACTAATCATTGTAAAACTTAAATACGAACAACTACTAAAATCAGCTATTCTCCAAATTTAATGTGACTGTGGGTAGAAAAGACATGAAGAAGCAAACATGGCCAAACGTCTGTTCCCCGCTTACTTTTTTATTGTTGGGACTGTCATTGTAATATCTATACTTGATCACGAAGATCATGTTTATTTAGTACCTGTGTTGTGAATACTCGGCAGGTTATCGCGAACCCTGTCTGTACAGACTTGCTGTTCGTATACGTGTTCGATGTTAAATATTCGAAAACACAAACCAGGTGTTTGTAAGACTAAATATATTTTAATTACTCTTAGGGAGCAAAACAAATGTTGACATATTTTGATACTAAATGCTAACAAATAGAACAAAAAAAAATATATATGAATGTTTCTTTGCCAAATTAATCTGTTCCAATTTCATTTGACAAATAACTAATAAGTGTCTTATTATGAAATAACAAGAAAAACTGTACTATTAAGCATCGTTGTCATAATGTTGTCTGTTTTACATGATATACCTATATTACCAATTGTTTTTAATTTACTACCAATACATTATTTTGTGTACCTACCTAACGTGAACAAAGGAATACTTTCTACTAAGCATTATTTTAAATTGGGTAGGATTTAAGCGCCCACTACTTATTGCATACGTAAGTACTCTGAGCATTAAAACGAATAACTTGCGCATTAATCAGCATTTGTGGACCCTGTGTTAAGATGCCTTCTTGATAAAACATAAAAGGATCCTTATGGCGTGACCTGACCTGACCTGACCTGACCTCCACCTGACAGAAGTAAAAGTACCAAATTTTAATGCGAAGATATCAAATCTAATGCTCATTTTTTAAATTGTCCCTTTTTAAATTGAGTAATAACCTTTAGAGAAACGAAAATTCTTATTATATTATTATAGGCTTGGTCTACTTCCACGCTAACGTGAACGCAATTTAATCTCTTTCCTTCCACATGAATACGAAACAGACCACTTTGCTGACGGAAACTTTTTAAAACAGACCCCAGAGTTGACGCACGCATTTCAAACAGACCCCTTAGCTGTCCTCGCACCAGACACACGCATTTTTTGCACAAAAAATAATGTAAAAACGTGAGAGAAAAACTAACCTCTCCGGGAGGCATTTAGGCATTCCGTAATGGTATTTAGCACCTAGGACTTTTTCATTGGTCAGATTGAAACTACCACATCGAGTGCCAAACGCACATACACAATGTCTATCTGTGCGAATTACAGAATGGCCCTGTAGTGGTAAGTTGTAATTATTTTTATTGTGATGTTGTAGCAGTTATCTTTATCTTGAAAAATGAATTTTCCAGATATTTTCAAGTATATTAAGGTAGCCGAGAATAGTTTTAAATGAAATTTATTCGCAGAGTGCGATATTTTGAAATGGATAGAACTTTATTCAAATATACTCAGTCAAGTAAAACGAATTCTCCTCATTATGTTTGCAGGTAGTTTCAAGATTTAGCTGGATAGGTCGATGTGCCTATTAAAGTTGAATGTTTTGTAAATACAGACCTTTTATTCTAACGCAATATGTTTAATCTGAACATTCAAACTGTACGTACCACTCAGGGCCGTGCGTGCTAAGGCTATGTGCAAGCGTGCGACCGCACAGGGCAGCCGCTTTTTAGGGGCAGCTAATGGAGAACGGCTAATCTCGAACTCGGTCGGGCAAGAAAAATTCTTACAAACGTTAAAAAAATAATTTTTATTGCCAAATTTATAGCGAATGCCGCCACCTTGCGGGCTGCAGATGTGTGGATCCGGATCGGCATTGGGCCATTGGGCGCCCTGTCACTAGAGGTCGCCTCGCCATATAACTATGAACTGGCGCACCAATGACAAAGTAACTTCAGTTCAGCTTTCAGCGATGCTCTGTGTCCACAAGTACGAGTATTAAGCTATGTACCTGTATGTAAACAGTATGTGTTCCTATTATAATATGTTCTTGATACAGTATACAGGGTGATCTATAATGAGTGTAACAAACTTCTAGGGTAGATAGAATACTTAAAAATAATGCGAAAAACACATAATTATTTCTCTCTGAAACTATGCTTCGTAAGCAAAAAATAAAAGAGAGATTTTTTCTTGTAAATAAAACAAAGATTCAAATATTTTGCAACATATCAGTAGCGTAACATAGTTTCGGTAATAAATGTGGTCTCCCCACCTCGTAGTGACGCCACTGGTGAGAGTACAAAACTCAAAATTTACAATTTAGTAAATAACTTCAATAAATTATTATGTCCAAAATTCCAAATGAATAGCTCCGGTAGTTTTCCAGATATTTAAAAAAATTACATTTTTTTAAGAAATTTCAACACCTTGTATCTCGCTTAGCCGGCATTTTTAGTCATACGTTGATTAAGGTTTATCGCATTATTTTTAAGTATTCTATCTAGCCTAGAAGTTTGTTACACTCATTATAGATCACCCTGTATACAGGGTGATTCAGAACGGGCGTGCCAAATTAAAATGGGTGCTAGAGGAACTCCAAATAAGACGAAAAATTTATATGAACATATGTTCTAAAGTGACTACTAACAAAGATACAGGGTGTAAAAGTTTTAATATTTTTTAAAATATCGTAATGTAATAATTGATGTGTTTTCTCGTTCTTCTTGTTAGTTTTGTTAGCGTTATTCTTAAGAAACAATTTTTTTCAATTTTCACTTTCCTTGCATATCGGTGAAGCAATTATTGCATTTTGGAAAATTTCAGTGCATGTGCACGATTTCACAAAAAGCTATTTCATTCAAAAACTAAGCATTTTACGAAAAATTTTGAAGATACCAATTTCTTCCCAAATTGAACGTAGATTTCAAATACATTAAAATCACCTGCAGTCGCCAGTGGCGTAACATTGGATTGGGGAAATAAATAAACGGCCTACCCCGTAGCAACGCTACTGATGGGGCTAGCAGAGCAAAATTTTTTGGAAAATTAGAACTTGGCAAATGAAAACGTCTCCTTAAATTTCAACTCAATAACTTTCCTAGTTACTAAGATAATAAAAAAATATTTAAGAAATATTAAAACTTTTACACCCTGTATCTTTGTTAGTAGTCACTTTAGAACATATGTTCATATAAACTTTTCGTCTTATTTGGAGTTCCTCTAGCACCTATTTTAATTTGGCACGCCCGTTCTGAATCACCCTGTATGTATTTCTTTACCTATCTAATTTGTACTTTAGGACACCTTTACTCATATTCTGTTAGCAAAAAATAATTATAATTCACATATGTATAAGGCAGTCAACTTAAGTTTTGTACAGGGCAGCCAAAAGTCTTAGCACGGCCCTGGTACCACTGAAATGGATAATCGTGGAGCAGAAGATAGAGTCGATTATTCGCTTCACTAAAAACTTCCGCTTGTAGGATATCAATTGCCACTGCTAATAAAAATCTCAGAAGCACAGTTGCAATGGTCAAGTAGTACATATACTTATTTATAATTGTTGTATTGTTAATATTGCAGTAAAAAGTATTTGTGTCACCATGCAAGTTCTCGCAGGGTACATTCGATATGTAATAAAAAGGGAAAGTCAAAAAATTGCGAGTCTTTCATACCTGCGCCCATCCGAAGGAATTAGATCTATGTTTCAAACTTATTTTGAAGGTGGCTTGGGAATCAAAGAATCACTTGATTATCATGAAATTTGGGACAATTTTGTGAAAAACGCGTAAATACTTACTTACTTGACTTGACTTGACAAAAATTTACTATTTAAATAGGCAATAAATAATTTATTATAATAACTAGTTATAACGTCATAAATATTATTTAAATATGCATGCATGCTTTGAATGTGTGTGGAAAACCAACTGGTTTCCTCCTTCTGGGACTCATCAGTATGGTGCTTTCACCTACACACTCAAACCATGCAATTTAACTTGCTATATATACTGCCGCGCTTGGGACAGATATCAGCAAATAATTGTTTCTTGCTGATATCTGATATTCCAAGCGCGGCAGTATTATACAGGAAGTTAAATTGCATGGTTTGAGTGTCCCAGAAGGACGGAACCAGTTGGTCTGCGGTTTCCATACACATTCAAAACATGCAATATTTAAACAAAGACCTGCTAATAAGCACGTACATATACATAGAGACACATTATGAATGCTTCAAAGCCGCCTTAGGTGGGGTAGCATTCTGTAACGTCTAGTAGTACAAAAAATCTAGCTTTAGTACTATAATTCAATGCCTGGTGAGGTATTTGCCCGAGGAGTAATTATTAACCTCATAATCAGTTTAATCTACCTATGTAAGCTGTGGCACTTGGCTTGTTTATTTACATTACTTTTGTTCAATCCTGCCATAGAAACATGTTGTTTCACCCTTAAATACTATGCGAGAAAACATTACTTTTGTTCACTCACTTCGTTTCTTTGGCAACGGGTGGGCGAAAGCAGTGAGCGAAAGTACTTTCGTTCACTCTTATTACTTTCACCCACTCCATTTCTCAATAAAATTACAAAAATATTCAAAATTAATCATTCAAATTGACATGGCAATTTATGATGGTTTCTGTCAATAATAAACTAGCTCAATTGTCAAAAAATTTTATTTGTTTGCGTTTTAATAAATTTGGGCATACATTCAAAATTAATTAGATATTTATTTCATATTAAGTAGGTACTGTCAACATTTCTATTACGTAATATGAAAATTTTTACAGAGTTAAAGCCAATACTTTTAAAAAATATAGCAATGAAACTTACGTGCTATATAAGTAATATCTACTTTTTCAAAAACAAATTAAATTGTCTTCAACATAGAATATGTGGACCACAAAGAAGATGGCTCGTAATTTTCTACCAATCCATTAAAATAGGCTAAGATTACTTCCTCCGTTATAAGATGAACTTTCTTTGTATGCATCAAATCACGGAATTTTGTCAGCTCGTTCATATACCTTCCTTTAGACTTCTGAGGCAATTGTATGCAGCGGCATCAGCTTCTTTTAATATCCTCCGGTAAAATTAAATCGTAATTTTTTCCATATTTTCTCAGTAAAATCTTATTTTAGGTACAAATTTAGCTGAAACGTACAAAAATTGACTTCTTCTAGCTTGTTTATTATTTATAGTAACGGTAACCCTTGGTTTAGTATAGATAATGGTTCGACACTCCGAGAACCGATATTCGTCGCCTTCTGCGCATGTGGACAAACTTGTTGAGAACCTCTGTAGTCAGGAGTGTCGGATTCTTTTCGCTTTGTGACACTGCCAATTGCCAATATGTCAATTTAGCAACGTCAGTTAATTGCCATTAAATAAATTTTAGGATTTAATTCCCAATTTTTTCGTTAATATAAAGTGTTTAAACACGAAAGTGTTCTTGCATGAACTATTTTGGTTTTTACGTAATGCCCAAATAGGAGTCAACTGCAAAACGGCTAATTTCCAGATCAGATTTCTTGTAGTTTCAATTTCAAATTCATGATCTGGTCACAGATTTTCAATTTCTATTCCAAATACTATTTAAATTGTAATTTACGCTTTCAGGTATGTTATTCTTTTGATTTTCCCATAAGTTATTCTCACATTGGAGCAAAACAACATTCAAATTCAACCAAAAATTTTGATCTTCCACATAGTTTGACAGCAAATTCCTACTATGCCGTTGCTACGAGCAAATAATGCTCGTAGTGTAGTTGACGGCTGACGGTAACCGGCGATTTTAGAAAAATACGGTAGTTCGCGACAAAACACCCCAGAGTTCCACATACTGACGTCAGTATGTCCCATACCAGTGGCCCCCAAAAGCTGCGTAATGGCCAATCACCCTTTATACTAAACCAAGACGGTAACCATAACAATGATGAACCACGCTCTATGTTATTATGTTGTATTTGTATACCTGCCCAATTGTCAGACCAATTTGAATTATTAATTTTGAATATTTTTGAAATAATATTTAGTTCAGTGGCAGGATTGAACAAAACGTTATACAGCACTCGTGGAGAAACCGTTTCGCTCACTTATTTGCCTTTGCACACTCGCCTGGCGGCTCGTGTGCAAATCTGGAAAATTGCGTGAGCGAAATTTTCAGTTTCTCCACTTGTACTGTACAAAGAACCCTACGATTTTTGTAAAATAGGTTTTTTAACGCACAATGCTTAAATCACTGCATAACATTTATTTGTTGTTCACAAAAAATAAAAGAAATGAAAGTTATCAAAAATATGTAATTTTAATCTATTTATGGTAAACTAATACACGAATCGAATAAGATAAAAAATTATGAAGAAAACATGTTTAGCAAATATTAATCTATATACCGGGTGGGGATTTAGTGTGTAATCGGCTCATATCTCTGGAACTATTTAAGATATCAAAATGAAATTTTGCACGAATGTGGGGAACCACATGGAGCATTTCTCAAAATTATTTAGATATATACAGGATGTTCACATTCTAAGTACCAGACCAAAGTTCTATTTCTTTAAATGGAAACCCTATGTGTCCTTGCATAATATGGATTCTCCATAAAATTCCATGAAAATTGATATACTACATGATGTAATTTTGACTAAGGAATGTTGAGATATTGACATTTTTGTGCCATTATTGTCCCAAATTTATGACGCTACTGACGCATACTAACCAAAGCCACCTAAAATTTCTTTATTGAAATAGGTTCACACACTGCTGTATTTTCGAAATTTATAAATGATTTTATCATAATACTTGAGCAAATACAGGGTGGTTAAGTTACGCAAAACAGAATTTTTCTCAAAAATTTCAAATGGAACACCATGTATATTATTTGTATGATTGATGGTCATTTTACTAAGCTTTTTATTGATGTGGATATTGTCAAGTCTACCAGTAAAAGTTTCGACAGAATGCACAATTGAATTATAAAAATGTAGAGTTTCGTTAATATTTTACATTATTTCTGACGATCTCCCCTATTTTGTCACCCAAAACTCCAAAAAAGGTCTGCATTTTGTTTCTATAAAATATTTAGCAAATGAAGTTTACATTAACACAAAAAATCCCATTGGAAGATTATTTCTTAAAGATAATATTTTCTTCCATGGCAATCCTTGTTTAAACATTATACCCGACTTTAACAAGACATTATACATATACATTTAAGAATATAACCATCAAGAAACAATTTTACAATAAGATTTATTGTCTTTATATTGATACCAATTTGCAAATACAAAATATAAACATTATTGTGAGTTTTGAGCAACATAATAGGGGGAATTCGCCAAAAAGAGTATAAACTAATAATGAAATTCCAAAATTTTGATGTTCAATCGTAATATCTGCCGAAACTATCAGTAGTAGACCTGGCAATATCTACATCAATTAAAAGCTTATTTAACTGACTGTCAGTTGTGCAAATAATATACATGGTATTCTATTTGAAATTTTTGGGAAAAATTCCCTTTTTCATAACTTAACCACCTTGTATAATCCTAAGTATTATGGTGAAAGTATTTATAGATTTCACAAATACAGCAGTGTATAAACCCCTTTCAATAAAAAATAATTAGGTGGCTATGGTCAGTAGACGCCAGTAGCGTCATAAATTTGGGACCATAATGACACAAAAATGTCAATATCTTAACAGTCCTTACTCAAAACCACCTCATGTAATATATCAATTTTCATGAAATTTTATGGGGAATCGAAATCACGCAAGTACTTGTGGGGTTTCCATTTAAAGAAATAGAATTTTAGTCTGGTACTCAGAATGTGAACAACCTGTATATACACAAATAATTTTACGAAATGTTCCATGTCGTTCCCCACATACGTGTAAAATTTAATTTTGATATCTTAAGCAGTACCAGAGATATGAACCGATTACACACTAAATCCCCACCCGGTATATAAAACACAAAAAAAATGTTTCTTCCTACCTACCTATGTCCGTTATAGACTCCGAAACGGCTGGACCGATGTTGTTGAAATTTTCAGGCAATCTTCAGATTAGTCCAGCGGGTGTTCCTGTGAAGTTTGGTAGCGATCGGATCAACAGAATTTTTTTTATACGTTTATGTGTAGCCGGCGCGGGTCGCTATAATTTATAAAGTAACAATTGACAGCAAACGTCATTCGCAGTTTATCAAATTTCAAACCATTTTACCACAATTATTTCTTCTGAGGCAGCAACGCGCCGGGTACCAGCTAGTACAAAATATGCGCCGTCAACACACATAATGTCTGTACAAGGTGTGGATTTATAAATAAAAATGTTATTTCCTCCCTAACTCTTAAGAGTCTGTAACAGAATTGCAACTTTAGATAAAGGTACGTTTGGTTCAATTGACCTATTTTGACAGCTAGATTCACTGGTGGCATTTATGCTACTTCGTTCATGAACACCTGTATTATCATGTGATTATAGTTCTTTCGGTTATTGAGACTTATGCATTGTTTGTTACAGAAATATTCAATAAACTTGGGTGGCAAATAGTTTATAATCATACATAAGTCGTTTTTGTTCTGTGTTAAATTTACCCGCTGGATGGCTATACATAGTATAAACATTGTCTCTACATATTATACGCAATGCTCTAAAGTTATTATAATGTAATTAAATAAGGACGCCGAACTTCTACATACAAAATGAGATTTTTTTTATTTTCACTATAGAGATTTTGGAAACCAGCAGAGATAGAAGGTAGGTTAAATGAGGAAAGAAGTGCAGTTCTTTGAGCTTAATAAATAAGCAAATTCAAATTTTCTAAAATTTGCATAGTCTTCTAGATAAAATGGAAAAATCAAATTTTGCGAGATTTAAAATATTTTCTAGCCGGATTGTAACACAAAATATGAAAAAATTCCAAAAGAAAAAGTTGTACAGAATTAGACTTAGTACTATCTAAAATAATCAAAAGTTGTATTATACCGGTCGTGTTCGAGAAATAATGCAAACTCATTTTTTAAAGGAAACCATATGCGATTATGGCACCACTAAATAGGATATTTTTGCTAATTTCTGAGATATAACATTGTCCATACTTATTTGAAAAAAATCAGCTTTAGGGTATAAAATGCATGAAAATAAAAAAAAAACAGAAACTGCAAGTTGAAGGTTTACTACGCCACTGTGATTCACTTGTATGTACCGGGTGTCCAAATAAGAAAGGATGTCGGCCCATATCTAAGGAACCATTCATGGTACAGCTATGGGAAAGAAAAACTAATAATAAAAGTGGCCAAGAGAATTCGCTGGGAATTATTTTCAAGTTTCTAAATTTGCTGCTAGAGGGCGTAATAGTCATAGTCGACAAAAAACATGGTTTTCTCTGAAATATACCCAGATAAAGTAGATCAAAAATATGAGTATTGCAATCTTGAATATATTTAGAATAATTTTGGTTTACCACTTCTTGCTCTAGCTCATCAAATAGCAGCGGAGGGGGAAGGGGAACGATTGATTGTGAAGATGCTTGTAACTTCGGTTTGGTTCAACATAATTTGGAAAACTTGGTCTCGTTGAAAAGAGGTCTCTTCGGTTAATTATATGCTTTTATGAGCTAGGTTGTTTTAGTTCTGTAGAGATCGCTAGGGGGCGCTGTTTTAAAGGCCAGCAAACTTTTCCAAATTTCTTGAAAATTTTAAATGGAATGATATAATAATTATGACCTAGTTAAAAAGAGGATAGAATGATGAAAGGAATAGTGAAAACTGCGCATTGATATCTTTTTTCTAACCGAAGATATAAACAAATTAGTGTTAGGATTGAGAGGATGAGGCCAAAAATTGTTGGTAAGTCCCCGTTCAACGTTTGCAATTATTATGTAGTAGTGATAAACTTGTGTATACTTTGATGCCAATATAAAAATTATGCAAATATGATAAAATAGCTTTTACTATAGTTTGGAGAAAGTCTCCCATCTTCCGAAAATTTAAATATTTTTAGATACACTCGACATTGTACTGATTTTTTTTTGTTTCAACGCCAACTTATTTTACAAATATATTGCGCACACAATGGTTGGATCTGTAACTTTGGCGTAAATTCACTATGAATTCTTAATAAGTTAGGTAACCTCACAAGCCAAAAGACAGTTACACAGCACACCCTTGAGGACGCTAACTTTGTGCTCGAAATATGTGTTGAGTTTAATGACTGTGTCACTGTCTTTTGGCGTGTGAGGTTATCTTCTTAAGAATTCATAATAAATATTGCAATTTACAAGAGTATATTTTAATACTTAAAACATAGGTATTTTAGATTTTTGCTTTAAAAATTGGTCATTTCCACATTTAAAATGGCCACGAAGAAGCAACATATAATTTTAATGATTATGATATTTTCAAAACGTCTTTTATATTTGGTGGCAGGTATAAAGGTTAGTAATTAACCCGTCCTCCCGCCCCTAAAACTCTTGTCCATATCTCCGGTTAAAAAAAATATATCGATGTGCAGTTTTCACTGTTTCTCTCGTTATTTTGTCCTCTTTTTAATTAGTTTATAATTATAAAACCGTTCCATTTAAAATTTTCAAGAAAATATGAAAAGTTTGCCGATCTTTCAAACAACGCCCTCTCGTAATCACTACAGAACAAAAATGACTTAAATTATAAAAGGATCTGATTAAAGGAAGATAGCGCTTTTCAACGAGACCAAGTTTGCCAAATTATGTTGAACCAAACCGAAGTTACAAGCATCTTCACAATCAATCGTTCCCCTTCCCCCACCGCTGCTATTTGATGAGTTAGAGCAAGAAGTGGTAAACCAAAATTATACAAAATATATTCAAGATGGCAATATTCGTATTTTTGATCTACTTTATCTGGGTATATTTTAGAGAAAATCATATTTTTTTGTCGACTATGACTATTACGCCCCCTGGCAGCAAACTTAGAAACTTGAAAATAATTTCCAGCGATTTCTTTTGGCCACTTTTATTATTATTTTTTCTTTCCCATAGCTGTACCATGAACGGTTCCTTAGATATGGCCGGCGTCCTTTCTTATTTGGACACCCGGTACATACTTATTTTATTTTTTTTTTTAATGAAAAAGTTACAATCATAATAAGTTTTCAGAATTAGAAATATCCATGATTATTTGTAATAAAAAACATACTCTAAATCGCTGTAAAGTAAATGTCAAAATTAACGACAGCTAATGATATCTTGAGGGTCTTTTGTTTTCCATGGATAACTTACATATTTCATTGCCTAGTTTAAAATGAAAAATGCTTATATCTCCTTATATTTTTTAAAATAAACATAGAATATGATATATCGCCGAAATCAGCAAAAATATCCTATTTAGTGGTGCCCTAGTCGCATATGGTATCCATTAAAAAACATAAGTTTACATTATTTCTCGAACACGGCTGGTATAATTAGACTTTTGACCATTAGAATTAGTAGTAAATCTAAGTCTGCGTAACATTTTTCTTCACCATATTTTCATATTTTGCGTGACAAGCGAGCTAATTTTTTTTTATCTGGCAGAATTCGGTTTTTTTATTGTACCTATCTAGAAGACTATGCAAATTTTCAAAAGTTTGAATTTGTTTATTTATTAAGCTCAAAGAACTACACTTCTTTCCTCATTTAACCTACCTGATGATTTCCAAGATCCATGTTGTGAAAATCAAAAAAAAACTCATCCTGTATAAAAATGGCATTCTGCACGCGAGTTTCGCACCGATCTACATTCTCTATACGCGTTTGGCACTCGATCGCCTATTGGGTGGTAGTTTCAATCTGACCAATAAGGAAGTCATAGGTGCTAAATACCATCACGGAATGCCTAAATGCCTACGGGAGCCGATCCCACCTGGCCCGAGAATACCAAACTACCAGTTCTATGCGATACCTACCTACCTACCACCTACCGACGCTGCTGGTTTTACTAACGAAATACTTAAACGTGGGTACTGAGTATAACGTATAACTATGATTATGTTTTTCATCGTCAAAAAAATTGGCCAATAGAAAAATTTCATTTGGGTCCCGTAGCGTGTATTATTTCGGTAATTTCAATAATTTTGCTTGTTGATAAGTTGCCATAGTTGCGAATTTGTAGGTGCATTTATAATTTATAATCTATACTTTGGCCGCCGAACAGATAGAGTGATCACCCTGCAAGAATGTGCTCTAGCGGGGCCAATATTAATTTATGACGACCGAATTGGAGTAACGCGACTTCGTTGGGTCTAAAGGCGGCACATCACTGTAGTTCGGTCGTCAAAATTCATATTGGTCCCGCCTAGAGCTCGCGATTGCAGGGTGATCGCTCTATTTGTTCGGCGCCGGCGGCCCGAATATAGTTACTTTAGTACCTGCCAAACGTCAAACATTCCCAACACCTTTCTTTGTATTATGAATTAATTGAAATAAAATTCGTTTTGAACAAAAAATAATCTTGTCGAATATAATTCGTGGTCTGGAATTTTTAGGTAATTTTACTCAAGCTGTTGCTTTTACTAACCACTCGTGTAAATTTGACAGAAGATCTTTTAACTGTCAAATTTACACTCGTGGTTACCAAGCAAAGCAATAGACTGTTTTAGAATGGCCTGATTTTGACAGGCCGCCATTTTCTGTTGGAGGGCTGAGCATGGATAAACAACATTACACACGTGAGTGTTACCAAAATTTGAACAGATTTGATGCCAAACAAAGTGGTGATGTTTAGAGTTCATGTAATTTAACTCAAAATAACGAAATAACGTTTGCAATAGTGAAACCAGTCATATCATTTTAAGAATTTTCATTCAATTCTCGGCGTAAAGCGATCTACATTCTCTATACGCGTTTGGCACTCGATCACCTATTGGGTGGTAGTTTCAATCTGACCAATAAGGAAGTCATAGGTGCTAAATACCATCACGGAATGCCTAAATGCCTACGGTAGCCGATCCCACCTGGCCCGAGAATACCAAACTACCAGTTCTATGCGATACCTACCTACCTACCACCTACCGACGCTGCTGGTTGCAATTTTTACTAACGAAATACTTAAACGTGGGTACTGAGTATAACGTATAACTATGATTATGTTTTTCATCGTCAAAAAAATTGGCCAATAGAAAAATTTCATTTGGGTCCCGTAGCGTGTATTATTTCGGTAATTTCAATAATTTTGCTTGTTGATAAGTTGCCATAGTTGCGAATTTGTAGGTGCATTTATAATTTATAATCTATACTTTGGCCGCCGAACAGATAGAGTGATCACCCTGCAAGAATGTGCTCTAGCGGGGCCAATATTAATTTATGACGACCGAATTGGAGTAACGCGACCGTTGGGTCTAAAGGCGGCACATCACTGTAGTTCGGTCGTCAAAATTCATATTGGTCCCGCCTAGAGCTCGCGATTGCAGGGTTATCGCTCTATTTGTTCGGCGGCCCGAATATAGTTACTTTAGTACCTGCCAAACGTCAAATATTCCCAACACCTTTCTTTGTATTATGAATTAATTGAAATAAAATTCGTTTTGAACAACGTTGCTTCGATTCAAAAAATAATCTTGTCGAATATAATTCGTAGTCTGGAATTTTTAGGTAATTTTACTCAAGCTGTTGCTTTTACTAACCACTCGTGTAAATTTGACAGAAGATCTTTTAACTGTCAAATTTACACTCGTGGTTACCAAGCAAAGCAATAGACTGTTTTAGAATGGCCTGATTTTGACAGGTCGCCATTTTCTGTTGGAGGGCTGAGCATGGATAAACAACATTACACACGTGAGTGTTACCAGAATTTGAACATATTTGATGCCAAACAAAGTGGTGATGTTTAGAGTTCATGTAATTTAACTCAAAATAACGAAATAATGTTTGCAGTAGTGAAACCAGTCATATCATTTTAAGAATTTTCATTCAATTCTCGGCGTAAAGCGACTAAGTTTAAGTTACGCCCCTTTTTTGGTGCCAAATGGTAACACAAACATCTGCTTTGTTATTCATCCTCTTCTTCCCTCCAATAAGCTTTAAAACAAACAAATGTGTGCCCTCCAGCTGTCAATTGTGTGACGTCATTCTAAAATGATCAGTTGCTTTCGTAAAATTTCCGACAATTCCAGACCACTTATTGTATTACTACAGATAACATTTCGCGTGTACCTATATAATTTTTTAGTTTTGCGTTCACGCTTGCGTGGAATTAGACACTACCTATATTATATTTCGTTTCTAAACAATGTAACTGCAAAGTTACAGAAAAGTGTAAATTTGACGTGAATTATTACATTTATCCAGATAAGTTGATAAGTTGATCACTGATTAATATGTTTTACAACATCTTACATTCCCAACTATCTGAGAGCAGTTATCTACTCTGGGCGCACCCCTGCCTCTTCTTATCCGTATTTCCGACTCTAGTATGTCGCGAACTCGGAAGGTGTCCTACCATTCTGTCTCTCCTTTATCCTTTATCTATCAATGGCATCTTCATCATGCTTTTGTAGCGCCACATTTCAAACTCTTCTATTTTTCAGATCCGCTTCTCCTATTGTCCAAGTTTCGCACCCCTACAATTCCGTACTCCATACGTGATGTTTAAGAATCTCTCCCGAGGGTCTATATATTTACCGTTCCCGATCTTTGTTTATTTTTGTTAAATGCAACTCGTCCCTGCGCTATTCCTCGTTTTATATATCTAGTGCTCCTGTACTCGCGAGTTATTTGACTTCCTAAATAAGAGAAATCTGCGATTTCCTCTTTCTTCTCTAACACTTTCGCTGCGGCTATTTGTGTAGAGTGCGCGCGCGTTCTGTGCGGTTATTTTACTGCGTAGTATGCGCGGTATATAGATAGATATCGTGCGCACTTCGTGTTTTTGAAGGTACTTATTGGTTTTTGGCCTTTATTTTGTGTATATGAACGACTTGGAAGATAATAACATAGCAGACAACATGAATAGGGTGGAAAAATATTGGCTGTGGATCGAACGAGTCCCATCTTCATTTTCATCTTCCAATAAAAATTTCCTCCAACTCCCC
This sequence comes from Xestobium rufovillosum, assembly GCA_963966045.1. Taxonomy (NCBI): domain Eukaryota; kingdom Metazoa; phylum Arthropoda; class Insecta; order Coleoptera; family Ptinidae; genus Xestobium; species Xestobium rufovillosum. Next base: position 14,991,732 of record OZ014492.1, on the reverse strand, counting down.
TCTGGTTTCTAGTATAGTATTTTCCGAATTTCGGTTTAGGCAACGGCATTGTGAATAAATCATCTACACCCAGTCACACGTAGAAAAATACTGATAAGAGTCAGAGGGAACGTAATTTGTTATACTGAAATTGGGGGGGGGGGGGGGGGGCAACTGCACTCCCACCCCATCATCAAATTAAAAATCATTGGATGTTAAATGTAATGGATGCGCAGAAACACCTCCTACTGCATCCCCCGCCATCAAAAATATATTTACACCACCAGCAGTTAAAACCTAAACAGGAACATAAACTTACATCATTCGCAAAGGGGCACGTTTTCTTGGCGGTGTAAATTTACATCATTAGTAGCGAAAGGGCTAGGGCTATTCTGTCTTTAACAATATTAATCGCATCTTCAAAAAGGTACGTTACATAGAATAAACAGAAAATTGATGGGCCCAAAAATTTAATCAAGATCATTAATTCCCTATGGTTAATTAATTGCATTGATTTTTATTGAGTTTCCGGACCTCTCCATTTTTTGTTAATTTCATGTAGGTCTCACATAACGTAAAACTGTAAATCAGGATTTGACTGTCGCTCAGAAATTTCGATTTTTCTTGGAAAACGTAACGTCCTATCGAACGCTGCGTTCTATTGAGTTTCGACTAGAGAGTCTTCTACAGATGAAATTGAACGATCTTTCACATTTTTTTACAAAATTCGTGAAATTTCAATACCCGAATACGTTTTTTGATAAAAACATTCATAGTTACCCCTCAATCCCAGCCATTGGAAATAACAGGCGACAATTTTCTGTATCAAATAATTTGCTTTAAGATGACAAGTTTTTCAGCGCAGTATCTACCATGAATTTGTGGTGAGCGCTTATTTAGTAATAAGAGAAAATTATATTTTAACATTGGAAATGTTTATGTTCGTATATGGGGGTCCAGTTACGAGTTTTCGTTCAAGGCCAAAAGACAGCGGTGTCGCTACGTCACGTAAAGCAATTTATTGGGTTTTTCGCCTGTAACGCTTTTATTTGTAGAGTTAGAAAAAACGTTTCAATACTAAAAATGCTTCTTATGATTCGTTTTATATTCTGAGAATATAAGGTATCTCAATTTCGTCGAGTTGAGCTGGAAAATAATTATTTTAGCTCCAGAATCAGATCCGCTACCGGTTTCACCACGAACGCTGCTAAAACGGTGCAAGATAAAAGAAAATTGCACGTAAACATTTTTGTAGAGCGCAAAATTTACTAAAAGAAAGTCCGCGAGAGGGTGTAAGTACCTCCAATAGTTCAGGAGTTACAGACGCCCAAATGTTTGTACGATTTATTCGCACAACTTTGGACACTCGGATCTCCTATGTATTTACATCCTCCCGCGGACTTTTTTTTTGTAAATTTTGTGCTCTACAAGTTTTTTTATATGAAGTCGTAGAAAGTGACAAATTTCATAAGAGCGTGAAATTTTATGCACGAGGCGTAGCCGAGTGCAGAAAAGAAATCACGCGAGTTTAAAGGAAATACACTTTCCATCGAGTTATGTACACTATTTTTCCCACGATGAAAAGCTAATTATGTTTTATGTATGGTGTCATCATTTCCAATGTCCCGATGGTTGCAAGGATTGCGAAATCTGTGAATTTTTTTTAAATTCAACATCCTGTGCTCAAAAATGAAGCGTTCTATGGCCCATAATTATATAACATTTTATTTATAAAATGAGATCCTCTAACGACTGTAGAATTTCTAATAGAACCTGGGACACCCTATATATAAAAGATGGCCTATTTCCTATTATTTTTATATGTACTTATAAGTATTTCAATAATGTGTAAATTAAACTCGCCCGGGAATTTATTTCAAAATTAAGTGGTGTTAACCAATCAACATGTTTTAAATGATACCTCTACCAATATAAAACAAACTAAAAACCCGGTGTCCAGGCAAGGAATCCAACCCTCGCTATCCCATCCGAATACAAGTACCAAACCACTGCGCTATTCCACGCACGCTTTAGGGTGTCACTAATCGGCTACTAAGTCTGCATTCGCCCAGGAGTCGGAGTTTTGAGAAGTATCTGATGCAGATAGGTGTGCAACTATGATTTCTCAAAGCACACGCGTAGCATGTGTACGACAACGGGCGTATTTTCTGCTGATATACTATTTTCGTAAACGTTCTTGGCACCACACTTTCGTGGCTTAGTGGTCGATGTGTCGGTCTCCCAGTTCGCAACGTTGCGTTGGGGGCTCGCACCTTACCGCAGTTCTTTTTTGTTATCATGATTTTTTTTCTTTTGAACAAAAAATCGGTCAGGTCCAAAAGGACAGCTGGGGGAGCGCCATCACGCGAGACAGATATTCACTCATTCCACATTAATTGTTCATTTATAAATGCTAGTGGAGTTCTGTAGCTGCGCTTTGCGCACCCGGCACCGCTGTCGCTCCACTGCCACCGCTAACGATAATTTCAAAATAATAATTGCAAAAATTGGTGGCCGATCTATTATGTGGCTGGGCTCATAGAAGGAAAAGACTCTGCTTGTTTTATTCACTCACTAGTGGAGACAATTTGACATTTATAGGATAAAAAATAATTTGCATAGAACCGCTTAAACCGATATGTTACTGTTAAGAGGTAGGATTTAAGCGCACACTGTTATAGGTACTTTGAGCATTAAAACGAATAACTTCCACATTAATTTGCATTTGTGATAAATCATAAAATAAACCTTATGACCCGACCTGACCTGACCTCCACCTGACAGAAGTGAAAGTATCAAATTTTATTGTGAGAAAATCGAATCTAATGCTCATTTTATTCGAAATAATGTGCATTTAAATAACTGTTCCCATTGTTAAGTATATAATGTACTACTTATGTAGCAAGTGACAATTTACGACCTTCTCAGCACGTCCTGGATCTTTTTTGCTTCAGAAAATGTGCGAAATTTCATAACTTCAAATAACATGCTTTTTAGCAAATTCACAGCATAATAAGGAGTCACAGGCAGCGCTCATATATCTATTTTCAATAAAAAAAAATTAAGTCCATATCTCTAGTAGTTTCGCCAATATGATGTTTACGGAAAAGCACCTTTTTAGTTTTTAGATTATTCAACTCTTTTCTAATTAGATCTATTTCTCTAAATTGAACCAATCACAGAAAACTATACGAAATTACTATTTACGACCTTGCTTTACCCGGACTGACCTTAATTTACGAAAAGTTACTTAAGCCCGTTATTGCCAGGCGCTTTTTAGGCGGCTGAATCGTTTGAGGCCGCTGAAATTTTATAATTTTAGGCGGTTACTGCGCCTAAACCATTTTTTTCATTATTTTCATTATTTTTACGCTCAAACAAAAATACAAGTTAAAATACTGACGTACGTCAAAATTTCAGCGACCTAATTAATTTTCCTGGCAACAAAACCCCGCCTAAAGCCCGTTATTGCCAGGCGCTTTTTAGGCGGCTGAATCGTTTTAGGCCGCTGAAATTTATGCCGCTGAATTTTGCATTTAGGCGGGGTGTTATTGCCAGGAAATGTAATTAGGCCGCTGAAATTGATGTGTCAGTATCTTGACGTTACGTCAGTATTTTAGCTTGTATTTTTGTTTGAGCGTAAAAATATAGAAAATAATAATAATCATGATTCTAACAATGGTTCAGAAACAATTAGTAATTAATAAGTTAGTTTTAATGATGAAGGTGGACGATGAAGCTAAATTTTAATATTTACTGATTACTGTCATTTTGACAGCAAATGTCAGTACTACTTTCTGCTGCCTAAAAAATGAACACGCTCATTTAAAAATTAAGCAGCTGAAAAAATGGTTTAGGCGCAGTAACCGCCTAAAATTAGAAAATTTCAGCGGCCTAAAACGATTCAGCCGCCTAAAAAGCGCCTGGCAATAACGGGCTTAAGCGAAATTCAGCAGCATAAAAAATTTCAGCGGCCTAAAACGATTCAGCCGCCTAAAAAGCGCCTGGTAATAACGGGCTTTACATTCGCATTTTTAAGCGTAATACCATAAGAGATGAACATTTTTCGAAGCTATTTTAACGTGTTATTGAAAATTATACGTCTAAATTTCGCTTAACAAAAATATAGGTGATTAATTATACGGTGCTTCTCGACAGTAACGGATAAATTCTATAAAATCGTTGAAAAAAATTTCAAACAAATGCTCGGACACGTCGATTTTTATTTTTAAATTATCATTTACAAATGTAATTTTCAACCCCCCCACTCTTCAACCCCTAATCGCTAACAACCCCAACTTTAAAAATTCAAATAGCAAATTACCCCTTCTGATACCTCATTTGATAGCAATTTTTATGCCGAATACAATAAATAAAAGTTTTCAAAATCGGATGATAAATAACGGAGATATTATTTACAATTATGTATTCAAATGGAAGTGCCATTATTCGAGCAGGCGTTAATACGGCTTTAGCAATGAGTGGTAAAAACAACTGCAAATGTTACACAATATTCAACAAGCGTTTGTCTTTTGTAGATTAGGGTAAAAATAAAAATCGGCGTGTCCGAGCATTTGTTTGAAATATTTTTCTCAACGAGAAGCACTGTATGTACTTTACTTATCACGAGACCTACTAGTCTTTTTGTTTCGTTGAAACGCATAATTTTCAATGAAACGTCAAAGTAGCTTCGAAAAATGTTCATCTCTTATGGTATTTCGCTTAAAAATGCGAATTTAAGTAATTCTTCGTAAATTAAGGTCAATACAATTTTGAGTGAATTTCACTCCACTACAGTTTTCAACCAGGCATCTTAAAATTGAAATGTAAACAGCTCAATTCTCCTGATTATCATAGTTGAAGATAAGGCATTTTGAACATTATGAATCCCCCGCCTTATTTCACAGAAGTCTTATCCAAGTAGGGTTCGAAAATATATTTATGTAAAAATCAAAATACATATTTGTATTCCTTAATTTAATTTTTTCTAATAATGTATCCATATTAATTTTTCCGATATGAGGTTAAATAGCCGAGCTACAAAGCCAAAACGAAACGAAAATTTTTTGATTTTTCGACTCTAATTCGCATACCGTTTGAGATGAATCAGATTTCTCAGCGGCATATTAATCAGCACCAAATTCTACAATAGTGTCAAAATTAAACATACTCTCCATTATTTTAAATAAACCAGATCCCAATGGTGACCCTTGAATTTGCATCATCTTGTATAAACATGCATCGTAAATCGCTTCATGTTTGAAAACTTTATAATAATTTTATTTAATTACTCAAAATTTTGGTTTAATTTGTGCCAGTTACAATTTAATATTTCATTTTTTTGTGAATTTCAAGCATATAATGCAAATAAACAACAGTATAAAATCGACGTTTCGCACCCGTTTGGGGGCTTTGTCAAGATTTATTTGGTATAAAAATATAAAATTGTCAATAAACAACAGTATGAAATCGACGTTTCGCCCCCAGTCGGGGGCTTTGTCAAGATTTATTTGGTACAAAAATATAAAATTGTCAATCAAAACTTTTGACAAGAACAAATTTTTTTTCTTATACCAAATAAATCTTGACAAAGCCCCCAAACGGGTGCGAAACGTCGATTTTATACTGTTGTTTATTTGCATTATAATTATGCCAGAAATTCACAAAAAATTGCAATATTAATTACTAACCTCTTAGATCAAATTCATGATACTGCGCTGAAACTTTTGAAATAGAGAATTGTTGCCTCTAGTTTCCAGTGGCAGCGATTGGAGGGAGCCTACGAATGTTTTTACCAAAAAAAATATCGTGGAATTGAAATTGCATGAATTTTGTTAAAAATCTGAAAGAGTACTTCATTTTACCCAAAAAATACCTTCTTATCAGAACTTGACTGGACGCACCGTTTTCAAGAAGAACCTAAATTGCTGATTGGCAGTCAAATCATGATGTAAGATTTTTTATTATGTAAGGACTAGTAAAATTAATAGAAAATTGAAAGGCCAAAGAATTCAATTAAAATTGCTATAATTAATTAACTGATCAAATCATGATGTAGGATTTTTCAATATGGAGACCTACGTAAAATTAATAGATAATTGAAAGACCAAAAAATTCAATTAAAATCGGTATAATATTAATTAACTGATCAAAATTTTGTACACTTCAATTTTCAATTTATTTTATGCAGGTCTCACATAATGAAAAATATAATATAATGATGATTTGACTGCCAGTCAGCAATTTCGTTTTTTCTTGAAAATGCTTCATCCCGGACTTCATCCTATCGAATTCTGAGAAGAGGACTTTTTTAGGTAAAATTAAATTTATGCTTTTTGGATTACTTACAAAATTCGTGAAATTTTAATTTCCCGATACTTTCTTATAAAAACATTCACAATCCCCTCTACTGGAAATTATAAGTGAAAAATTTCCATATCAAATAATTTGTTTTAAGATGACAAGTTCTTCAGCACAGTATCATGAATTTGTCAACGGCTATTTAGTAGGTAATTAAAGAAAATTCAGCACTCTGTACTAGGCCTGTGCGATTCGGAAAATCCTGCATCGACGTTCGATTCGTAAAAATTATCAATTCGAATCGATTACTCGAATCATATATGATTTTATTCGAATCGGTCGAATCGATGTGCCATTTCGATTCGATATTCCGATTCCATTTTTTTCTTGAATCGATGAATCCATTAGAAAAGAACATCGATTCGAATCGAAATATTGATTTTTTGCCCAAGCCTAATTGCAAATGGGAATGGGGAATTTACCATTTTATGTCTTAACAATTTATACGACAGTTCCTTCTATATTCTGACTTTCACACTTGCAGAATTTTAATTGCAATTATTCCTTACTAGATGGCGCGTAGATATAGGTATCTATTTAACTAATTAACTAGTAAATGTAATGGTAAGCCCTATAATACTGAAGATCGGGGATTCCCAACTAACCAAGATTTTCATTTCAGTGCTGCAGATTTCTGCATTTTATAACGTTAAATTTGTGAATCGACTCGAAATATACTCGTACATACATACACACATTCTAAGACGATTTTTGAAGTTCTAGAACAGTAACAGATGTCGATAAACGAAATATTTAAAAATTGTTGTGCTTGTGTGCTGTAACTCTAATCACATACATAATAGATTAATCATGTAGAACACTAACTGAATTTTTGATAGTACAATACAGCAGTTTTCGTAGAAACTATATAAGGAACCAAGGAATATGTAAAAATAGAGAGTATTCTATTACTGGTGCTGGGGATATTATTCTTTCAAGTGAACAAAACATAACACTTAGGAATACATCTTCATGAAGTACGAAGCACCTACACATTTTTTAAATATCCCCCTAAGCTTTGCGTTGGAAAAGTTTTACTACGTACCTACACACAGTTATGTTTTTCTCTTACCTTTCACATATTCAGATTCGTTTCGATATACCGATTCGATTCGTTATGCCGATTCGATTCGATACCTCGATTCAATCTTTTTTAATCGATGAATCGATTCAAAAAGATAATCGATTCGAATCGATTTTTTGCCCAGGCCTACCCTATACCTCAGAAATGAAGCGGTTTACGACCCATATTTACCTATAAAACCTTTTTATACCTAAAATAAGGTTCTCTAATGGTTGTAGAATTCTTGCTAATAAAACCTGGGATTTAGACTAATTTAAATTAGCCTAAATCGAAAACCCAGTTTAGTACGATAACAAACAGTTGGTTGCATCTGAGTTGGTTTTTCCTCCTGAAGAATGCAAAAAAAGTTTTGGAAAATCCTCCTATAATCATAAGAATTACAGTGGTGTTCACAATACAAGTGAAACGCGCTGTATGTGTCAGGGATATATTTCAATTTTATCCGTTGAATGCTGGATCCAAATAATAGATTTTATTGGAGAAGGTTGTCAAATGCGAAAGAAACTAATAATTTTTCTGAAAGTTAAAACCTCCAGCTTTACGGTATAGATATATCTAAACCTACCCACATACATATTCATTTGGTTTGCATATAAGATGAGCTATGCTGCAATGCAGTAGTTATTCTGCTGGGAAAAACGTGGTTTTTAGGTGATGAACAAAAATATTGCCCTAAAAGTCCCTCAATAAGAACCTAACAGTTTTACCTTGTAAAGTTTAAATCATATAACTTGGCGTATGGGTTGACACATGCACGTGAACTAATTTGTTTCGACATTGACAGTACTGTGACACTAATACTAGTTTCCATGATAACATACGAGACAAGCAAAGACGTACAAATACATTGTTATCCAACATTATAAATGAGAATGAGTGAAATAAAGAGTTACAATGGAAAATTTGATTATTTCATCTTACGTTAATAATTAGCTGCCATATCAACTAGTTGCGTGCGAGAGAGACATCAAACTAACATGATGCGTAGATTATTTCAATCATACGCCAACTTATATTATTCAGACTTTATGTGACGAAGTGCTGTATCAGTATTGCACTAGGTTTTTGTGTTTTTAACACTATAGGTAACTGAAAAACAAAATTGAGAATCTTTGGGAGAAAGAGGGTTCTAGTCTGGAAATATTTCATAGAAACAAATAAATTTTGGCAAAAACAGAGCTATTTATCTACAAGAAATGTAAAAAAAGAAAATCAGGGGTTTGCTAGTAGAATGCGAGAACATTGGAACAGTTGCAGTCTTTACTCTATTTACCTTTTTAACAAAAATAAAATCAGTTACTTATTTAAATAAAAAAAATAAAATAAATAAAATAAAAAATCATGTTAACCATGCAAATATCTAAAAAAAATGATAATCAATAATTTGATTGCGTAAATTAACCCAATTTATTGTTCATGTATTTTTCTTACTGATCCCATATACATATTATTTAGAAATGTATAGCCACTGCCTTTGTTCCTCTTGATTATAACGGGTATAATGTTGAAGAAAATATTCATTTGTTCATTCTTAAATGAGGAGTTTTTAACTTTAGATGTGACGTGTAATATCAGTCGATAATATTCTGGGTGGTAAAAAATAAAAATATGCTACTAAGTACCTATGTAAATAAATGAAAACTTGAAAACTTCACATTTTGTAAATTTCACTGCTTCAACTTCAAATGTATTCGTACTCCAAAGTGATGCTTTTTGAATAGATTCTATTTGTTTTTACCAAATTATTTAAACTAGAATGAAATTGATAAACAATATTGTAACACCAATAACTGTGAATGATTATTTTGTTTGATGATGTTAAATATAAATCGAGATTATCGTAAAATCTAATAGAATCTGTCAAAAATTTAATAATTATTGTAAATCTTATTTTCTCAAAATAAAACAATTCGAAAGTTGAATTTGCTTTACAACATTCTCTTTATCCAACTCCCTAGCATCTGTCCCTGGTTTTTAAACTATTTTCTCAACATGCAATTACCTACCTATCACTGTTCTGAGTTGCCGGTGTGACTGTCTATCTAGTCTAAAATGTCTACTCTGCCTGCAAAGAGCTATACACAGTCTCCCAATTTCGAGTCGTTAATGTGGGTAACTTGGTTAGTATTGAGGATACAAAGATGGTTAAATGGGGAAAGTTTATCACAGTTTTATGACTACCCACCCCAAACCTCGAGATTCGTGAGATGATGTGACATGTGACATGTGTGCATTACACAAGCTGAAGTCAGGTAAGCCAAACGACAAAGTGTTGTCTCACACTAAACCTGAGCGCCCCTAGGAGACCCTTAGCATTGACTTGATGGGACCTTTTCCGAAGTCCAAGAAGGGAAATCAATTTCTTCTTTCTTCTTGTGGATACGGATTACCTTAGTAAATTTTCCGTGGTCTTTGCTTTGAGAAGATCCACTGCAGATCTTGTTATTCGTAGGTTGGAGGAAGACATTTTTCTTTTTTTCAGAGTGCCCAAAGTTGTGATTTGCGACAACGGCCCGCAGTTTAAAAATGCTCAATTCCGTCGTCTATCCAATAAATATAAATTCAGAATAAAGTTTACGCCACATTATGACCCCAGAGCTAACACCCCCCCCCCCCCCTAAAAGACCAATCGAACCTTGAAGTTTATGTTGAGGACTTGTATCAGACAACCATAGGACTTGGGATTGCCATCTGCCTGAAATAGCTTGCGCCTTACGGGCTCGCCATGAAAGTACTCGGCTGAGTCCGTATTTTATCAATTTCGGGAGAAATATGATGCTCTCTGGAGAGGACTACGATAAGGGTGACAAACCGGATTCTGCAAAGGTCATAAATTACGAGGGGAGGAACTTGCCCTTCAGGAAGTTGTTTCGGTATGTTAAAGAGCGGTTGGAGGTTGCTGCAAAGAAGAGTTCCTTCACCTATAACTTGAGACGGCGTCTTGATGAATATTGGGTCAATCAACCAGTGCTGCGTAGGAATTAAATGGTCCGTTGCAAAAATGCGTTCTCTCAGCTTTAGTTTTTTTACACTTCCGAAATGCGTGCCCATGCGTGTTGTATGCAACCGACTATCGGGCTCTGTTCATCTGGTCTATTTTTGTATGGCTCAAGAAAATGTAGTTTTGGTTACTAGTTACAGATGGCAGGTACGAGCAACTACAGACGCTGTTCGTCCGCACCTTGGATACTGTTCTGTTGTTTGGTCACCTAATTACATTGTTCATATTGATAGTATTAAGCGTATCCAGAACAGGTTTCTTAGGTTTGCGGCTTTTAGAATGAGGGTTCCATTTGAGAGTGTGTCTTACGATTACATTCTGAATTGTCTAAATCTGAAGAAACTTAGAGTAAGAATTGTGTATGATTTGTGTTAGATTTATAAACTGTTTAACTTTTTGATTGACTGTCCTCAGCTCTTGTGCTGTGTGAAATTGTATGTACCGGTTCGTACACTGCGAACGCCAAACATTTTGTATGTACCGTTTCATAAAACTAATTATGGTTATTTTTCTGCCATTTCTAGAATGTCGTGAAGTCAATGATTACTATGGGTGTTTCGATTTGTTTGGTGTTTCGTTGAGTAAATTTAGGGCATCTGTTTTGAGCATTTCGTTCCATACTGATGTTTAGTGCTTTTAGTTTGAGCATTTGGTTGAGATTTGTTATACTTTTATGATTGTCATGAGAAAAGACACTAATAGTAGCTCCCGGTTGCATACAATACGCATGCGGCTTGACCGTTCGATTCCACTATATCAGTAAAATGACGTTTAAGAACTTCGTTATTGGAAAACATCGCTAACGATCTCGGCGGGTGTTCGGGCATCGTGCAGAACTGCTGTGTTGTTGTCCTACGGCTAGAAGTGTTCTGATCCTGTAGGTGTTTGATATATTTTGCTTGTTTTTACATAATCTTTTTTCCAAAAATTGCGCGTCTGGTGCGAGAGGGCAAGTAAATGGTCCGTTGCAAAAATGCGTTCTCTCAGCTTTAGTTTTTTTACACTTCCAAAATGCGTGCCCATGCGTGTTGTATGCAACCGACTATCGGGCTCTGTTCATCTGGTCTATTTTTGTATGGCTCAAGAAAATGTAGTTTTTGTTACTAGTTACAGATGGCAGGTACGAGCAACTACAGACGCTGTTGACTAATTTAAGTTTTGGCCAACTTTGGCATATGTTTTATATAAAGTCTGTATCATATAACTTGGCGTATGTTTTGTCACATGCATGTGAACTAATTTGTCAAGGCTTTAATGCCAGTGGCAACCAAACATTTTTTTAAAGTAACCTGTCATCTAGCATAACCTACCTACGGGCCCTCTACACGTACGCTCTTGGAACGCGGGAATGGAGTGGACGTGCCAATCACGCTTGCTAAAACTGCTGGTGTAAATGGAACTTGCGCGGTATTGTTTTGATGCAAGTGTTTGAACGCATGTGCCTGTCCTTTCTTCAAAAATTAAAATAACGTTCAACCATACATTCCATTCCAGCCGCCTTTACTGTAAACATGGCAGAATTCAAATTTTGGGCGAAAAAAGACGTAATCTCTTTTATAGTTATACAGATCTTTGTCACGTTTATAGAAAATTCAAAGCAACGAATATAAGAATAAAAACTTAAAAACAAGTCTCGACAAGAGCGAATGAAAAATTAATCGAATTTTTCAAGAAAAGTGGTGTAAAGTGTATACCCGGACGCAAACAGAGATTTTGTCGTTCTTCTGCACAAATACTTTCTCTCATTACAGTGTTCTTCTTGGTAATAAGAGGACTATAGCAATACCTCGAATGTTGTGCTATCCATCCGTAAATAATTACGAAAGTCGTTTGGATTATTTTCTCGCAACTCACGGATAAGTGGCATATGTCCAAAACGATCTCTGTTCTCCCGCCATTTTTTCGCCCAAATCTTTCGACGTTGAGTCTTTAATTATTGATTGTTGAAGTACGCATAAAGGGCAGCGCATGCTATTGCCGTGGTTTTATTACTATTTTTAAACATTATTATTTGCACTAGCCAAATAAAAGGAAGCTTCTGAAACTCACTATCGCTATCACATCAATTAATGGTAGGTATCAACTATTAATACCTTGCAGGAAGCAAAAACACATTTTAGTCTTCGTCGCTGGAATTAGTTCAAAAATCTTCTTCATCGGAACTTTCTCTGAGATGTATAACTAATTCCGGATTTTCGTCATAGCGTACTTGATCTTTCCAATCCTGCAGGATGATTTCGTCCGTATGACAAACACATTTGGACCATACTTCAGGAGTCACAGTTTCTAGGGCATCACACCAAGTTTTTATTACTTCTTCATTGCTGTGTCCATTCTCTTCAACGTGGTGGTCATAATGATTTTTGCTTATCCCCCAAACGTTTTCAATAGGGTTGTATTGGCAGTGATAGGGGGGTAATCGTAAAACTTAGTGACCATGTGTGTTAATCATTTCATCTACCACATATCTTCTTTCACTTGGGCGATATTTTTTGCAAATTTCTAATAATTCTACCCGCAAAGCAGCATTACTACATTGTATGTTTTTTTCTTGAGCCATTCTTGTATTTGAGTTTTGGTCCAAGAAGTGGTAGGTATTTTTTCTGCCAGTGCACTGTGATATGGAGCATTGTCCATAATTTATTATTAACGAAGGTTCTTCCAAGTTTGGTAATAATTTTTCTAAAACCCATTTCTCAAATGATTCTTTATTCATTGAATAGTGGTAGTCAGCACTCTTGGAATTTGACGAAAATACCAGGCTAGCATTTTCCACAAACCCGTTCTTTGTTCCAGCGTGAAGAACAATAAATCTTTTCCCTACACCTTCATGCCCTTTTCTAGAACCCCTTATATTTTCATCTCGCCACGTTCTTTTAAACGCGCCCTTTGAAAAAATACACGTTTCGTCGAAATAAACACATTGAAGAGGACTTTCACTTTTTAAATTTTTAAAAACTCAATTTGTTGAAGGACAACATGAGGAAGCTCACAGAGATATCGACGATTATTTTCCATTTTGTATTTGAATCCAATAATTTTTAAGAGTCGACCTAAAGTAGCGTTGGAAATATGAATTATTCCTTTTCTCTTTACTTCGTCGTTGACTGTTTTGATTGTAACATGCCTTCTATTCTCCTTCATGTTATAAATAATTCTTCTAACTTCGGCCTATACACCGTCAGGCACATCTTTATTTTTTTTCAATTTTATTCGTCTTTTTCCTGGCGTTTGTAAAGGCAAACCCCCTTTAACTTCAGCAGATATCCTTGAAACACTTCTTATGCTAATTTGTAAATTTGTAGTGCATCCGATACCCTCCCTTGTATGTTTTCTATGTTTAATAAGGAACCACTATCTTTTTCGCGGGTAAAATAATTCATAAGATTGAAAACCAACTGCCGGCACTCTCCACTTAAAACTTTTCCTGGCATTTCAAATTATTTATTTTGCAAATTGTGTTTTGACATGACAGTACCGTGACACTAATAATAGTTTCCATGATAACATTTTTGGGACTAACTAATTATAGACCAGGAGCCCATAGACCAAAAATTCTGCATAATAGGTTTACTCCAAAAATGCCTGAGATGCTGTGATTTTTGGGTCGTGGAGCACAGAAATGCCCATGCCAGTTTTTGTTTTTGGTACAGTGATGTGTGACAGACCCGTAAATGTGTAAAAAAAATTGCTTAAAAAAGTATTATAGGTTTAGGACTGGGGTTTGCGGGAAGCACTAAATAATAAAAAGTAATCCAGGGGACGCGGTTCGCTTGTTGTGAATTCTGGGACACTGACCCGCTGCAGGGGTCAAACTGTGTAAATAAATCACCCAAAAAAAAATCGTAGGTTTACGCATGGGGATTGGAGGAATCTCCTAATTTACCCCCAAACATCATGAATGTCGACTCCCATTCATTTTGGTTGGTACAAAGAGGCGCCACTCTCGCGACATTTTGTAAATTCACTCAGGTAAAAAAAATCATAAGTTTATGAATGGCGTTCAGTAACTTGTTTAATATAAACATACTGAGTGCGAAAATACATTCGCCATCGTTGAAAAGTGGTACAAAAGTCTTGCCATTCACGATAATTGATTGTGCACTGAAGCTTCGTTCCTACTGCATGTAGATTACTGCAGTAAATAGGAAATGCAAGAAATTAAAAAAAATTAAAATGGTTCTATGAAACGTTTAGCTGCACATACCAGACAGGCGATATTCCAAAAGAATACAAACGGAACATCATAGTAGCTTTGCCAAAAAGGAAAGGCGCGGATACGTGTGGAAATTTTAGAACGATCAGTTTGACTTCCCACGTGTCAAAAATTTTAACTAGAATTGTGCAAATGGAGAAAAGGGCGGAAGAAATATTAGGAGAAGATCAGTTCGGATTTAGAAGAAATAGGGGAACGCGCGAGACCATTATAGCTTTACAACTACTAATAGAAAAAGCAATAGAAAAGGGAAAGAGACCCTATAAAGGATTTGCAGATTTGGAAAAAGCCTTCGACAATGTGAAATGGAGGAAGATGTTCGAAGTACTCAAAACGGTAGAGATTAAGTATAGGGATAGAAGAATCATTTATTCATAATCTACACAAAGAGCAAATGGCAGTTACAGAATTTGAGCAGGAACATAGAGAAGTAAATAGTAAAGTGAGGCAGGGATATGCGTTATCGCCTCTAGTTCTCAATTTATATATCGAAGATGCGATGAATATTGTTAGACATCAGAATAGCTGCTGGAATTAATATACAGGGTCAAACTATTAATATGCTCAGATTTGCGAATGATATAGCAGTATTAGCATCCAGCGATCCAGCAAAGAAGAATTAGGAAGGACTCTGAACGAAATGGAAGCGGTTTTGACGGAGGGCTATGAAGATCAATAAAAAGAAAACCAAAATTTTGTTGTGTAGGGGGCGTGAAAATAGGGCTAAAACTAAAATACAAATAGGAAACGAGAAGATAGAGGAAGTCTCAGATTTCTGCTATTTGGGAAGTCAAATAACTCTAGATTTAAGACAAAGAATAGCGCAGGGTCGAGTTGCATTTAAAAAAAGAAACAACTATTATGCTCGGAAATGATAAATGTAGAGACTCGGAAGAGGCTCTTAAAAAAGTATGTATGGAGTACAGCAGTGTCCGGGTGCGAAACTTGGACGATAAGAGAAGCGGATAGGAACAAATTAGAAGCATTTGGAATGTGGCGCTATAGACGCATGACGAAGATATACCGTGGGTAGATAAGGTTAGCAACAGAGAGGTATTAGAAAAAGTTGGAGAAAAGCGAAATTTATGGAAGAAAGTAAGGAATAGGACACCTTCTGAGGCACGAAGGCTTAGTTCGCAACATACTAGTCA
The DNA here is from genome assembly GCA_963966045.1 of Xestobium rufovillosum. Taxonomy (NCBI): domain Eukaryota; kingdom Metazoa; phylum Arthropoda; class Insecta; order Coleoptera; family Ptinidae; genus Xestobium; species Xestobium rufovillosum. The sequence goes on along the minus strand of OZ014492.1, from coordinate 14,975,941 downwards.
GAAATAGGAATAAAAAGTGGTAAGGGTAGGCCGAGATTGGACTACTGCTCTCAAGGAGTTAGGGATATAGGATGTTCAACTTTTAGGGAAAAGCGTAGGTTAGCTCAGGATAGGAAAGATGGAGATTCGCGTCCAACCAGTCTTCGGACTGAAATCTTTATGATGAAGGGTGAAAATTTATAATTGCTTTCTTTCAAGCTTTCTAGGGAGCCCTTGTACCACCGTTCAATGATAAGGAATGTATTTTTGTACTCAGCAGGTTCATCATAATCAAATTCTTGAATGCCATTCATAAACTTATGATTTTTTTACGTAAGTTTTTTTTTACTAAATGTTGCGTCTCTAGCGCCCCCCTGTACCAATTTTTTTTATCGGCAACGGTGAATACTCGACTTTTGTGATTGAAATAACTTGTCTCCAAGTTTTGAAGAGTAAACTTATGATTTTTTTTACCTGAGTGAATTTACAAAATGTCGCGAGAGTGGCGCCTCTTTGTACCAACCAAAATGAAAGGGAGTTGAGATTCATGATGTTAGGGGGTAAATTAGGAGGTCCCTCCAATCCCCATGCGTAAACCTATAATTTTTTTTGGGGTGTTTTATTTACACAATTTGACCCCTGTAGCGGGTCAGTGTCCCAGAATTCACAGCAAGCGAACCGCGTCCGCTGGATTACTTATCATTATTTAGCGCTTCCCACAAACCCCAGTCCTAAACCTATAATACTTTTTTTAAGCAATTTTTTTACACATTTACAGGTCTGCCACACATCACTGTACCAAAAACAAAAACTGGCATGGGCATTTCTGTGCTCCACGACCCAAAAATCATAACATCTCAGGCATTTTTGGAGTAAACCTATTATGCACAATTTTTGGTCTATGGGCTCCTGGTCTATTAGTACGAAACAAGCAGAGACGTACAAATACATTGTTACCCAACATTAAAAATGAGAATGAGTGAAATAAAGAGTTACAATGGAAAATCTTGATTATTTCATCCTACATTAATAATTAGCAGCCATATCAACTGGTTGCGTGGGAGGAGACATCAAACTAACATAATGCGTATATTATTTCAACCATACGCCAAGTTATATTATTCAGACTTTACATATGTATAATCAATCAATTAAATAAAAACAATTTTACTTTGTTCTTTTTAATAACCGGTATGGTAGTGACTTGGTTGTTACAATATTTATAAAACGTTATACCTCCTCAATTAACTTCTCACAATATGACAAATTCTAGGTGATACATATAAAAATAATAGCAAAACAGTTTAACATTATAAATAACACAGTATTTCGTATGACAAAAACACAAAGATGGAGAAAGTAAATTAAAACAAAAAATTTAGTACAGGATTTACTTATGCATAATCAGTACCAAAAGATAACAAGTAGGGAGGTATTAGATTAACAACCACATCATTTAAATATTTTTCCTTGGTTGAATTTTCTTCCTTTGCTGTCGGTTCCAGACCATGAGAAGTATTGTTCTACAAGTCTCTTCGTATCTTCTGATTTGGCGTCCAACTTTTTCCAGTCATAAGATTCGTAATCTATTTGCCAGTCAGGGCTTAGCTGCAATAAAAAAATTAATAATTTAATGGCATAAGTTCCAGTTTACATAAATTTTGCTTTACGGAAGTTTCTGTTCCTCAGAAATAAATAAATGGGCAATTAGTAGTTACGAGGAAAGTCTAGAATCTAGCGCCTGTTTTTCTTAATAACAAACAGCAGGTATGTTATATGTATACCAAGAGGCTAAATAGCATCTTTCCTAAGTGTAAGTTGCTCAAACAGTAATCACACAAGATGCCCTTTAGTCCTGTGGCATACAGGGTGTGCCACATAAGCGTATTTCTTCTGTTGCATCTTATACATTTTAGGGGAAATGTGATATGAGAGATCCATCCCGATTTTTGATTCTCGGTTATATAATAATAATAATAATAATAAATTTATTGCTATATCAATTTAAGACGAATATGTAATACAATTACCAATAAAACTATTTCATTATGAATGGCAATGGGTCGGAATTCAGTTCCAAGGGGAATTAAACGGGTCCCCCCAGGTCCCCCAAGGTCACGATCTTCCACATCGATAAAATTATTTTTGCTTATACACAGTCTTTGATAACATTTTTGGATTTCTTAAACGATTTTACTGTGAGGTTGTATAAAACATTTTTTACCTAAAATTCATATTTCTAGCGTTTTGTTTACAATTTTGAGATTTAGAGGAATTTTGAAAATGAAATATGTATCTTCGGATTGAAGAAAGAAAGAAACTGCCGATGCATTAAACTGAAAATATTATACATGGAACTATTAGCAATTGCATAGTTGAGTTAGAAAATTTTCAAATGCCGTACCCTTATTTTTTCAAATGGCACCATATAATTTTTATACCACAAATGTTTTGCTTGTCACACATGCATGGATTATGTATAAACTTCCCTACCTCAAAATTTAATACTTTTTGAGATAATTACTTTCAAATATTTGAAATTAGTATTGGTATTCGCAGACAAATTATTAGATTATTATTTTCATAACTTAGCCGCATATTTTTCAAAATACTACACGCATATTTATTTAGAAATAATTCAAAGGTAAAATACCGTTTTTAAAGTAAAAACTACCCTGAATTATCTAAAGTATCTCTAATTAATAAAGGAAAAGTTTGCACTTGACATACCTAGTGAGCCATGGTCTCCTCTGTTAAGAAATTGAATTGACTTTTATTAGTTTTAAAATGCATTTATCTACTATCAATACATACATAATATAATTTTTATGACATTCATTTGAATGTTCTAATGACACACTTTAGCGCTCTTATGCGCTAAAGAATGCCAATTTGGCATTCTTTAGAGCACGCATTTTGTGAAGTGAATTGCAAGACTAACTACTAGAATCAAATGAAACTTACTTATAAACATTAATTACAAAATTTGCGCAATTTGATGAATATATTAATTCAACACCGGGAGATGTTGAAGGAAGACATTTCACAGCCACATTGCTGCTATCTCGATGTCCGAGAAAAACTTCTCATTCGCAGAGATGTTAAAAAAGTACCGACGGAAGCCAAAATATATACGTACCCGCCTGCTACTTTTTTGTGCGTAATTATTATTTCTCGTTTCCTAATTATTTTTTAAGCAAAATTTGTTGTTGTATGGTCTCTCTGATAGTAGATAAAACGTTGTAAGATACTCTTATCGTAACTTCATATTATGATACATGATGGGTTATCAAACGAGGCCGAAATTACATTTAGATGCCCAGAAAGAATCCGACCAAGCAATAAACCTAGAAGCAAAATCTATATATATATAAACTCAACAGTCGAAACTAAACAAAAGCCAATGCATCATTAGCACTTCTGTTTTTTACGAAACCAAATTGCATCCCACATACTATATTATATTCAGTTAAAAAATTATTAAGTCTCAAGTGAAGTATCTTTTCAAATACTTTAGCAATATTTGATACAAGTGAGATGGGCCTGCAATTTGTTAAATTATGTTTTTCACCAGATTTATAAATAGGGACTACTTCAGCACTTTTAAACAAGATCGCCCAAATCGATCTTTCAATACATAGTTGAAAATATGCGCCAATGGGCCACTGATAAACAAAACAATTGTTTTAGGGTTTTAACATTTATTCCATTAACTCCTATAGCCTTTTCTTTCATACCGGAGACAAAACTTTCAACCTCCAGTTTACAGCAACGAATTCTGGCCGGCTGGAATCTCTTTTACTCGGTTCGATTTCCATAGAGGCCAGCATTTTTTCGACAATACAAAGCCTCCAACATCACTGACTTTAGTAGAACCCCAAAGCATTCACAAGGAAGCGGGAGATTTACCCAAAACAATAAAAAAAGAATTGGGTGGAAGATCTAAAGTTAAACTATTGCACTTAAATATTCAATGCCTTACTAATAAACTGCTTCCTCTCTTGCATTTGGCTACTAAAGAAAAGGTTCAAATTATCTGCATAATGGAACATTAGCTTACTAAAGATAATGAAAATCTATTTGAATTAAATGCCTTCCGCAGCATATCGACATTCTGCAGGAGCCAGCATATTCATGGTGGAGAGTACGAATATATAAATACACGAAGATATAAAAGCATCTGAAATACCAGATATAAAAATTCTTAGCAAGGAGTTGGAATGTGAGATAGTGGGAGGTTTCCTTGATGAGATGAATGTGGTTATTCTGACTGCCTGACACACATATTGACATGACCATACATATATTGGAGAGGTGCCTGGAGTTCATCTACAACAAATATTCTATTCTATTCTATTCTACAAGAATAATTATCTCGTCAGATCTGAACGTAGATCTAAACCTGAATTCCAAATCCAAACAAGATTTACTCACCATAATGTCCAGTTATGGCATATACTTGGGCCGCCGAACAGACGGAGTGATCACCCTGCAAGGAAGAGCTCTAGACGGGACCACTATCAATATAGGACGATAAAACCGCAATGATGCGCTTTCTTTAGACCCAATGAAGTCCCATCACTCCAATTCGGTCGTCGTAAATTAATATTGGCTCCGCTAGAGCACGTTCTTGCAGGGTAATCACTCCGTCTGTTGGGCGGCCCAAGTATTAGTATAGTACCTTCGGTTTTCGGTGCAACTAGGGTGACACATAACTCAGGAACCTGTACTGATAACCTGTTTGTTAACTTCAATGGTTTACAAAAGTGCTCAATCTTACCGACTGGGATCAGCGCCACCACGCCATAGTAGCTTCGTTTCCGGATTCATACACCACTCTTAGCCTGTCTCATACCAAATGCTTGTTTACACAACATGAGATACAAAAATTCAAAGAGGTACTTTCTGTGAAGGACTGGAGTTTTCTGGCGGAAATACCAGACCCAAGCGACAAATTCGATGTTTTTCTGGAAGACTTTTTAGCTATCCACAACGCTTCATTCCCCCTTTGAACGGTTCATCAGAGAAGTAACAAACAAATGGCATTTTCACCCTATGTAAGGGGATTGAAGAATAACTTGCAATTTTCCACGAGGCTACAGGATGAGAAACCGACACTTAACCTGAACCAGCTCATACACAACACGAAGGAGCTCTACTTGCAACAAATAAATAAAGAAGTAATGGACAAGAATTGCTTGGCGAGTATTAACTCATGAAACAAATTCAAAACGATTTGGAATATAATTAATGAACAAACTAATCGCAATCAGAAACAAAAGCAGGCGGAAATTCCTTCTCCTAATGAGTTCAGCGAGTTCTTCACAAGCACAGATTCACAGTCCGCTATAATGGATGTAGCAATGACGGGAGGTCAAAATCATACTAACAGTTCTATGTATGTTTTTCCAACCACAGCTGAAGAGGTCCATACTACAATCAACAAATTAAAAAATAAGACTTCCAAAGACGCATACGGAATTTCTCCCGCACCTTAAAACAGGTCAACAACTTAATATCGCCTGTTTTATCTGACATAATGAATAGTTGTATTGAAAATGGAGTATTCTCTGCGAAAATGAAACATGCAATTATTCACCCTCTACACAAAAAAGGAGACAAAAAGGATTGCTCAAACTACCGCCCTATATCGATTCTACCAGTGTTCTCGAAAGTTTTCGAGGATATACTTGCTAACAGAATCATAGAGTACTTTAACAAAAATAAGTATTTATCTGAAGAACAGTATGGCTTTCGCCCCAACAGAAACACCACTGATGCTTTGGGAGCTTTCGTATTCTTTGTGAATGATGCGCTGGAGGGTCACCAGAAGCGCCATGCTACGCTATGTGATTCGAGTAGGGCATTCGACTCGATGAACCACCAAATATTTCTTGAAAAAATGTCGTACTACGGTCTACGTGGAATCCCTCTGAAACTAACAACTTTCTATATACACAGCAGAACCCAACAAGTATGCATTAACAACTGCCTCAGCAAAAGTTTCACTACACATAGAGGCGTTCCTCAGGGTTCCCCCCTGGGTCCAACCTTCTTTTTAATTTATATTAACGATCTACCTGAACACATAAATGCATTTACACTTCTTTATGCAGACGATACCACAGTCATGTTGAGGGGTATTAATAAGGGCATTGTAACTTTCCAGATGAAGGAAAGCATGCGTGATGCCAAATCCTGGTTCTCCACCAATGATCTGGAGCTGAACGAGGGAAAAGCCGCAGTGATTAGGTTCACAGTGGGCCGATGGGAAATGCCGGGGCAACCGGTCCGTTTATTGGGAATCCTTATAGACTATCCTGGGAACCACACATCAGCGCATTGTGTTTGAAGCTTTCTAGCGCGACTTACTGCATTTGGAAGATTAAGGGAACTACTGGTGTGGACGATGCCATTATTGCATATCACGCCCTGTTCCACTCGTCGATGACATAGGCTCTTGAAATTTGGGGGCACTCCTCACACGCACATGCAGTCTTACTGGCGCAGAAGCGAGCCATCAGAGCTCTCGAGGGAGTAGGGAGTCGAGCCTCCTGCAGACCCCTGTTCAGAAAATATGGAATACTTACCTGTCCAGCAGCCTGTTTTCCTAACCATTCTTTCCATTCACAAGAAGGCAAGCAATTTGCCAAAACACTCAGATATCCACGATTATTCCACCAGAAACTCCCAACAACTCTCTATCTTCCTAGAAGTAGACTCGACACTACCAAATCGAGAAGTTTAGCAATTAAACTCTACAGCAGATGCCCTCTGGTCGTCAAGCAGTTGTCCGGTAATGCTCTAAAGATGACCCTCAAGACGGTACTTCTACAGAACCCTATATAATGAGCCTGAAGAATTCCTGTCAAAATCCTGGGACATAGAAACTATAATATAATAAGTTCGTTACAAACTCATTTACTGTGACGCTGATATGTACATATCCTGAATAAATGTTATGTTATGTTATGTTATCTGTTGGCTTTATGAATATAGATTTATTGTTTGGTTGTGGTGGTTTAAATTTGGTATTTCTAGGCATCTCTATATTATTAGCTAATTCTGCACCTATATTAGAGATGTGCAATTCTCAGGAATTTATAAATTCGCAAATATTCGCGAATTTAAGTAACATTGCCATAATGACCTATTAAACATGAATGTTCAATATTTTGTATTAATATTGTATATTGCATAAAGTCTGAATAATATAACTTGGCGTATGATTGAAATAATCTACGCATTATGTTAGTTTGATATCTCTCTCGCACACAACCAGTTGATATGGCTACTAATATTATTAACGTAAGATGAAATAATCAAGATTTTCCATTGTAACTCTTTATTTCACTCATTCTCATTTTTAATGTTGGGTAACAATGTATTTGTACGTCTCTGCTTGTTTCGTACTAATTAGGTAGTCCCAAAAAAGTTATCATGGAAACTAGTATTAGTGTCACAGTACTGTCAATGTCGAAACAAATTAGTTCACATGCATGTGTCAACCCATACGCCAAGTTAAATTATTCAGGCTTTACATATTCATTATATTAATAACTTAACTCTTTGCAAACAATAAACTTAAATAATATTGTTAGGACATTTTTGGCAACTAAATAAATGTTTGATTCATCTTGTGGCGTTCTTGCTATATTCTGATGAACAAAACTTGCATATATATTTGGCTTTTCTCTCATTGAAAGTGTAATATTTCCAAACAAAACTCTTATTTTTCACCATTTTAGAAGAACTAAAATAGTGCAATATCGGCACTTGGGAACATTTGGAGCAGGGTAATAGAAGACAGGTATCCGCACGGAGCGTTCGCTCGTGGAACCTTTTCGTTGCCACTCGGATTAGAGAAAGAGACAGAGCATAGAGGGGGCCGGCCGCAAAAGATTTAGTTAGCCCGCTTGTGATTTAAAACTCATAAAATTTGATAATAGGTAACTGGACTGAGTTTATACCGAGGTTTATACATTTAATCGAGATAAATAAAAAGTAGCTTACCGGATAGAAGCAATACTTTCATATAGTGGTAGTTTATCATTTCTATTTGAAGGCATATCTATACATGTATTCGATTTCATAATGAATAGACGTTCATGGTATAATGGGTATGGGAAGGATAAATAAAATAACGCAAATTGAACTTGGTGAAAGAGTTATTACTGTTTGGAATAAGTACCTACATATTTAGAACAAAAAATAAGCACATTCCTTTGTGTGTACTTTGTACCTACTTATTATAACACGGAATAAATAAGATAAACAGTTACGCTAATTTATGATTTCAATTACAATGCATCTAAATTAAATCAAATTATTGTAATCTTCGATACACATAGAAAAGGTGACGCATAATGTAAATATGTCTCACCAACTTGGCGTAAATTTTCTAGTTCCTCAAAGTTAACCAAACGGTGAAAAAGGAGTAGGATAGTCTATTTCATTTCCCCATATGGTTACCTTTTTCGGCAACTGGACAATTACGCCAAGTGGAGCGGTATACAGGGTGATTCATAACGAGTGTAAAAGATTTCGAGGGCTGATAGAGGAGGTCAAAATAATAAGAAAAAAATCGATGAACGTATGTCCTAAAATTATTTCCAACAAGTTTCTGGAAAAAAAACTGATTATTTTCAATATTTCCGAAACTAAGAAAGCTATTAAATCACGTCTTTGCTAGTTAAAGATCTATCTTTCCTGGGAATTTTCTTTCCCCATTGCACTGTTCCAGTTTGTCTTTTGGTATAAAAAGCAACGAAATTTTATTAGCATTGGAGGCATGACTGTTCGGTACGCCACAGCACTTTCCCATTTTCACGTAACAGTAATAACACAACACCTGTCCTAAATAGTTACATAGGTAGGTACCTAAATTAGAACATTATCACATTTTAGACTAGTACATGAGCAGGGTTGAGTATGCAAAATATGCGTAACGCATTTTGACTTCGGAAATTGATAAATAAAGTTATATTGTATTAAAGACACTTTGGTGCCGGCGGCAGTTTTGGTCACATCTCTCCCCACCCCCTCCCTACGATTTGCATGCTGCAATACTCTCTGGCTGACCGCAAACCGCATGCAGTTTAGTTGTTTAAGAGTAACCTCGCGATTTTACGAACTTCCTTAAAACACACCGTAGTCAAGCGAAAACGAGGCCGGCGTATCGGAAGGGGTCGAAACTATTCCATCGTAGCCAGAGAAACCGGTAAGGGCTGCGGAAAAACTAGCACCGCCCGCCTTTTCGCCCACCAGAGTTACGTGCCTGAGTAGACTTTCGAGCCTCCAGGTTTGAAGACGGGCGAGATACGGCGCCCTCAAAATAAGGGTAGTTTTTTATGCCGGCCAAACCGGTGCCGGCAGGGTAATTTTGAAGGCGGCTTCTGATAGCCCCATCGATTGGACCGAAAATATCCAAAAATCAACATAATCGCAAGGGGGTTGCTAGGGGAAATATTTTTCCCCGAAACCTCGCAAATTTTAGGCCTAAAAAGTACCAAAATGAAGGAAGAAACTCGTCTCTGGGGGTCGAACGAGGTAAGTCGCGCGGGGTGCTATTCGAAACTAGAGATTCGTAGTTGCCTATTATTAAAAAAAATATTGAAAAAGTCAACATTTAAGGGTAGAAAAGTGCATTTGAAAATCGACAAAAAAAATTTTCGGTGGTGGCGAAATCTTACAAGTTCAGACGACTATCTGTCAAAATTTCACCGAAATTGCACATTTTCTTACGCTCGTGGTGACTTTCTCAGACCGCCCCGACGCCCGCCCTTTCTTAATAAAGTTTATGTACACTCTCGAGATGACATTTCGACATGCAGACCACCGCCACCATTCGCGTCCACCCCAAGAAGAGCGAAAATGCCGGGGTAGGTTTCGCGATTTTACTGAAATTTTTCAAATTTCGCACTTTTCAATTGGAGTTTTAGAGGGTCGTACGTGAATGCGGGGTGGAAATTTTTACACCGGCAGACAGCGCGTCTCTTCTACTTAATACCTGCAGGTATAGCTAGGTAAGTAGTAATAAACTATATCAACGCGTTACATACTTTACACTTTAGCATGATAATAGTAAGTCCTCGTATTTGCAGTACTTTGGGCGGTGGCAGATATGGTATGAACCCAAATTTCGTTTCATTAATTTCATGTATTGATATTTATGTAAAATATTTCTACATACAAGTAAATGTGTACAGAAATAGAACGATAATACCACTTTTCCTAAAAGAAGAAAAATCTAACCCTCTAGAATGATTCGACCACTGCCGGCGTCGGCACCATTAATTTTCTTGAAAGTCTATCTATTCATAACTCGGTTTTGAAGAGAAAACGCGTTACTCATATTTTGCATACTCAACCCTGCTCATATCCTGCACTATTTGCTAAAAAGTAAAAACAACTCAGTAACTGCGAACAAGTGTCAGCCGCAATTTGACATTATTAGCTTAACTAATCTGTTTTATAGAATTATTAATACAATTTTGCCAAAAACTGACAACATGAAGTACCTATATTCAATAATACAATAACGACATATAATAAATCATATTACATACAGTGTCAGCCATAAAGTCTGCACCATATGGAAAACTTTTTTATTTGTAGGATTATTGGAAAACGGTTTTCGGCATTAGTTTAAGCATGATTAATAACTAGAAAATTGACAAAAATATTTGCCATGTCACAACTATGACACTGCCAAAATGTCATTTGAAATTTTAAAATGGCCCGAAAGGCCCTTATTTATCAAAATATGGAAAAATGTGATAAGGAAAAGTTATTTGTAATTACATTGAAATTCTAAATACGACATTTTGTGAGCCAATTTCAATGTTTTAGTTTTTCCTTTTCTTTCCAAAAATATGTAACATTTACTTTTGTGTGCGTGTTGTTTGTTTACAGTTGAGTTAATTTGAAATATTTCAATGCAAAAATACAGTAATGTTGCATTTATTTTTTAAATTAATTAATTTCTTGCAAAATAACCTTTTTTACGAAAAATAACAATACAATTTTGGACTATAAATATTCAGCAATTTTAAACCCTTACAGTGGAATTTTGCAGGATAATGGACGTAAATATTAAAAAACTATTGTTCATTTAAATTACATTTAGATCATACAAATAAAAATGAAAATTCCGATTAAAATTTATTTAAAGCGTTAAAAGTGAATAATGCGGATGTATTTTTACTAAAGATTTTTGAGAGACGTAACCAAATAATTTTTCAACAGGACAATAACATGTATGGAAAGAGAAGGAAGACATACAGAAATACAATATTTAATTTAAGAGAAAATTCTTTGAAAATAAATGTTTAGGTATCTTAAATATTACTTGATGTTTTCAAAAAAAGGAAAAATTAAAACATTGAAATTGTCTCACCAAATGTCGTACATATTTAGAATCTGAATGTAATTACAAATAACTTTTCCTTATCGCACTTTTATATATTTTGATAAATAAGGGCATTTCGGGCCATTTTAAAATTTCAAATGACATTTTGGCGGTGTCATAGTTGTGACATGACAAATATTTTTATGAATTTTCTAGTTATTAATTATGCTGAAACTAATGCCAAAGACCGTTTTCCAATAATCCTATAAATAAAAAAGTTTTCCATATGGTGCAGACTTTATGGCTGTCACTGGATATGTAGTGATTGCAGAATTGCGAATAATTAAAATACAAGAGCTTAACACAGTAAACCCACATGCACTTCTGCACATAAGTTACATTACCGTGCTTTCGAAGCACGCCCTCTATGCTCCGTCCTTTTCCATGCCTCTCACTCGCACACTGACTATGACTTGGGTCTGTCACCGCATACAGCCCAGGATAGCTCGTGCGGATACCTATCTTCTATTACCCTGATTTGGAGTAAACTAAGATGTTTAAATGGCCAAGTGGCATATGTAAGAGCGAGGGGAAAGGTAAAAAAAATTGCTGCGAAAGAAAAGATATAAAATGAAAAGCTACTAATCAAACAAAAGTGGCATCAGCGGCACCTTTCTGCGGTGCAGATTATAGTTTTCTGTCTACGTCTAGAGCGCACCGCACGCATAATAAATTTCCAACACAGTGCGACCGTTGGCGTGCGCGCAGTGTAATGCATTTCACGAACATTTGAACGAATAATACGGAAAATTTCAATATTCCCGAGAATATTCGTTTGGAAATATTCGCGCTTCACATCACTAACATATATTACAAAAAAAGTCATTCAATTTGTTGGCTATTTCATCAGGCATTTCATATTCTTTGATCGTTTACCTTTAAATAATCAATTCCGCCTTTCCCAGCTCTTTCACCCTTATTTAGTTTATTCTTTATGAACCGTCACAAAGTTCTGTTATCTCTACAGTTTGATTGCACCTCAGTCTTTTCATAATTAAATTTGGCACTTATCACTTCATCCAATTTCTTGGCTTTGTATTCCAATTTTAATTCATCATTTGTAGGATCCCTTTTCCAAACATTATACAATAATTCTTTGGTTCCACATGAAACAATTATGCCTGTGGTTATCCATTTTTTCCTAGGTACATTTCTCCTGTGATTCTTCTTTTTGATCATTGATTTACTTATGACTCTTTCTATCATTTTCACCAAAATCTCAGTTGCAAGATTGGGATCCTGTACATTCATGATGCCAGCTCAGTTTTCATCACAACTCACTCTTTCCATTCTGTTATAATCGATAAATTTTTGATAATTATATTTAGTCACTTGCAATTTATTCGTTTTAAAATCGACAAAGAGTGGGTAGTGATCCGGGAAAGCATTCATGATTTTATAAGAATTTATATTTTGTATGTTTGATCTAATGAACATATTGTCAATGCACGATCCAGATTCTATATTATTATTATGGTTGGGTCTAGTAACTTTACTGTAGTGAATTCCAAGAAACTGTTATGGTAATCCTCACTTATGTTATCCATCTCTAACAGGTCTACATTAAAATCCCCTACAATACGGTGATTCTTAAAATTCTTATTCCTGTTCAAGTAAAGTTTCATTATGTTTGTAAAATCCCTCTTATCAATAGCATGACACCTATACCCAGCTGAAATCTTTATAGTCCTATTACTATTCAGTTTTATAGCGGAACTTAAAAATTTAAAACTCTCAATCTCCTCTCTCTCAGTACTCTCCATCAAAGAGCTTCTCACATACATAACAAAGCCATCCGCTCTATTTATATAACTATGATTATAGTACACATTATATTCATGCAACCGATAATAACCAAAATGAGGCAAAAACCAAGTCTCAGAACAAACAATCACATCAGGTTTGGCTCTCAAACTCTCAATGAAAACTTCCAAGTGTTGAAAATTTGTTCTGAGGCCCTTTATATTTAAATGTAAAATTAATAAGTCATTTGCATTAAGATGTTCATGGAGTTTGCAAACCAGGGAACTCCCTTTCTATAATTACGATATTTTCTTGTTCCAAGTCTTGTCCAATGTCATTTATTTTGAGAACTATCTTCCTATGTTCGCTGCCCTCTGCCGACTGTTCACTGTTCCCCCTCCTGCAATCAGTACTGACGGCTGACCGGTCAATGTTCCTATACTACCCAGATATCTTGGTATAGTGGGTCTCATAGGATAGTCTGTGGTTTCGAGTTTCCTCTTTATCTTGTATTTCAAAATATCACAATTTTCGGTATCAGTTGCCATGTAATTAACATCTTTCTTCGTTCCAAATTTACTATTGCAATAAATACAGTTTGGGCACTTAATATACTGTTTGTTATTGGTCAGCTGCCACGTGATCACCAGCACATATCACCCACACACTTTGATTCCTACACTTGTTTCCACTGTGACCAAACCTACCACATTTGAATCATGGTTTTATATTAAGATCATCAAACACTCTGCAACTCTGATGTCCAACAAATATCCTATTACTATTCAGATGTAACCTCAGTTATTACACTCTGAGTATTTGACCTTCCGTTCCTATGTATATGAGTGTTCCGCAACACAATTGGTAAGGAACCTGTAAAAATTTCTTTCATTTATATCACTTTCTAATAATAATATAATAATATCATATTTTCAATTCCCACCACCTTCAACCTAGGATTGCTTATCCTTTCCTTCTCAATGTCAAAGCCTTGTCCTATCTTTTCATATAACATTTTCTCGGCCTTAGATACATCTTCATTTAAACATTTAATGATTACAGTTCCATCCATCTTTGTATTGACTTTTTTAATAGGCTCTATGATATCATTCTGCAGTCTCTGTGCTACCCTTTTAAAGGTTTCATCTTTCCTATCTTTATTCTTTGCTTTTATGATTAGGTTAGGTACATGCATTATTTGCTGAGTTTCAACTCTATTTAAAATATCGATGTAAAACTTTTTATTCTCCTTCTCTCTTGTATTCTCCAACACTTCCTTCAGTAATAACTTTTTCTCCTACAATTCGGTATTCAATTGCCCGAGTAAAAGATTCTCAGCTCTTAAGTTTGCGTATTCCACGTATTCATTCAAGATTGCTATGTTGCATATGCTTTCTTGGTCCTTAGATACCTACATTCATTGGGATATCATTCACTACCTCTTTTTGAAATTTTTCTCTTTCGTACAACTTGATATGTGCTATTATCTGTCTTGCTGATTCAGTTAGATTACAATTTCCAATCATGTTTGAGGTTAGGTCCATATCCACATGTTCTGGACAAATTACTAAAGTATCACTCACAAACTTTTTATTTTTTAGTGGATTAAAGTCACCCACATGGTAAACATTTTCACATATGACACGAATTACAAAGACTACTTTTGTATTAGGATGGCATTTATAATATTTTCCATCACATTTATCTGGCGGGTCTTTAGTTTGAGATGCCATTTTTGTGAATGGGTATATTAAATAAGCCTCCATTTGACGAATCGAAGTGCAGTCGTAAAAGGACATCTGATTTGCATAAACAAAGTGAGAAAGAAGAGAAAAGAATTGTTCAATATAAGTCTCGAATAAACTACGATGACTAATATTGTTTTGGGAAGGTTACTGGAAAATGAATGGAAAGATCTTTATGAGTATAAATTGGCCGTCGATCAGCCCGCTTAAGTTATTTAGTTTATGAATGGATGCGATGAATTAAATTGTCCGGTGAATTATACTCGATATGTTACGAGGAGTGTTCAGAGAGTTGTAGAAATAATTGAAACTGTTGGAATTGTGTGTTCGTTAAGTATTAAATTATTGTTGTTGCTGTTAATCAAATGTTAACCACTATTAATGATAATTGTAAATATTTGTAAATAGTTCGTGTAAATATATAGTCACTGTAAATATAGTGTGTTTGAATCCAAATATTTATATAACAATATTATGCTGTTGACCTGTCACAAATGTTTTTTATAGAGCGTAATGTGATAAGTAAATTATCTATCTATCCAAACCGACGACCACCTATTCGTCGCATTTTTTAGGCGGAATATTGTTCTATGTCCCTTTAACAAATGGTTGTATAGATCTTAAACTCACATTTTGAGCATCTGATAGTTTGTTTAAGGACTGTAATTGATTAGGTTACCGTTTTGAGTATTAACGCAAGTTGTTCCTGTATGCACACAAACAAAATATATAAATTTTAAAACAAAACAATGGCGTTAAGTTTTCCTTTCCTGGTCACAACACAAGAAAACAATGCCTTTGCATCCCTCATTTAAAGCGCTTTTGAAAACTGAGTGAAAAGTTTTCGATGTCGAAAATTAATTGCTTTAACCAAATTTTATAGCTCAGAACTGTTTGCGTTCTTGTGGCTCAATGAATGCAGCGACTTAAACAAGAGCCAAATTTTGCATAAGACAAAGAAATAGATGGTGACCATCAATCTGCTAGGTTTCATCTCTCTTTCCTTGTCTTATGCATACTATCAGGCGAATACTTTCGCCAAAATTCGTTTTAAGGTTTGTAAAAACGGGTTGCATTTAAAAAAATTAAAAAATTTTAAATTCTGAATGTACCCAAATCAAACTTATTTGTTTGTTGTTTTCTGAGTTGAAAGGTAAAACTTTTAAATCAGCTGTTAATAATCCACCACATTTCTTACACATTTTGAGAAACTCTGTTTTTTTCTATGTACTTAATTCAGATGATTGTATGAAGTCAGACAGGACTTATATAAGAGTGCCTTTGACTTTATTTGCATATTTACAAAGTATGCCAGTAGTCTAGGGTCACCTCAAGATGTTTGCTCAGTATTTTCGCAAAACCACATTTTCATATTTCAGTTTCCATCTTAGAAAACTATAAGCATTGATTAGATAGTGCGAATTTGTATATCTCTCACCATCATACAATGAAGCAGTCAGGTGACCCTTCTACACATAATTACAACCTTGACCCAAGAGCCAAATGTGTTGCAGATGCTTTAATGCAGGCCCGTGCAACCTTTTAAGCGAAAGGGCCATTTCCAAGTTTTATGAAATCTTAGCGGGCCGCACTACTGTCTATCAAGTGTTCCCTAGGTGTGATGGGTTCAAAGTATTTTGAATAATTAAAGACACACACATTAAATATTGAGATTTACAATTTTATAATAGAAAAACACTGTGAATTCTTAATAAGTTAACCCCACATGCGAAAAAAACAGTGACACAGTAATTAAACTCGACGCGTGTTTCGCTGACAACGTGAGGAGTCTTGGCATGTCAAAGTTCTCGATCCAACCACTGTGGATAGTTAACAAAGAACACTTTTTGGTAGAAACAAAAACATTAGGAACACTTGTACATGTGTAAAAATAAAAAAATATTTACCATCGAAACACAAATTATTGAGAAAAAATTGCAAAAAAATAAATATCATATTCTTCAAACAATTTTTAAAGGGAGTGACTACTACATCGTCTGACCGTTACATTAAATTTTGTTCCAACACGGTCGGACGTGCGCATTACGCAATGTCAATAAAATACGCCAACGGTCTCGGTGGGTGTACGGGTATCGTCTCAACCTAGCGCTAGATGAGTTCTACCCTCGTACGGGTTTGATTTGTTTTGCTTATGTTTTTACATCATCTTTTTTCTCAAAAAATGCGAGTGTCTGGTGCCCCGTCAGCTAAGTGGTCTGTTTCAAAAATGCGCTCTGTCAGGTTTTGTTTCATAATCATAATTATTTTTACACTTTCAATGTATTGACATTCAGTAATGCGCATGCCCGACAGCGTTCGAACATAATTTTAGGTGACGGTCGGACGGTGCAGTAGTCACTCCCATTTTTAAATGAATTTTCAACAAAACTTTTAGGTTACAATAAAATAATACCTAATAATTTGTCAATTTCAACAAAGAAAAGAATTATTCACACCTATAATATATGTGCTGTCACAGACGAATTCAAATTCGTCTGTGGTGCTGTACATGAAACGGTGCATTTTATGTGTTCCTTGTTGAGAGAGACGTTACATTTTTTAATAGACATCACTTTGTTTTTTTTTTAATATTCAGTTCTGTGCCACGCGGGCCGCACAAAAATATCAGAGGGGCCGCATGCGGCCCGCGGGCCGCAGGTTGCACGGGCCTGCTTTAATGGATACTAACCGGGAAGGCTAAGTCTTGACCTCTCCAAACCCAAACTCCAGAAATGGTACTATCATTGTCTGTTCCAAATAAGCAAACAGATGCAAATGCCTGCTTGCGCATTTTGTCCAACCTCTGATACATTCCTGTAAAGAAATGCAATTAACCAAAATTATAACATCAAGCAAAAACATGGTATACCAGTAATAAGGTTACAACTCATGAAAACTTTAGCCAATTCTTCTGAGTATTTATATTCACAAAACCAGATTGAGTAATTCTCTGGATCAAACTTCTCCCAGAAGTATGGAATTGATTTTGCCTCTTCTTCATTAGAGTACACACGTTTGAAGTCGTCAAAATTAAAAGTACTGGAATTAAAATTTCAGATTGAAATCTAGCAATAAAAAAATTGCATCAATATTGATATTTGTGCATTTGGGATTGGGTAGGATTTAAGCCCACACTATGAGCGTTAAAATGAATAACTTGCACATTAATCTGCATTTGTGAATCTAAATTTTAATAGCTCTCACTTGGACGATGTGTTGAGATGCCTTCTTGATAAATCATTACAAAAAAAGTCTGTCCTCCGCCTAACAGAAATAAAAGTACGAACTTTAATGCGAGAATATCCAATCTAATGCTCATCTTATTCGAAATAATGTGCATTTAAATTGTTCCCTTTGGGATTATTTTCATTGATAACTACAGCATACAGCAAAACATACTACCGATTTAGTTACTTTATAAGAGAGGCGGTTGTGGTGTAGTGGCTTGGTGTCAGGCTTCTGACCAAGTCAACTGAAATTTTCACGGCCGTTCTCTCTCGGAAGGCACAGGGCAACCACCGAGGTACTTTGCCCTAGTAACTCTCCCTAAATAGAAATTTCCCTAGTGGTTCGGAACCCACTTTAAGCTGTAAACTGTAATGACACTAACACAAGTGTCATATCCGAAACAGATACGGCACTACAAGATCAGACAAAAATTCTAAAGCCACATACATACTTGCAACAGAATATCGTATCACAACACGATAACATTTGAGGTTATAATATGCCACAAGTAAAATACATTCCTGATCCAAATACTGTTGGGACAACGTACCATATTATACCATATCTAATAACTAGTAACTAGTAGAATACAGTACACCATGAAAAATTCAAAGTCCAAGATGGCCGCCACAACAAAATGGCGGATTACTTCGTTTTCAATCCCCTCAATATAGGTATCAAATGAAAGGGCTTAACTAGAAGAATACAGTACACCATGAGAAATTCAAAATCCAAGATGGCCGCCATTACTTTTTTTCAATCCCCTCAATATGGGTATCAAATGAAAGGGCTTAACTAGTAGAATACAGTACACCATGAAAAAAATCCAAGATGGCCGCCACCACAAAATGGCGGATTACTTTTATTTCAATCCCCTCAATATGGGTATCAAATGAAAGGATTTGATAAGTAGAACACAGTACACTTTATAAAAATAATAACAAAACAAAAACAAACAAAAAAACTAAAAACTTGAAAATAAAATAAGTAAAAAAACATTTTTAAGTTAAACAGTTTTATCGTAAAGAAACATAATAATGATGCAGATAATGTACTAAAAGCTAAAAAATAATT
This sequence comes from Xestobium rufovillosum, assembly GCA_963966045.1. Taxonomy (NCBI): domain Eukaryota; kingdom Metazoa; phylum Arthropoda; class Insecta; order Coleoptera; family Ptinidae; genus Xestobium; species Xestobium rufovillosum. The sequence goes on along the minus strand of OZ014492.1, from coordinate 14,956,762 downwards.
AGGTAGGTGCCAAGTACCAGTTATCACACCACTCTCCTCATCAATCTAGAGCATTGATCAGACTAAAATAAAATCGTGGAGCGAATCGAATTTCTATTATCTACAGTCAACCGCTCATATCATTACAGGTATGCTTTGGATGCATCTTCTCAGTAGACAACATCGCAGAACCATCATTTACATATTTACTCAGGTTACGCTACGCCCCACGATTTTATTTTAGTCTGATCAATGCTCTAGATTGATGAGGAGAGTGGTATGATGACTGGTACCGTGGTACCTGGTACCTACCTAATTATTTTTTTGCTTTTAGTACATTATCTGCATCATTATTATGTTTCTTTACGATAAAATCGTTTAACTTAAAAATGTTTTTTTACTTATTTTATTTTCAAGTTTTTAGTTTTTTGTTTGTTTTTGTTTTATTATTTTTCTAAAGTGTACTGTGTTCTACTTGTCAAACCCTTTCATTCGATACCCATATTGAGGGGATTGAAAAAAAGTAATCCGCCATTTTGTGGTGGCGGCCATCTTGGATTTTTTTCATGGTGTACTGTATTCTACTAGTTAAGCCTTTTCATTTGATACCCATATTGAGGGGATTGAAAAAAAAGTAAACCGCCATTCTCGGGTGGCAGCCATCTTGGATTTTGAATTTTTCATAGTGAACTGTATTCTACTAGTTAAACCCTTTCATTTGATACCCATATTGAGGATATTGAAAAAAAAGTAATCCGCCATTTTGTGGTGGCGGCCATCTTGGATTTTGAACTTTTCATGGTGTACTGTATTCTACTAGTTAAGCCCTTTCATTCGATACCCATATTGAAGGGGTTGAAAAAAATATCGAATCCGCCATTCTGTGGTAGCGGCCATCTTGGATTTTGAATTTTTCATGGTGTACTGTATTCTACTAGTTAAGCCCTCTCATTTGATACCCATATTGAGGGGGTTGGGAAAAAATATCTAATCCGCCATTTTGTGGTGGAGGCCATCTTGGATTTACCATGATACTGAATATACAAAATTGTATTGTCATCACAACTAAAGGTGTGTACCAAATATCAGATCAATCGGTCAACAGGAAGGAGGTAAAATTTCAATTACTGGATTAAAAAAGTAATCCGCCATTTTGTGGTGGCGGCCATCTTGGATTTTGAATTTTTCATGGTGTACTGTAATCTACTAGTTAAGCCCTTTCATTTGATACCCATATTGAGAGGGTTGGGAAAAAATATCTAATCTGCCATTTTGTGGCGGCGGCCATCTTGGATTTACAATGATACTGAATATACAAAATTGTATTGTCGTTACAACTAAAGGTGTGTACCAAATTTCAGATCAATCGGTCAACAGGAAGGGCGTAAAATTTCATTACTAGATTTGACCCACACAAACAAACAAACAAACAAACAAACAAACAAACAAACAAACAAACAAGGCAAGATAAATAAAACCGTTACCCACACAAACAAATAAACAAACAAACAAGGCAAGCTAAATAAAACCGTTTGAAAGGCAAGGTTTTTAAAAAAGGTACGTATCCCTTGACGTATCCACTTTTTCGATAATAAAAAATTTCCTGACCACAAAAAGTGTAGTATCTAGTTAATATTATCTTCTATTACTTTTTGTTTCATAGTGTAGTATCTTGTGATTTCTGATAAACAATTACCTATCTAATAAAATGAGATATGTATCAGTTTGTTCTAAGAGAAAAAAAATAAAATTGAGAAGGAACCGACTTTTGCCTTGGTTTTTACTCCACTATTAAGAAAATTATGAAATAGCAAACAGAAACCAACAAAACAATGCTGAACATGCGACTGATCATCAGTCCTGATGGTCGGTCCTGATGAACTAGGGCCAGTGTTTTAAATGCACTATTTTACATGCATTGCGTACCGTCGGTTGACTGACTTGTCCGGACAAGCGTCAGGATAGCCCGTCCTCACAACGTACCGTCAGGATAACTGAGAGCCATTTGTACTACAAACAAATTAAAACAGAGTTGCAATCAAAGACGTCTATAAGTCTTTGGTTGCAATCACAGAACACCTAAATAAGAACGCGCAGCTTATACAGGGTGTTCCAGAACAACGGGGCAATATTTCTGGACCGTATAGTTTGGATCAAAATAACACTTAAAGTATGTAGAATTCTTTTCTAGGACGCACCCCTTCGAAGCTATTCGCCCTTAAGAGGGATACGTACGTTGCTCAAGAAAAATAAACACTCGGTCTCCCCCACTACACCAGCCAGCGTAGGAGAAACACGAAGAGAAACAGATCTGCCAGCCAGATACGGCCCGAACGTACTCGGCTGTCACCGACTACTGAGGGGCGGTTAGAATCTGCTAGTGGAAGGAGGCGCTCCCGTTTTTAGAAATGGGTTTATTGTCGAAGTAAATTTAATGTAGCTTATTTATTTTCAGTTTAAATGCATTCAAATTTGAAACGCAAGCAATTTAATGTTCATATTATAATGTGCTCTAATTAGTTTTCCAGTATTTGCTTTTTGAACCAAGTTTCTAGCCGCTGAAAATACACCAAAACGCAAATTTCACGTCTCGTTTCTGTGATTATTTACATATTTGTTCTTAATTTGGTTTGACAGAATTGTAGAACAAATCTTCTTCTTTCTGACAAAGAAGAAATTTCTGCAAAATATTTATTAGTAAGAGCTCTACGTTTCGTAACTTAGAGCTTGATATCGGCGCTGTTTTCAACGTACGTATCCCTCTTAAAGGTCAAGTTCTGAAGAAGGTTTTTTGCTGGTAACTTTCAAACTACTGTATCGAATGTTATAAAATTTGGACTGTAGACATAGTAAGCAAGTATCTGTAATCGAGTGACATGATATCTTCCGTATCTTGTCTAGGAAGCCGGGGGTGGAACACCCCTAATGCTTTTCACCCCTTAAATTTTACGTTGATCCTATTAGCGAATTTGCAATGACATTTTTAAATTCCTTAAACAATTGTCTCAAAAAGAGGTACTCTTTTTGAAACCGTTAAAATGGCCCGTTTCCGAGATAAAAAATATACAAAGATATGGTTTATCGTTTTTACTATACAAGCCAGGCTATAAAATATGAACTGCTATATGAAACATGTGAGAAAATGAAAATGAAATGAAAATGTAGGAACAGTCGGTTTTGAAAACATAATAGCAGAGATAATAGCGCCTACAAAAAAATTTTCGAAGTGAGTACCTTGTAGACACATACATTTTTGTGTAGTAAAAATGATAAACCATGTCTTTGTATATTTTTTTATCTCGGAATCGGGCTATTTTAACGGTTTCAAAAAAGAGTACCTTTTTTGAGACAATTGTTTAAGGAATTTAAAAATGTCATTGCAAATTCGCTAAAAGCATCAACGTAAAAGTTAAGGGGTGAAAAGCATTAGGGGTGTTCCACCCCCGGCTTCCTAGACAAGATGCGGAAGATATAATGTCACTCGATCACAGATACTTTCTTACTATATCTACAGTTCAAATATTATAACATTCGATACAGTAGTTTGAAAGTTACCAGCAAAAAACCTTCTTCGGACTTGACCTTTAAGGGCGAATAGCTTCGAAGGGGTGCGTCCTAGAAAAGAAATTATGCATACTTTAAGTGTTATTTTGACCCAAACTATATGCTCCAGAAATATTTCCCCGTTGTTCTGGGACACCCTGTATATGTTAAAAGTTGGAACTGCGTTTAGCGTCATATCTAGCTGTTTTCAAGAACCAATTGTGTACAAGCGAGTGTAGATAGAATTTAAATTTAAACTTTATTTTTATTAATATTAAAAATCCAACTAAATTAAAGCAGTATAGAAAATGCTAATTTAGTTAGATAATTACATTCTTATAGTTAGGGAGCCGCAATAGTAAATTAGTACTGTATTTTCTACCATGCCAGATGGTTTGATTCTTATTGTATGAAACACGAGGAAAAAGAGTATGGATATAAGAAAGTTGCATCTCGGTCGCCCTGCAGAGGGTGTTCGCTTAAAGTCGTTAAATTAAGAGTTGCTATTGACATATTTTCTACCAACTGATTTTTCTTTTATTGACTTTTTGCATCATAAGGAGTGTCAAAATATCACTGCCAGACGCATCAGATAGTCGCAAGTGGGTGCCAGACGGTCCCAAACATGTAGAAAAATGTGGGTCACGTGACATATTTTCTACCAACTGATTTTTCTTTTACTAACTTTTTGTTTCATAAGGAATGCTAAAATATCACTGCCAGATGCATTAGATAGTTGCGAGTAGGTGCCAGACGACCTCAAACATGTAAAAGTGAGAGGGTCACGTGACATATTTTCTACCAACTGATTTTTCTTTCACTAACTTTTTGCGTTGTAAGGAAAACAAAAATGTCATTGCCAGACGGTTTTATTAGTTTTTAGAGGTGGTATTACCGATAGAAACTTTTTAAGATTTCGGGTTAGATTGACATACTTTTTACCGTCTGGTAGTCTGTACAATCTTTCCATTACAAGGTTACAATAAAAAAATTCAGTTGCCAGAAGAGTTACTCAATCAATAGGTAGATAAACCAATTTAAGAGACCTTTACACCTGCGCCCTTATAACAATTTTTTTATTCCATCCTTCTAAAATCCACACAAATTAAGCTCACAAAATCAATCAGTCTTCCCAAAGCCATTTATAAATGAACCGTACTTTTTTTGGTTCACTGTGTTCAAAAATTTGCATCTTTGTAGATAATAGGCACAACGATGTGACAAAATGTAAGATCACGGCGATAGGACATAAAAGGAGTGAGAATTTTATCCTTAAAGGTGTACAGAAGGTTATATTTAATGAAAAGGTAATTTTATGTAAAAAAACTGCAACTTAAAAAATATATGATTCCGTTTAAAAAGATCATTTTATTTATTTGTGCCAATTCTTTATTTCAATTTATTTAAGTTATGAAGTTTTACAATTTTCCAGTTAGGTGGTGCAATTGCTAATACCTCGTATACTATTATGAGTGTTTTATTATTGCAGGAGTTACTCCTTGACCTTGCTTTCATTCCACTAAAGTATCATTTCATTTTCAGACTTCCTCTACTGCCTGCCAAAATTTGCAAAAAATGCCTATAACTCAAAAATTTTGCAATTTAAACAAGAAAAATCCACTCGAATACAAGTATTCTGATCAAAGTTGGATGCTGTACAGAAAAAATGGAACACTCTGTATAACTGGAAATAACTTTACGATATGCAGAATTTCAAATGAAGAAAATTTTATAGAAACATTTTTTGTATCTCTTCAAATACGGACAGCACCCAAGACCCACACGATTCTGGGACATCCTGTATTGTGTATTATAGCTAAAATTCGGACCAACGCAGCGGACGAGTACACTTGTATGAAACAATTTGTTGTTTCGCTCTTTTCTTCGCTTTTGTCACTTAACGTCGTTTCAACATAATCGTACCACAACAGTGCAGCACACGCGTCTTTTCTGTTCGCCAAATTGTTAGGGTAAAAGGGATAAAAGTTAAAAGCGAAGAAAATAGAGAAACGAAGCTAGGCAACATGTTGTTTTATTATATTCTCATTTTTGTCATTATCGTCACTCCAACATAAACATTGTTAGGAAGTTGATCGCCGTTTTCATTTGGATATGGGGTATCAGTGTTATTGTTATGATCATATGTATTGTAAACGATTCTTTAAACTGTGGTCCGAGGGGACATTCAATTTGTAACTACGGTAGAATACAGATGTTTGTTACGTGTATTTTCCGTTATAAGAATATAATTTTGGATTGTTTTTAATAGTTTTCGTTTAACGCCCAATTGGTCTCTAACAACATACTCACCTTTAGAACTGTCTCTTCTCTCCCAGAGCCCGTTCGCACTTGGCGGGCGGCAATTGTTAGGAGTGAATATCTATTTGATACCTATTTGCTTTAAGTAGTTCACACCAAAATAACAGAATAATCGTTTCAACCAAACTACTGTACCAAAAATGTTTATACGAACTTATTTGTTAATCAACGCCTTTTACACCGTCTGGCAAGCATTTTCTCATTAGCTTTTGGTCTGGTATTTACGTTTTTGCACAAAATACATCTAAGGTTAGCAAATAACCAAATGCCAGACGGTAGAAAATATGTCACGTGACCCTCTCACTTTTACATGTTTGAGGTCGTCTGGTACCCACTTGCGACTATCTAATGCGTCTGGCAGTAACATTTTGGCATTCCTTATGAAACAAAAAGTTAGTAAAAGAAAAATGAGTTGGTAGAAAATATGTCACGTGACCCACCCTTTTTTACATGTTTGGGACCGTCTGGTACCCACTTGCGACTGTCTAATGCGTCTGGCAGTGATATTTTGACACTCCTTATGATGCAAAAAGTCAATAAAAGAAAAATCAGTTGGTAGAAAATATGTCAATAGCAACTCTTAATTGAACGACTTTAAGCGAACGCCCTCTGCAGGGCGATTGAGATGCAACTTTCTTATATCCATACTCTTTTTCTTCGTGTTCCATATATTAAGAATCAAACCGTCTGGCATGGTAGAAAATACAGTAATAATTTGCTATTGCAGCTCCCTAACTATTATGCTGTATTAGCCTTTTTATGCACAAAGCGACAAAAAAGCACTGTCGAACACGCTGACAAGTGCCTTCTAGTAGTGGCATGGTCATACTGATGTGTTGCTTGTGAAAGAACGGTACTGACCATCAGTCCGTATCACCAGTACTGACCATCAGTGTTTCATCAGTCGCATGTGAAACGGCTCTTAGAATTCAATTGGAAACTTCAGTTGTTTTCGTTTCCAATCAATGAAACTGTCAATGTTCGATGGCTAATTCATTTTCCTTAAGCTGACCGCATACGATCAATATTATTGACAATAATATTGACAATATCGTTATTTGACCAATCAAAACACGGTATTGTTGGTCAAATCACAATATTGTCAATATTATTGTCAATAATATTGATCGTGTGCGGTCAGCTTTATGAGTTTTTGGTTTTTCTTTAAACTTTATTATTTCGAAAGCTACCAATGTCAATGTCATACTGTGACATATCAGTGAATTCGTAATTTCAGCCACTATCCAACTAAGACTTCAAAAGTATGGGGAGTCATTTAAAGAAATGGACAATGACATGACAGTGTGAAATCAAAAGACTATAAAAAAACGACAATTACCAAAAAAGGTACACTTTAAAAAAATTAGGTTGACGTGTCCGGGCTTTTTTCCCAGAATTGATTCCTGAATTTTTTATCGAATTAAGGCCTCGCCACATAGGCCATGCTATGCCAATGTAAAACACAGAAGTAGAGACAACGGAATTAAAATGGAAGTGTCCACATTGTTCATGTTTAAAGTAATTTACATAGCAACGAACTCGACTTCTATGCTGTTTCTATGGATACGTTTCCATGGAAATAAAATAGTAATTGGAGTAAAATGAACCCCAAAACAACATTATGAACGTCATCCATTATTTAAATTTATGAATATTGACAGCTGCCAATTGACAAAAATAAGTTTTCAAACAAATAACTATGGTTACCCAAATTTACATCGCATGTCCTATGTGGACAGCTCCGTGTTGTGCCATGCTAAATTTAATTTAGCATGGCATGGCATGACCTATGTGGCGAGCCCCTTAGTACCAGACTTTTACTCACACTGTATAACACAAGACTGGGAACTAAAAAACACTCATAGGATGAACTGAACTCACATTAGAAATTTGATATGACTTAAGTCTTACCCTTTAGGCAGGGACTCAAAAGGATCTTTGCTTTTAGGTTCTGCAGCAAGAACGGCATCAGCAGCATCCAGTTCTTCTTCAGGTTTTTTTTCTTTCTTAGGAGTTGCTTGTTTCTTCTCCTTTTCTTTCTTTTCCTTTTTTTCTTCTTTTTTATTCTCTTTTCCTCCCTTACCTTCATAAATAAAACCATATTATCACACAGAAAACAGAACTTGTTCCTTTTAAAAAACAAAACAACATACACAAAATATAAAATATAAAATAAAAATAATAAAAGCGATAAATAATTGGTCAAGTTCAGAAAATTGGAGATTAATAAGTTTGTTTGATTAATTAATTAATAAGTTTGATTAATCTGTTCTGTTAACACTGGGACAAGGCTGCTACACTCCTGAAGTCAAAATATGCCTAATGAGCTGAACAACAGAGAAGTCCATTCTTCTGATCGGTCATCTTTTGATAAAGATGAAATTTACTTTCTCTGAAGATTCTCTGGATAGACCGCGTGCGTACAAGTAATAAGACAATCTGAGATGTGGACTGTATCAGATTTACCACTATTGCCATCACAATATAAATTTTCTTATTGCTATTGTAATTCACCCAAATTTCCATCAGAGCGCTAATGTCCCACTTAAGGTAGGTTAACATGGGTAACTTTGTTGTTATCAGAGATAAAGTTGGTTAAATGGGAAAAGGTTTGACTTTGGTGGTGCTTAGTAATAATCTCTACTGAAATTTGAAATATCACTAATCTTTTTCGAGTTACATAGTTTGGATGAACAGAAAACTCAAAATTCGCTTTTTGCCTCTAAAATGGTTCATTATGATTCTTAATAAGTTAACCCCACACGCCAAAAGACAGTGACATAGTAATTAAACTTGACACATGTTTCGCTGACAACTTCAGCATCCTCAGGAGTTGAAGATTTATCCTCGGATTTATCTAAATCTAAGTTTACACTACATTGCTATAAATACCCAACCCCCACTCCTGAAGTAAAATGGATCGATAAACCTATGGGGTTTCTTAGAACTTTACGAACAAAAGAGCAATAAAATTGGTTTCTTAGAACTGGAGGGTAAGCATTTATAGCTAGTCTTAATTCTATCTACCTGATAAATCCGGAATCGGACCATAATTACTGTTAAGAAAACTACATTTATTTTTATTTATCGCTATACTTTCCAAGGCGTTTAAAACAAATTTATTATTTCCAGGTTATAAGCGATTGAGATTATTGATATTGGTGATCACCCTGCAAGAACGTGCTCTAGCGGGGCCGATAGTAATTTATGACGATCGAATTGGAGTGATGCAACTTTGTTGGGTCTAAAGAAAGCGCATCACTGCGGTTCGGTTGTCCTAAATTGATAGTAGTGCCGCCTAGAGCACGTTCTTGCAGGGTGATCACTCCGTCTGTTAGGCGGCCCAAGTATTGATAACTGAATTTCAGTATTTACCTATATAGATATATATATATAATTGGTTTATATCCCAGAAAGGGATTTATTACCGCTCCTTTCTGGAGCTCTCAAAATCCTATTTTCGGGGTGGATTAGTCCCCATTCTGTCCTCCAATAAAAGACTCTCCTATAGTTGATTGTGTGACTTAGCCCTCTCCACAATCTCTCTCCATCGCCTTCTATCTATAGCCTTTTTCTTCCACCCTCTTATTTCCATTCTTCTCATATCCTCTTCTATCTCGTCCATCCATCTCATCCTTGGTCTTCCTCTACATCTCACAAGCATCGGTCTCCACTGTATTATTCTCTTTATCATCTTATCATCGCCCGATCTCCACACATGTCCCAACCATCTCAGTCTCTGCGCTTTGATTGCCCTTACAATGTCCTCACCTTCAATTTCCTCTAATATTTCATAATTCATCATCAACCGGTATTCACTATTACTCATTTTTTTTGGTCCCAATATTGTTCTATATACTCTTCTTTCCCATACTCTCAGCTGTTCTTCCTCTCTTCTAGTGATACACAGTGTTTCGGCTGCGTACATCACCACCGGTCTTATTAGTCCTTTATATATACGTACTTTTGTTATCCTACTGATATTTTTATCTTTCAGCAATTTCTTGTTAGTGAAGTAGGCTCTGTACCCAGCCTGTATCCTCCCTCTTACTTCTTCCCCTCTGTCATTCATATTGCTTATATTTACTCCCAAGTATTTAAAGGTTTGTACTTCTTCGAACATGTATTTTCCAAGTCTGAGATCTTGTTTCTTATAGTTATTTTTCTGGTGTTTCATGTACTTTGTCTTGCTCTCATTCACTGTCAACCCTCTTGCTTCTGCCGCTACCTCCAGCCGTGTAAATATCTCCTGCAACGCCCTTTCATTTCTTGCAACAACCACCACATCGTCAGCATACGCAATGATCTGTATTTGTTTAGTTATTATTGATCCCTGGCCCCCTATTTCCCTTATAATATTTTCCATTACTATATTGAAAAGAGTCGCTGACAACGAATCGCCCTGACGCACTCCGGAATTACTTATAAAACTATTGGTTGTACCTCCTGTTGTACGTATCATTGCCTTTGAACACTTTAAAGTCATTTGTGTTAGTCTAATTAGCTTCGCTGGGATCTGCAAATTTTTCATGTCATTCAATAAACAATTTCTATTGATTTTATCGAAAGCTTGTCTGAAATCAATGAACAGCATGCGCGTGTCTATTTTGTATTCATGGCATTTTTCTATTATCCGCTGAAGGACATGTATTGCATCTGCCGTAGATCTTCCGGGTCTAAATCCATATTGGTAATCCCCAGTGCTTTCTTCGGTATACTCAACTAACCGCTGCTGAACAAGTGAAGTTAATATCTTATATGTCATATTCAGTAAGGTAATTCCCCTGTAGTTGTTGCAATCCTCCGGGTCGCCTTTCTTTAGTATTGGTATTATAATTCCAAGTCCCCACTCCTTAGGCATTTGCTCTGTTCTCCATAGCTGCTTCATTAAACTATACAATCGCTCATGCAACTTCTCTCCACCAAATTTATCATTTCTCCTGCAATTCCATCACTACCTGGTGCTTTACCATTTCTTATTTTTTTAATAGCTCGATTAAACACGTTCTGTGATGGCTCAAGTACTATTTCCTGGTCCTCGTGCACTACTCTCTCTTCCAGCTGTGAGTCAATATTTTCATCATTTAATAATTCTGAAAAATATTCCATCCACCTCTTCTGTATCTTATGCTTGTCATATTCAGTATTCCCTGCTTTATCTTTTATTCTTCTTGTCTTTATGTTATACCCCCTTCTTTGGTGTTTTATTTTTCTATACATCTTTCTTAAATTGTTATTTCCGCTGTTATCTTCAATCTCTGCCATTTCATTATTTATCCACTCTCTCTTCCTTTTTCTACATATTCTTGTTACGTGTTTCTTTAGTTCTCTATATATCTCCATATCCTCTTTGCTTCCTGCTTGTAGCCATTTCTTCCATGCGTCCCTCTTTTGTTTCACTGCCTCTTCACATTCCTCATTGAACCATTCCTTTCTTCCCGTTGCTCGCTTGTATCCGATTGTCTGTATTGCTGCAGCCTCCATTCCTCCTTTTATATTTTCCCATTCTTGTTCCACTTCACTGGATCTAGATTTTTTCTCCATTTCTTCTTTTATGATACTGCTGTATTTGTCATTTACGACCTGCTTTCTCAATTTCTCCACGTCCCACCTTTTCTCTTTTTCAACTGTATCTTTCCGAGTTGAAATCCTTTGTTTGAACTTTGCTGTTACTAAGTAGTGGTCAGAGTCTGCGCATGCTCCTCTAAACGTTTACCTACGGGGCATAAGAAAAACACAAAGGAAAATCGAATACCTCGTAGCTTGAAGGAAAAAACAATGAATTTAAAGAAAACCATATTGGAAGAAACAATAAATTCAATCGAAAAAACCTGCAAGTGCAATATCAGAACAGAAAAACTAAATAAACAAAATATCCATGGAATCTTGACCACTGCCAACTGCTAATCTTGTAATAAATTGTGTGGTCAAGCGAAGCCGAACGTTAAATCAAGCCGGAACGTAGCGGCCGAGACGTATTAATCGTGGCCGACTCGGTACGGACGGTTGGTGTTCGTGGCGTGGAAATAATGCTAGTTTACCAAAATATTCAATAACAACAACTGGAATTTTGAAATTTTTATTAAGAGAATATCCAATTAAATATACCTGAACGGTATAATACCATATTTTCCTATTGTATAAAATGGGGACAATGGGTATTTTGGGCCGATGGGGAATAGCTCGTTCGTGGATGATAATAGGGATGGAGTTTTAGGGTTATATATTGTTGTTTGTTAGGTTTGTTTAGGAATAGTATTTTGGAAGATATTTGTAAGATCAGGAAGTTCGTTTAGGTTCGTAGTTTGTTTGGTATAGGATGTTTTATTTGGATTATTTTAGGAGTTGTATTTTGGATAGTATTTGTGGTTGGGAAGTTTGTTGTAATTTGTAAATTGTATAGGAAATAATATTAGGAAGCACTATGGGATGCAGCCTCACACCCCTGGTTTTATGGCTTGGTTATAGTGCAGGTAGGTAGTAGCGATTAACGAAACTTTTATCATTAATGTCGATTTATTTAAAAAACAAGAATTTATATACATATCACAAAAATAGCTTAACAATTAATTTTGACCTAAAGAGGAAATAAAATTTGCTGATTAGTTAGATGTCGACAGTTTGTAATATTAAGTGCTGCATTGAAAATTAAAAGCTTGCATTCTGAAAGAAATAATAAATTGTCGTTTTGTTGAATAAGCTTAAAAAAGTACTTGTGTGTTCGCAACCAGGAAATAGATATTTCACGGCTAGCAGAAAATTAATAATGAACTTCAAGTAGGTCAAATTAGTTTAGGAATTTACAGAAAAAATAAAGATAATTATGTTTATGGTTAAACATTTTGGCGACTCCAAAGTGGACTAGAATGGTCCTACTGAAGCTCTCTTGCTAGCATCTTGTTGATAGGTTCCAATTCCATGGTGTTTTGTTCTTGAGTATTTAATACTCTTGTGCTGGACTCGTTTCTTGCTGTTGTGGTTACTCTGGTGATTCTCCATTGTTTCCATACGTTGTAGATTAGATACATAATTCCAATCATAGCCACAGTTGTAGTAATGGATATGCTAGTTGGAATTGACCAGTGATGTTTAATTTTCTCCCAGGTAACATCATTTAACGTTTGTTGGATATGTTCTTGTTCGCTTCTTAACTGTGTCAAGTCATCGAATGCCTTGATGACGGGCTCTTTCTCAAGATTTTCGTATTTGTTTGACAGTCTTATGGTCGTATTGATGTTGACTTCTTTGGAGAAACTTTCCAAGACAGTTATATTATCGTGCCTTGTAGCTGCTATTACGTTTTGTTTTGTTTTAATGGTGCAGTCTTGAGACACTTGGATAATTCCGGTTCCGTTTAGTTTCACATCTTCTCTTGCACCACTACATGTGACTCCAATGAGTGTCGGTTCTTTTGTGATAAATAGCCAAGTGTTGTCCATGTATAATTGTTTCCAGATGATAGATTGTATTTTGTATCGTATGCTGTTGCAATTTGTTATTTCTTTTCTTTCGTAAATTTCGTCTATTATGCAACTTGGACTGTTTTCTATACTTCGGACTGCAGTTGGGGTGCACAAATACTTGTTTTGACCCAGTACGACAGCGTTCTTGAATTCTTCGTCTGATATTTCGAAATATTCTTGGGTGTTGTAATCCACCGCTAATAGGCCATTCGGTATCTCCAGCACCCAGTAGGAACCATTGTTGATGTTTAATGGTATAGGTGTGACTTTTATTAGGACGAAGTCGTTCACTTCTGCCATTAGAAAGTATCCAAACACATGAAATGAAGATTCACTTTGTTGGATCTTCGTCTTCCACAACGAAACGGGTAGGATGTTGATGTTTGATGGAAATTTCTTTTCGGCAGATTTAATAATTTCTTCTATATGGGCTGGTGTCATAAAGTCGTACAAACTTCCTCGGCCGAACACAATGTTTGTCAGTTTCGAATAATGTTGTATGTTTTCTTGTATGAAGTTAGTTGCTACTTGGTAGGTACTTAAAACGTGAATGCTTAACTTGTTCGCGTCGACCTTTCTGTACCATCTGTTCATGTCGTTTACAGCTTGTAGCCCTTGGTTCAACTTTTCTCTAAAGTGGTTCAATTGTTTGAATATTCTGTCTTCTGTCTCGTTAAATTTGGATAATGCAATTACCATAAACTTTGTTTGATGGCTTGAGGCTTGTATAAGTAGTTTTTGGTTGTTATCTAGTTGTTGTATGTCTGTATACACTTCATCGTTCACACCAAAAATTGAAGTAAGAAATTTTCCCAGGAGTCCGCGTTTTTGTCTGGGTTGTGCATTTTGTAACCCAGTCACTAACCAATCCATTTGTTTCTTCTGTTCTCCTAAATGATGTACAAGCATATCGCATGGCGTTTCTGATGTAAGTTCTCTGGTTTTGTTGCACAATTGCTCCATTTGAATGACTGTTTCTTTTATTCTTGTTGAATCTCTTGATATTTGTTCTTTATCTATTTTGTATTCGATGCGAAACATGCCTCTTCCTAACTTCGAATGACCAATATGTTCGATATATAGACCTGGCTTCGGATAATGAACGGTGTAGGATGCGTTGATTGCAGATATCATTAACAAGAATGATATTAGGAGCATTGGTATTATCTTGAACTTAGCTTTTTGGAATTTGCTTTCTGAAGATTTGGATTTATGGGTGGATTTTATTGGAGGCGTTTTAGTTTTGGTAGTTTTAGGATTAGTGATATTTAGGTGGCATTGAGTTTTTGTAGTAGGAATAGAAATTGGTTCGTCTGTAGAATCGAAAGGCAATGGAATTAAGGAGTGTATTGATCGTTTTAACATAGTTCCACCTGCTTTTTGAAGTGTCACCACTCGGATTGTTCCATCTTCTGCAGGATGTACTTGTATTATTCGTGCTAGAGGCCATTTGCTCAGATTTATATTATCTTCTTTGATTAGAACCAGTTCTCCAATTTTCAAATTTTGATGTTGTGTTTTCCACTTGTGTCGTAATTGAAGTCTGCTTAGGTATTCTGATGACCATGCATTCCAGAAATCTTTTTTCATTTTTTGTATTAGTCTCCATCTGTTAGTTAGGCTAGTATTTATTTCGGTATTTATCGGATCGGGTGGCGATACTAGTTCACGGCCAATTAGAAAATGGCCTGGCGTTAAGGCTATTACGTCATTGATTTCGTTGTCAATTGGGCAGAGTGGTCGGGAATTTAGACTTGCTTCTACTTGATGCATGAACGTGGTGAGTTCCTCGTATGTTAAAGTAGTATCTCCAATGACTCGCTTGAGATGATGTTTCATCGATTTCACCCCTGCTTCCCACAGACCCCCAAAATTTGGGGCGGATGGTGGGATGAAGTGCCACTGCGTACCCAAGTTCGCCATGTTTTCTTGGGTATGATTGTCTGACACGATTTTGTAAACTTCTGCTTCAATAATTTTGCTCGCACCAACGAAATTTGTTCCATTATCGCTGTACATGTGGGCACATGGACCTCTTCTAGATATGAATCTTCGATATGCTGCTAAAAATGTATCCGTTGTCATATCGCTCACTACTTCGAGATGAATAGCTTTGGTTGACAGGCAAATAAATATTGCTATGTACCCTTTGTATGATTTGTGACCCCTGCCTTTTGTCGCTCGAATTTGGATGGGCCCTGCATAATCCACACCAGTGTGTGTGAACGGTGGTGAAGGAATTACTCTAGGAGTAGGTAATTGTCCCATTTGTTGTTCAGCAGCTTGCGCTTTATACCGTATACATTTGGTGCATTTGTGTAGGATTGATCTAACAGCTTTTTTTCCATTAATAATCCAAAATTTTCTCCTCGTATAGGCTAATGTGGCTTGGTTTCCACCATGTAGTGTCTTGTAATGTGCATCTTGAATTATTAGTTTCGTAATATTGTCGTTGTACGGTATTACAATCGGATGTTTTTGGTTGTATCTTAACGATGCATTCTTGAGTCTGCCTCCTACTCTCATTATCCCTTCTCTGTCCAAGAAGGGAGTGAGTGGAGATAGTTTGCTGCCTTTGGTTACAGAAGTATTTGTTTCCAAAGCTTCCTTATCTGCCCTTAATTCGGTTGATTGAATAATTTTTATAATTTTGTTTGTGGTAGCGTTGATTTCGGTATATTTCAGAAAACCTGTTTCCGCTTCTTGTTGTCTGGCTCTCTTGATGAATCTGTCACAGTAGGATAGAACTCTGATCATTTTTGTAAAATTTGAAAATCGGTTGAGCACTTCGTTTTGTGTATGCTTTGTTGTTGTTTGATGGCACATCTTCATTTCTTGTTCAATTTGTTGAATTTCTTGTAACTTTGGCCATTGTCTTTCGTTCTTTAACCATTCAGGGCCTTCCCACCATATTTTATGTTGTTTTAGTTTTATCGGGTCCATCCCTCTCGAAATCACATCAGCGGGATTATCGGTAGTGCTGACATGACTCCATACCTCTGGCGGTGCAATGCGTGTAATTTCGGATACTCTGTTCGCAACAAAAGTCTTCCATCTTAACGGATCTCCCTTGATCCAACCTATTGTAATCATTGAGTCAGTCCAAGCGTAAATCTTCCTTTTTTCTATTTGTAGTGCCGTGATTGTTCTTTTGAATAATTTGGCTAATAATACAGCCGCGCAGAGTTCGAGACGTGGTAATGTAGTTTTTACTCTTGCGGGTGCTACTTTGGATTTGGCAGCTAGTAGTATGATTTTCGTTTCATTGTTTATCACAGTTCTGCTGTAAATGACAGCTCCATATGCCTTCTCGGAAGCGTCGCAGAATCCATGTAATTCCAATTCTTCGTTATTGTAATTTATCCATCTGGAGAGCTTAATTTCTTCTACAGATTTTAATTGATTTCGAAATGTTAACCATTTGTTTGCCATGTCTTCGTTTAATTGTTCATCCCAATCAAGTTTTTGTATCCAAAGTTCTTGTATAATAATTTTTGCTTTTATTTCAATTGGAGCTAGCCAGCCCAACGGGTCAAATAATTTTGCAATTTCAGATAGTACATTTCTTTTTGTTAGGGTTGATTCTTCGGATAATTTCACTCGAAATCTGAATGTGTCATCGAAAGGTAGCCATAGGACGCCTAGTGATTTTTTCACTTCGTCTTGGGGTATTTGTAGAGCTGCTTGTTCATTGAAAGATTCGGGTAAGTCTTGAAGTAATTTTGAACAGTTACTGGACCATTTTCGTAAGTTGAAACCTCCGTTGCGTAGCATTTGTATTAATTCGTGTTGTAGTTTTGTAGCTTCTTTTAAGTCGTGTGCCCCAGATAATACGTCATCCACGTAAAAGTCGTTTTTTGCGACAAAGGATGCGTTCGGGTATTCGTTCTCTTCATCTGTAGCTAGTTTTTGTAATGTTTTTACTGCTAAATATGGAGCCGATGCAGTTCCATACGTCACAGTTGTTAGTTGATATTCTTGAATTGGTTGTGACTCGTTAAAACGCCACACAATTCTTTGATATTGCTGGTCATCACGATGTATTTTTATTTGTCTGTACATTTTCTCGATATCTGCTGTGAATGCTATTCGATGTTTTCTCCATCTCAGCAGAATATCTGGTAAGTCCTGTTGTAATTTTGGTCCTACATGCATCAGTTGATTTAGACTTGTATTACACGAAGTTTTGGATGATGCATCAAAGACGACTCGAAGTTTTGTAGTAATACTGTCTTCTTTGATAACAGCTTGGTGCGGAATATAATATTTTCCTTCGTTATATTTATACCGAGGTACTTCTTCCATGTGCCCCAGAGTTATATATTCTTGTACAAATTCCTTGTATTGTTCGCTTAATTTCGTGTCTTTTTTGAATTTCTTCTCTAACTGTAGTAATCTTGCTATCGCCCTTGATTTTGAGTTTCCCAACTCTGTTTCTACGGTTTTGAATGGAATTCGTACTGTATATGTCCCATCTTGATTTCTTCTAGTTGTTTCATCGTATTGTTTCTCACAAAGTGTATCTTCTTCGTTTAGTTCCATTTTCGGAGACCTCTTCAATTTCCCAGAATTTTGTTAATTGTTTGTCTTCTTCGGTACACGCAATCATACTTGTAATTGTTATATTTGAGGGTCTTTCGTTAACGTACCCTGAAAGGATCCATCCCAGTTCTGTGTTTTGACCCAGGATGCCCTTGTTAGATTTATGAATTCCATCTTTCATTATTTTTCCATATTCTTCGGCACCCAATATTAGATCGATTGGCCCAGGTTCGTTGAAAGTGGGGTCGGCAAGCATTAAATTTTGCCAGGAACTCAGGTTTATATTTTGGATTTTACTTTTAGGCATGGATTGTGTTAATTTCGGTAGGACTAATAATTCTACATCTAAGGAAAAGGTACTCGGGAATCGAGGTTTCAGTTCGGCTTGAATTTTCCAGTGGGATATTTTCGGTTTACTGTCACCTAGACCTGTTATTTCTGCTCGAATTTTCTGTCTTGTTAGTCCTAGGCGTTGTGCTACTTCTTCTGTGACAAATGAAGATTGTGACCCTTGGTCGATTAGCACCCTCAGAAGTTGAGGCATTTTTGTTAGTGTTTTGGTCTCAACTATTGCTGTTGCCAAAAGAATAGTATTTTCTTGTCTTCCAACGTGATTAGATGTTCGGATTATTTCTTGTGGAGTATTTGCCGGTGCCTGATTCGCTTTAATGGTATGGACAGTAGTTTTGAATGGATTCGTTGTTGCCGGTTTTGTTGTCGGCAACTTTCTAAATTGATCGATATGTAGAAACGTATGGTGCTGTTGTCTGCATATATGGCATCGCATGGTACTATTGCACTTTATTTTGTTGTCGTGATTTAAGCAATTGATACATAAGTTTTTGTCTTTAATTGCTTGTAGTTTTTCTTGTGCACTCAGTAACTTGAATTTCGGACAGCCGTAGATGTTGTGGTGTTGTTTGCAAAACCTGCAAATGACATCAGCTGAATTGCCACTTATTGGTTGCCACTTCTGTGCTGGATGATGGATGTTTGATTTGAATCTCATTTCTTCAGTTGCCTCCAGGGATTGAAATCGATTTTCTAAGAAGTTCATGAATGCGTCAAAATTTTGAAGTGCATGAGGTTCTGTCAATGACTGTTCGTATATTTTATTTGTTTCTTTATCCCATTTACGAATTAACATACGGCTTACTAATGGACCCCAAGCAGTAGTGTCTATGCCAAGATTGTTGATTGCTTCTAGACATTCATGCGTCATATCATACAGATGTTTTAATTTGGATGCAGATTCAAATTGTACAGCGGGCAGGTCCAACAATTTGTCCATTAATTTGGATACTAATAGTCTGGTATTTTGGTATCTTTTGCGGAGAAGTCCCCAAGCGGTTTCGTAATTCGTTTCTGTAATTTGTAGGTGTTGTATAATTCGGCCTGGTTCCCCTCGAACACTTGTTTTCAAATATTGCATCTTCTCGGCCTTCGTTATTGTAGGATTGTCATGAATAACTCTTCGGAATAGGTCGTGAAAGGTGGGCCAGTTTTCGTATCCTCCGTCAAACATAGGAATTTTTATTTGAGGAAGATTTGGTTTGGATTGGGCAGGGGTAGTATCAGCTTCGGAAATTTTGTTTTCTAGGATTTCGGATATAGTTTCGTATTTCTCTTCAACGGCTAAGTACATATTTTCCATGAAGTACTCATCTTGAAAATATTCCTCGTGCAACATAATTTCTTCGTTTAATTCGTAAACAGCATCCCATTGTTTGGAAATTTTTCGTAGTATTTGGTATTTGGAATTTTCTTCTTGGATTTTTTCTTCAACTTGTTTAATTGTATTTAGTAGTTGGTTTATTCGAATAGATTGTTTCTTGAGTCGTAATTTTTGACTTTGATCGTCGTTAGTATTTGTTTTTTCGTTTTTGGCTTCGATTTCTTCGGTAATTGGTATTTCTACCTTGCGACCTTGCAGACTTTTTTGGCAATCTGCAAGATGCGCTTGTAATTCGTTATATACTTCTTTCATCTGACTGAAGTAATTGGATTCGAAGTAATTGTGTGGTAAAGCAATTTCGGTCATTGCTTTGTCATTCTTGGTAACTTCATCCCATATTTGAGTAAGTTCGGAAAGGCGATTCTTGATGTATTCTTCCGTTTTTCTTCTTGAGGAATCTTTCTTCGTGTTCGATAGGAGTTTCACCAATTGTCTTCCATTTTCTTCTTGTTGTAGGGCTAATTCGTTCAGCTCGCCCATCTTCGAATTTATTGGCGGACTGGAGAACATGGCGATAGTTCAGTTTTTTGCTCGAAGGACCAATGTATAAAATGGGGACAATGGGTATTTTGGGCCGATGGGGAATAGCTCGTTCGTGGATGATAATAGGGATGAAGTTTTAGGGTTATATATTGTTGTTTGTTAGGTTTGTTTAGGAATAGTATTTTGGAAGATATTTGTAAGATCAGGAAGTTCGTTTAGGTTCGTAGTTTGTTTGGTATAGGATGTTTTATTTGGATTATTTTAGGAGTTGTATTTTGGATAGTATTTGTGGTTGGGAAGTTTGTTGTAATTTGTAAATTGTATAGGAAATAATATTAGGAAGCACTATGGGATGCAGCCTCACACCCCTGGTTTTATGGCTTGGTTATAGTGCAGGTAGGTAGTAGCGATTAACGAAACTTTTATCATTAATGTCGATTTATTTAAAAAACAAGAATTTATATACATATCACAAAAATAGCTTAACAATTAATTTTGACCTAGAGGAAATAAAATTTGCTGATTAGTTAGATGTCGACAGTTTGTAATATTAAGTGCTGCATTCTGAAAGAAATAATAAATTGTCGTTTTGTTGAATAAGCTTAAAAAAGTACTTGTGTGTTCGCAACCAGGAAATAGATATTTCACTGCTAGCAGAAAATTAATAATGAACTTCAAGTAGGTCAAATTAGTTTAGGAATTTACAGAAAAAATAAAGATAATTATGTTTATGGTTAAACACCTATTTTGAACAAACGTTTAACATTAAAAACCTACAGAACTTAAACTCAATATGTATTTAATATTATTAAATGAGCCGCATTCCGCATGAAGAACAAAACTAAAAAATATAGTAGAAAACATTCTTGGAAACAAGTCATAACAAAATAAAATACACCCGCTAACAAAATGTTTACTGATGGAAGAAGATAAATGGGAGAACTACTTACTACGCAATTTTTTAATTTTCTTTTCTTTTGCTTCATTAACTAACATTTCATTGGAGGTAGGTAACATATGAATAATTATTTAATAAAGTATTGCATGAAATCTAATGTGCAATGTATAATGGGTATATGGTTATGTGAGGGGAAATGCAATTTGTTTGTACGCCTACACGGCTCAGTGCGGCTAGCGCGCACAATTTATATGTGTTTATTAACCCGCTGTAACTTTTTTCATTAACAACATTAATGTTTCGTTTCTTCACCAAAAATAATTTCGAGCCTTTGTTCGTATTTGGTCTCGCATATGCATATGCTAATTCCGAAAAATAAGATTACTTATCCAGTAGGTGAAAAATACAGTACACAAATTTGTGGTCTAGCAAGAAAACATTTTTTTTTCATAACATTGGGAAGTTTTAGAGGCAACGTGAGTACACTGTGATGATCAGCACACTTCAATGTATATTCCATGAAAAAATCAGATCTCTTACTCTTTTCGTTGCCGAAATACAACAAGAAAAGTATTGAAAATGGTCGAAAATTGATTTAGGAAAGTTTAGGAAAATTGGATTTTTCGGCATTTTCGCAATTTCCGATATTTTCGCGACCTCAAAATTCGAATTCGGCAGATCATTTTACATAAGAATCAGCTTCATTTTTTTTGTGCGTGTTGTCGAGTTGTAAGAGGTTGTCGAATTAGAGCACCTTGCTCCCCGACTAAGCGATCCGTCCACGGCTGTGACGTCACAGCAGTGCTCCACGCGCTACATTCTGGCTTGTACTATTGTTCGGCTTCGGGTCAAGTCTATGTGTTCTGTCTAGACAACTGCCAACTCGGATACTGGAATAGCTTTCAGCTGGACAATTACAGTCATTTGAATGTTTTCGAGTGTCCCAAAATGACGTCCCTTGAGGTGATTTTTCAATCTCGGGGAGAGGAAAAAGTCACAAGGACTCAAGTCGGGAGAATAAAAAAGCTGAGGAGCCACAGGAACGTTTTTACTGGCCAAAAACAAGTTTATTGAAATTGCTGTGTGACAAGGCGCATTGTCTTGTTGCAACATCCAATTGTTCTTGATGTTTGGTCTCGCACTCATGACCCTTTTTCAAGAACCTCTCGGTAAAAGTATTGATTGACCGTTTGGCCTTGAGGCACAAACTCTTTATGGACGATTCCCTGGCTATCGAAAAGGCAAATCAGCATGCATTTGATCTTCGACTTGCTCATTCTTGCTTTTTTGGGTCTTGGAGAGGTTGGAGTGTGCCATTCCATGCTCTGACGTTTGGTTTCTGGGTCATACACCCAAGACTCGTCACCAGTAATGACACGTTCCAGGAAATGGGGATCATTTTCAATCGATTCCAAAAAGTCAAGGCACCTTTCCCTCCTGATGTCCTTTTGGTCCAGCGATAGGTTTTTTGGAACCATTTTCGCACAGATTTTTCTCATCCCCAATTCATTGGTCAAAATCTGATGAACGGTGGTGTGAGCCAAATTCAACTCTTCCCCGATCATTCTGACTGTCAACCGATGATCTGAACCCACAAGATTCCGGATTCTGTCGACATTTTCATCGGTTCTTGAAGATGAAGGCCTTCCGCAGCGTGGTTCATCTTCAATCGACTCTCTTCCTTCAGAAAATGCCTTAAACCACCGAAAAACCTAAGCCCTTGACAAAACACTGTCTCCGTAGACCTTCTGAAGTTTTGCAAAAGTTTCCGTTGCACTGTGCCCAAGTCTGAAGCAAAACCTGATAGCACACCGTTGCTCGAAACTGATGTCCCTCATTTTTAGAACGCACTAGAAAAAACTGTTTCATAAAAAAATCGCTACGGACAACCAAATGACTCTAGCGAATTCAAACTCATACTGAAGGCATATCACATCTTCACCTGCCTCCCCTCCAAGTCCCAAGTGTTGCCAGATCAAACAGTGCCAGTAATAATAATAATAATAATAAGTTGAATTTATTAGCAATGCTAGATATACAAAACATTTATAACACGAATTAGATACAAAAAAAACAAAAATTACAATACAAAACAAATACCAAAACAACAAAAAAAAATGGGGTCGTTGCACTAAATAGAAAATCGACATAATTTTGATAGAAATAAGTAACTAGGTTTTTAATGACCCTCTGGGTTACATTTATTTACTCACCAGTACCCCAAAATTTAAACAATGGCGATTTTAGCACGAAGCGCGCCTTCGGAGAATTAAACAGAAACATATGCTGCCTCCGTTACGTCATTATAGCTTAGAAGTGCTTGTGATTGGTCATCTGAATTGATGTTTTGATATCCAGAAAGCTAAAGTTATGTGGAGTTTCAGTCGGTATCGGTAAAGTAGGGAGCAATAGTGTTGCGAATAATCAGATTTTGACAGTTGGAGGTTATTTTTATTTGTATTGGGCGTATAAATAGTTTTCTGTCGTTTATTTATGTGTTTTTATTCCTACTTATTGTGTCAGTTAGTATATTTGTGAACGGAAAATAGAGCAAAGTTTCGTTAAAGCCAATTCAGACAATTTACCCATAGTCCAATTTGGACTACTTCAGTGCTGAAATGAAAAATATTAAAACAAAACGGTGAGTGCTTCATTTATTTGGGAACTAGACAAACTGAAAAACAACACTGGACACTGTCAAACAACTAGACTGCCACGATTGTTTAATAATTCAGTTTACATTCAACGCGTTTGACTTGACACAAGATGACGTTTGCGCTAGCATCTAGCAAGCATAAACAAACAACGGTAATACTTTCCGGCTAATATCGACACTCCTCGGCATTGCCGCGGATACGTCATCATTAAAAAGGCTTAAAGGGCCAGGGTCTTAACTTTGATGGTGATTTAGATACCTAAAATGTTCGCTGTGAGAAAAATAAAAAAATACGGGTCAAACATTTTACGAGGATCTTCGGGAAAATATGATTTTTAAAAATTGTGTAACGACCCCATTATCTGTTCAGGTACAGTTGCTTTAGTCTACTTTTAAATAAATTAATATTCTTAATTCTTCTAATATCACCTCGTAACATATTGTACTTAACAAAACCTCGGACAAAAACCGAATTATACTCACTTGAACTGGCAGCCGCATTAACATACAAATCACCTCTACTTCTTGTTCCGTAATTATGGACATCTCCACACTTAACAAAATATCTATCTAAATATGTCGGCATCAGTCTCAAGATTATTTTGTAAACAAAAATTAACATTTGGTATTCCAACAATTCCTCCACACTAAGCCATCCTAAATCATTTAACATATCTGTTATCCTAGTATATCGGTCACATCGCAGTATCATCCTAATTCCCCTATTCTGCAGCTTTTGCATTCTGTTCGCACCATTCTGATTACTTAAATATAGCACAGTTCCACAATTATAAAAATATGGCAAAATGATTGTATTCTTTTAGAATATTGACTTAAACATCTGCTATGAATTCTTAATAAGTTAACCCCACACGCCAAAAGTCAGTGACACAGTAATTAAACTCTACACGTGTTTCGCTGACGTCCGCATCTTCAGGAGTTTAAGATTAATGAAGATTAATTACTGTGTCACTGTCTTTTGGCGAGTGGGGTTAACTTATTAAGAATTCATAGTGAATTTACATCAAAGTTCTTGATCCATCTACTGTGTGTTAAACATCTGCTTAATCTCTTTAACACTCCCAATCTCTTACCAACTTTTTTGCATATATGTATAATCAACATGATCATTGAAATCAAGATGCTTGTCCACAACAACACCCATGTACCCGAATTTATCGACCCATTCCACCTCGTCCCCATCAATACTAATTCTATAGTCCTCCGTTCTAATTTTATCCAATATAGCTGGCGTAGCCACACACATCACTTTTGTTTTGTTGACATGTACTTTCAATTTATTTACTGCAAACCATTCACTTAATTAAGTCAGGTCTCTATTCAAATTTTCAATAATGCCACTAATACTCAGTCCCTTTGCATATATTACTGTATCATCTGCAAACAAGTGACACTCAGATGAAGACAAAACTGTGGGTAAGTCATTAATGGTATAATGCAAAAAGTAAGGGGCCCAAAATGCTCCCCTGTGGCACCCCTAGCTGGATGTCCAGCTCAGCTGACTGTACTTCACCATATTTTACCCTTTGTCGCCTGTCTGCCAAATGGTCCATCATCCATTCCAATACGGCACCCTTGATCCCATACTTCCTCAGTTTTTCTATGAGCCTTGCCCTGTCTCAAACGCTCTCTTCGTCCAGGAAAGCAATTACAGTGGCCAAACCATCATCCTTAAATTCTTTCCAGCTGCTTATCACGAATTGTACAGCTGTCTCACAACTGTACTTTTCTCTAAAACCCGACTGGAACTGTGACAATATATCATTTTCCTTAATAAATTTTATTAATTGACCATAAACAGCTTTTTCTATTACTTTTTTCCACTGCTGAAAGCATATTGATGGGTCTGAATACCTCACAATTCTTTGTTCCAGGTACTTTCCTTATAGGTATAACTGTACAGTACAGTACATACAGTAGGAAAAGTACTTTTCTCCAATGAAGTATTCACAACATGTAATAACGGCCACTTTAGTTCCTCAAAAAATGTTGCGACGCTCAAATTCTTCACAAAACCCTCCAACTCCACGCAATGGAATCGGCAACCCCCAACCCGACTGGACTCAACGGAGCTGGTGTGACGGTCCACAAACAGTAAAAAAAATGTACCCTAGGCGCCACGCAATTATACACAGGGGTTACCAATACCAAACGCTGGAGTACCCAAATTACGAACAGTATCAGTTGTTGTTAAATAAGACAGCGCACAATTCCAGAGCAAGAACGGAGCAAGAGGCTGACGTTGTCAGTGAAACATGTGGCGCGTTTAATTACAGTGTCACTTATTAAGAATTCATAGTGAATTTACGTCAAAGTTCTGTGTGTCTAAAACGGTTATTTGATATTGGATGAAAAAACAAAAAGCACTTTGTTGGAACACTTTTTTATGCTCTTCTAGCTGGTGTTGTCAAATTTTGCATAAAACGTTTGATTCCCAAAAAACCATCAAGTCCTAATTTTTCTGATTAAATTGATATACCACATGAAATGTTTTAACTCAAAGACAGGGCCTATAAATTAAGTATTTTATGTTTTTATAAAACTGGAAAAATAAAATGTGTATTGCCTATTTTATAGTAAGAACAAAACTTATTATATTTTATTTATACAATATGCAATTTTTAAGTGAAATCTTTGAGGAAAATTGATATGCAAATCGTGTTCCAAAATAAATGTAAATCAAACCTGACATGAAAAACTCTTTCCAAATTAAGCAATTTGGCCACTGAAGGAAAATATTTTGAGCATTTCTGTTATTATACACTTTACTTTCGAGAAAATCCCGCAAGAAAATGATTCAAGTGTGTATCTTATGGTACTTAGAATGGTAATAGTATATTATTATATGAGCGATTATAGTCATAATCGCGAATATAATACTACACTTTTTCTACACCTATTAAACAAATAAATTAGACTCAAATTTGATAACTTTAATGGAACACTATCACAATACATTAATTTTTATTTTTCAATAAATGAACTACCTACTTAATAGGAATATATATTGAAATTTGTGCAGTTAGTAATATATAAATTTGGAGCTGTCCCTTCCATGGTTAAATTCTGGCAGTTTTAGTGGTTGAATCGAGGGTTGAATTGTTAGTTTGCATGGATTAAACGGTACCTACGCGAACGAAGTGCATATGTTGAAAAACGTAAACAGTAATATGGCGATACACTTGGCTGTCACTCGAGTCGATTGTCAGCTGCAGCAAGAGTTGATTGCGGTCGATATAAAATATCATTAGATCAGCGAAACAGTGATTATTGAATCTATATTTGTGATTGGCCGAATACCGTGAATTATGGATCCATAATTCACTGCAGTGAATTATAGGTACGATATTTCACAGAGAAAATGCTAATAATTGTCATATAATTAAATAGGTGTAGAAAAACAGTTTTACTGCATAGATATAATATGTATATGTAGTTAGAATTTTGTGGTCAAATTTACTTTCTAGTAGGGCACTGTGCAATAACCTTGGCCTTATGATGAATGATGAATGAAGTAATTTATTTAGTAAGTCTTCTAGTTCTATTTTTACTAACCATCCTCAAATCTATTAATCGGCATCAGTTCATGTTTGACCGACGTGTATTTTGTATAAGGAAGGCATGTATGTTTTCTCTTTCTTTTCTTAAGGCATACGTAGTACCCATTTTCTTTTCGATTTTCCTCGAAGAATTGCATATTGTATAAATATTTATATTTTATTTCACCACATTCACAAAAATATTAAATACTTATTTACAAAACTTGTCTTAAAACATATTGACACGAATTTTTGCTTCGGAAGTGATGCTCATGGTTATGAGTCATGCTGTTTTATTTATTGGGAAGCAAGAGGCCCTGAGGACAGTTTGTAGTTTTGGTTTTGAGATGCGAAGAAAGCGATAGATCCGGGCGAGTACCTATACGTCTTAAGTGTTTAGTCTCTGGTGACAGTACGTGCGTATTTTTGTTGTCGCATTTTAAGTGTACCGGGGCGTTTTTGGCCGTGATTAACCGTTGGTTGTAGAAGTGTTTTTAGAGAAGTTCGAACTGTTGATTTGGGTATTATGGATTGTTTAGGTCAGTTAGCTGTTTGCGTATTGTTCAATTGTTTGCTGAGAGTTATTTAATTGTTATTGCTTGTTGTTTCTTTGTTTGTTGCTTGTATATTTCGCTTCTTGTTGTTGATTCTAAGATTTCATGTTCTCAAATCACTTTTAATTGTAAATATTTGTAGATAAGTCACTGTAAATTGTGTAAATACGAAATACGTTACAATATCATGTGGTACATATATTATGCATATCAATTTAATCAGAAAAATTACAGCTTTCTTCAACATGGCTGCCATAAGAAAAGATTGAATCTGAAGGTGATTTTGTCGGAACGAACCGTTTTACGCAAAATTTTACATCACAAGCAGGAAGAGCAAACTTCAATTATCCACTCCCAGTGCTCTCAGATCATTCATAACGTCATCATACCATCTCATTCTGGGCCTCCCTCTTGCTCTTCTTTCACTGAGATTCTATACTGTTATTGTTTATATTGCTCTTGTTCCATCGCTCCGTATTATGTGTCCCAACCAACTTATTTTTTGTGCTGTAATATATTTTACTATGTCTTTCCCTTTTCTCTCTTCCACTATTTCGGATTTCATTAACGGTCTATATTCATTTTCATTTATTTTTCTTGGTCCAAGTGTTCTCCTTAATATTCGACGTTCAAAAATTCTCAGTTGCTCTTCCTCTGTCAATGTTAAGCTTCTACTGACTACTGGCCTTATCATCGTTTCACAAATTTTAATTCTCGTGTCTTTTCTTATCTGTCTATCCATATCATCTGCAATTATTTGTGTTCTCTTTGTGTTTATGGTTCCCTGATCTTCGATTTTTCTTATTATACTTTCTAATGTTAAATTAAAAAGTTTCGTTGATAAAGCATGTCCCTGTCGCACTCCTATATTGACATCGAAGCTTTCTGTTATGCCTTCCTGTGAATTACAGCATTGGTGTTCCTCATAGTTATTTTTTATCATGTTAATCAGTTTCGTAGGAATATTAAATTTTCTCATTTCCTCAAACATACCACTTCTACCAACACTGTCAAACTCTTCTTTGAAATTTATGAATAACATATGTAGTTCTATATTGAACTCGAAGCTTTTCTCTAGTATTTGGTTCATTACATGTAGTGCATCAATAGTTGTTGATCTCCCGGGTCTAAAGCCATTTTGATACTTCCCAATTTCTTTTTCAACGTACGGTTCTAGTCTTGCCGACATTATTTTATATGTTGTGTTTAGTAAGGTTATCCCCTGTAATTATCGGTATCTTCTCGATCTCCCTTCTTGTGTATGCGTATGATTACTCTCCTCTTCCACTCCTCTGGCATTTCTTTCTTTTTCCATATTGACAATATTAAACTTTATATTCTTCCATGAATTTCTTTGTCCCCATACTTTAGTAAGCCTCCGCTTATATCGTCACTGCCTGGTGCTTTACCATTTCTTATTTTTGATAATTATTATTTCTGCAATTTCTTCATGCCATGGATCTTCAATTTCTACATCTTCTTCATTTAAATCTATAATCTCATATTCTTCAGTTTCCTTACACAGTAGGCTACTAAAGTGTTCTTTCCATATTCGTTTAATTTTTTCTTTATCATTTATTAATTCCCCTTCTTTATTTTCTTCTTCATTTTCTTTATCTTGTTCTTTTATTTTTCTATACTTGGGCCGCCCAACAGACGGAGTGATCACCCTGCAATCATGAGCTCTAGGCAGGACCACTATCAATTTAGGATGACCGAACCGCAGTGATGCGCTTTCTTTAGACCCAACGAAGTCACATCAATCCAATTCGGTCGTC
This sequence comes from Xestobium rufovillosum, assembly GCA_963966045.1. NCBI lineage: Eukaryota > Metazoa > Arthropoda > Insecta > Coleoptera > Ptinidae > Xestobium > Xestobium rufovillosum. The sequence continues at coordinate 14,927,252 of OZ014492.1, read as the reverse complement.
ATAAATTACTATTGGCCCCGCTAGAGCACGTTTTTGCAGGGTGATCACTCCGTCTGTTGGGCGGCCCAAGTATAATCTTGTTTTCTTCTGAATGTGTTCTTTACATTCATTGTCAAACCAATCTGCCCCTTTTTCTTTCTCTTTGCGCCCAACTACCATCTCTGAAACATGTAATATTGTGTCTTTTATGTTTCTCCACTCCTGGTTTATCTCTTCTACCATTGGTGTAGCATGAATTTTGTTATTCAATTTTTCTTCTAAGCTTTGACATGTTTTCTTCAATTTAAGATTTTCTGAATTCCACCTTGTTCTTTTCCTTTGTTTCTCAATTGCAATTTTTTGTATCACTGTTGCCACGACTAAGTGATGGGCTCAAACCGCATTTGCTCCTTTATAACTTCTTGCATCTCTGACATCTTTTGCTCTTTTTCTTGTTATAAGCAAGTGATCAATTTGGTTACCTTGTTTTATGCCAGGGTGCACCCATGTTTTCTTGTGTTCTTTTTTGTGTATAAACTTGGTACTGCTAATACTCATTTCCATTCCCATTGCATAATTACATAATTTATGCCCATTGTCATTTGTTTTTTCATGTTTCGTTTCTCTCCCTGCATCTTCTCTTATGTAATCCTTTTTCTCTATTTGTGCATTAACGTCTCCTACTGTTATTAAAGCATCATGTCTTCTCTACTTTCTCACTTAATCCTTGTAAATCTTCATAAAATTGTTGTTTTTCACTTTCTTCTGTATCTTCTGTTGATGCACAAACAATTTATAAGTGTTATATTTCTTAGTTTTCCCCTCATTCTCATTATAAGTGATTATTTACATCAAATTCACGATTTTGCACACCACTAATCCGTCTCTAGTAACTGCACTACATAACAATAACATGAACAACGTAATTATAACATATCCCTGCACTGCATTAAAAAGTTATTCATAAAATACCTAAAATAATGCGAACTCCTAACCATCAGCACAGACGAAATCAGTGGCGGCTCCTGACTTTAGAACTTGGCAGTGCTCTAGAATGTAATCACCGCTCAGGGGTTGGGGAGGGGTTGGGGAGGGTCTGGCGGTTTCTCCCCCGTAGTTTTTTTAAATGAAGTGCTTTGGACGCCATTTTCAAACATTTTCAAACAAGAAATTTCACTCACCGCAATATTTAACGAAAATCCCAAATCCAAAAAGTTAAACTTTCTCACACAACTTTTACCGCAACCTGTCGAAAAGCATTTGATACTTCGCACAGGCTTATGACGTCCATTTCATTTTATTTCAAGTTTTTCGTCAAAAGTCTATATTTAGATAAAATATTCATTTTTAACTGAATGGAGTATTACAACACAATAATAATTTTGAAAATTGCAAAAATTAGGCGACCACTTTGTTAAAGTTCACTCCACAATGTTAAGTGTTGACTTGAACCAAACCACTACCTGTAGCCATGCTAAGTATTGGAAATTTCAATATTTAAAAATAAACACGATAATGCAGCTAATTACTCACGTTATAAGCAAAGCAACGAGCCAATTTCAGACCTACATATGGTAAACAAAAACAATAAACACTGCCGCAGAAGACGAAATTAACTTACAGTTACAGACCCATCTATGCAGTACATTCGTTGCGCGGACTTGAAAACAAAACGAACCTCCATACTGCTGTCTCTCCAACTGTAGTCTATTAGTTTCGGAGGCCACCGATTGATGTCGCTCGTCTCTTACCTAAATATTAACACCATTAGCACAAACTTTCACTAATAGATTATCCGACATTCCTACTTTAACCAATTCTCTATCCCTGCTATATTCTCAACACATAAAAATGTCTGAAAATGAATAATAGTAGCAAGACTACAGGGAGTCAAGTTTGATGGTTTATGAATGTATTCTATGCTGTGATATTGTTTATACTTGGGCTGCCGAACAGACGGAGTGATCACCCTGCAAGAACGTGCTCTAGGCGGGACCACTATCAGTTTAAGACAACCCAAAGTTATTATATGGGAAGTTGCCTAATGCCCGTAAAGCGCTGTAGCACCGCGTGAAGTACGAGTGGGGGAAGCATGTGACGTCGGCGATGGACCTCGGCCGCGCTCAAAGTTATTATAATAACTTTCGGCCACGCTCCGCACACATACGTGCAGAGACGTCTGCATGTGTTTCCCGATACCCGCGTTTTATGCTTGCCTTTGATAGCATAAATTTATGTATAACCTGTAATGTTATGAAGTTTGATCGTTCTTCAGTTAATGAAAAAGTCAAGGTAGATTTCTTTTGTTCCTATATTTAAAGCAAAAGAAGGTCCTAAAGATAGGCACTTACCTACCTCAAATTCCTGCATTAAATTTCCCACACTTATCACTTACGTAGGTAGGTAATTGTAAAAACGGCGGATCATTTCATCGAGATATCGTCAGGTTCAAATTGGAATTTCAGTCCACGGATTCTACAGTTTCTTCTGGGCTTGGGCCTGACTATTTCTGGTATACCTAAGTTTATTACTGAAAGTGAACTACCTATATGGATACCTAGGTAATTTGTAAAAATTTAAAGCAAAAATGATCGTATTCTAATATTGGAGAATGGAGAGTAATTTAGATTTTTGAATTAGCTATATGTTAACCTAATGAAGTTAAACCTAGATTAAAAACGAAATCGCCCTCGATGCCGTTCATTTTTAACAGTACCTATTATACTGAAAACATTATGTACCTAGTTATTTGAATAAAAAAATGCCTCGAAAAATACCTACTTATAAACATTTTTTACTCGGCGATGTGTTTTGAAAGCAAAATTTAAGTTGTATACCTACCTAATACCTACTTACCTTCATACCTACTACCTACCCCAATAAATACGTACCTACTTGCCTAGTATCATTCCCGAAACTAATCTGGAAGTGTCTGTAATAATATGGTAGGTACATAAGCATGGTTGAGTATACTCAGCCATGGTACATAAGTACTGATTTTTGTGCATTTATTGATTCATCGCTCATCATTACGAAGAAAGTGTACATTCCTACAGAAACAGATGTTCACGGAAATTTAGTTTTAATTATTTTAATTCTTATTTTATACCTAACGGTGATTATTTTATTCCCCCGTTCTATGCGCTCCGCTTATCCGCTAATGTACGGCAGGAAATTACGGTCTTTGGGTGACGTCAATTTCCGTTCGCAGCCGACTAAGAACGAACATCGCATTAGGCAACTTCCCATATAATAACTTTGAGGACAACCGAACCGCAGTGATGAGCTTTCTTTAGACCCAACGAAGTCGCATCACTCCAATTCGGTCGTCATAAATTACTATTGGCCCCGCTAGAGCACGTTCTTGCAGGGTGATCACTCCGTCTGTTGGGCGGTCCAAGTATAGTATATTCACGAACCATTAAAGTCGGCTGCCTGTAGTAGTCTTGCTACTTTTATTTATTTTCGGGCATTTTTATATGTTGAAAACACGGCAAGAATAGAAAATTAGTTGAAGTAGGATCGTCGGATTACCTATTTGTTAAAGCTTGCACTAGCAGTGGTAATATTTCAATAAGAGACGAGCGACATCAATCGGTAGCTACTGAAACTAATAGACTACAGTTGGAGAGAAAGCAATATGGCGGTTCGTTTTGTTTCCAAGTCCGCGCAACCAATTTCCTGCATAGATGAGCCGTCTGTAAGTTAATTTCGTCTGTGCCATCGGCAATAGCAATCTTACGAAACTGCATGACTGCCGATGATACAGTGACGTCACCTGGTATTTCTGTGACTTCCAAGGCTGATATCTTCCTAACACACTGAGTTACAAACACGAGGTTTGAAATTTTGTTCTTAAATATGCTTTTTCCGCAACATAAGTTAAAATGTTTTTTTAGTGCACAGCACAGCACAGCGACTTGCTCAGTGACTTATAAATAAACTTATGAATAAAATACATTACAGTGTAACCTCGGTAATCCGAACTAATTGGGACTGGGCTATGTTCCGATTACCGAAATTTTCGGATTACTGGAATTACTCTAAAAACACGCGAAATTTAGCTGAGAATGATATTCATTGTATTTAAGTGAGAAAACTGGTAATAACATACCTACCTATAAAATATCAAAACAATTCTTAGACAAGTACAAATATGCGTGTATGTGCATATAGGTATATGCATATTTCTTGCATGTTAAGTAAGAAACTCGACAACACAACATACATTTTTTTATAAAAATAAAGAAATAAACCTTGCGTATAAATATTTTTTGCGCACGTTTACGTTACGTTTACATAATCTTAAAATTTACGCGGAGAAAAAATCGTCAATTTTTGCTTGTTTCAGTCTACACAACTGTTCGGATTATCGAGGTTTTTGAAGATTTGTTCGGATTATAGAAGTAACGTTTTTTCGATCGACGGTTCGGATTACTGGAGGTTCGGATTGGCGCATGGTCGGATTAGCGAGGTTGCACTGTACTTTATTTGGACAGTTTCTGATAAAGATATTTAATTCCAAAAGAAAAATGTTAAAACAAATTCCTTTTTCAAAAAACGGAAACTGATTTATTGTAATGGCATTAACATGTTACTGTTACTTCCATTACCTTACTCGTTTAATAATTCAATGCCATTTACTATTATTTATTAATAATAATAACTCGGCATAAAGTTCTGTGAAATGTGGTCTATACTCTATAATATGATATACCTAACAAAAAATTTTATATCTCAGTACAAACTCTACAGTCCATATTTACGATACTTACTAGTATTCCTGCTATTTCTGTACAAAACGGAAGCTTGCAAGTAAAAAGAGAAACACGTGCTTAATGAATTTTCTACCTATTCTATGAATAGCATCTGGGTAAAATGTACTTGAATACAAAAATAGAATGAAGATAATAGACCAAAAATACATAAATATTTTTAAATGTGAAAGTTCTTTGAAATCAACACTTAAGCGGCCCATACACACTGAAACATGCAGCGATGCTTACATCGACTCCAGGAATCATGAAACTTGACACATGTATCAGCTGGCCTACACACACAAAAACATGAAGCAAAGCATGCATCGACTCTTGAGAAAATCAACTTCGCATTCAGCTAGTCTATATCTGGAAAGGCCAGATTAAGCGGCATGAAAAATTTAGGAAAAATGTTAATTGTTTTGCCTATACCTGTATTAATATAACTGGTTGGAGGAATGCTTATATTGCATAAGATAGGAAAGCCAAAAAGGAAATGGAAAGACAAAAATATTCAGTTTCAAAATTATTGCAAGAGTTGAAGATAAATGGGCCAATTGATTATAAAAACTACTTTCTGGAATCATATATCACAGTGCCTGAGCAGAAATTCCCACCGAATATGTTAAATCCTCATATGATCTTCCTGTCCCTAGAAAATGCAAAATAGCCATTAAACGTTCGTCCGGAGTAATTGCTTTCTCTCACTATTGTATCTTGTTTTGGAAGAGTGCTTCTTACTAAATTTAATATAAGGTCGTGTGTGTTAATGTCCATTCTCAAATAATTACGCAAATCATTAGGATCATTTTCTCTGAACTTTTTTAATAGAGGAATATGACTAAGTTGCATTTTCTTAAGCTAATAGCTTTTTATCCATTTTAGAGCTTTGCTTCGTCTGACCATTTTCTGTCATTATCGGCATCATAACGATTACACAGAAAATAGCACGTTTCTTTTTAGTACTAAACATTTATGCAGTATTTAACGTGTATGGGCAGCGATTCGCAGCGACTCAAATCCACACACCCGGAAATCTGCGCCTTTGCCACTGATTCGGCATCTTGGCTCACCATCCGAGACGGGACTCTCGATGCCGCGTCGGCGCAAGCTGCAACTGATGCAAATCTCCAGACTCCGTTACACACACACTGCAACTTGAGTCCCGAATCGTAGGAGTCGCTGCATGCGCCGTTGTATGTTTCAGTGTGTATGGGCCACTTAAGAATCATTCCTATTTTAGATCTCTTGACGTTTAACAAAAAACAGCATGAAACACTGCACCAACATACTTACAAAACAAAACGAATTAGCAAATAGAATTATTGTCTGCAATTACAAAATTTCTGATGCATATTTTTACAACAGAGTTCTCATGATCGTAGACTGAATAACTAATGGTATGATTCTGTAAAAACTATTTTACATTGTTATTTTAACAGTACGTTACTAACATAGCTCTGTTAGCGCGGGCGCAACATAATGTTATGAAATACGCATTCTGTAATCACGAATGTTAACTAGACGTTAACATCGTTCCATTTTAACAGGAAATGTAAAATTTCTATAAAATGGTGCACTGCACTTGCGCAGTAAGCATACGCATATGTTTTAGTGCACGTGAACCGAAACTGATGTGAATAGGGGAAATTCAGAAAATTTAAAAAATGGCTTTAATCAATAGTTTGCCATTCAAAATAAATTGTGCCATCTTTACTTTCTGCATTTGAGACTTCTAGCATGAACTTGAGAAGAATTTTACACAACCATTTAAATTTTACTATTAATATTTATAACACAAAAACGTATTATTATTTTGGAGATTATTTGACCAAAACTGATAGGAAAATTACGGAATCATATGTGCGTGAGCTCACAAATGACCGATTGGCTGAAAACAAAAATCCCTTTCAGGAAGCACTTAAATGAATTCTGAGTATCTCGTAAATTTCTTCGATATGAAGGACAGCCTGTAGATATTTAAGAGGAAGATCAAGTTGCAGATATATTTTCTTATTTATAAAATTTAAGTCAAGTTGTCTTTATATTAAACTGTTCCAACCACTGCACGATTTTTTCATTTATTTAATCTTCTTTTACAGGCGGCAATATGGTTTTGAGGTATGACAACTTTTAAGGTTTCATCTTTAGTTCAAAGTTGTACCTCAAAGTCAGGGCTGCCAGCTTTTAAATTTTCAATAATAATAGGTAGATACCTATGTGGGTGTTCCACTTTCAAAGGTACATAAATGATGTATCGAACAGAGACTCTGGATCGTAGGTTTTCAAATTAAATATGGTTACGTACTCGAAATCCAACACAAACTTTATTATTAACAAAACATATTTTTAGCATAGAACATAAACTTGCAACTAGCGCCTTAACCACCCGAACGTCTGGCGACGACTCCTACTTAAAAACTTAAAAAGTAAGAACTTAAAACTGGCACCTAATGGGTAACCCTTAAATTACACCACTAGACAGCAGTAAAATTTAAAATAATACTTTCCTGCTACAATGATAATTCAATTTGCGATGAATAAATTATATTCCACAACAAATAAAAAATGTTAAAAATGCTGGGCTTAGTTTGCAATGATTACTGACAAGTTCTTATACTCAAATGTACTCAGGCCGATCCTGGACGATTGCTGTTGGAGTTGCCACGTGCAAATATATTCAGATGGCAGATGCCGGCCGGAGAAATAAAATATTTCGTCGCCCTTCTCACGTACCGCCGTAACTGACAATTGGTAAATTCTTCAGAACAAAAAAACATAATTCGCTTACACTTGTAGGACTGAATTAAACACAGTAACATAACCTACAGGTTGTCTTTTTTATGTAGATTGGTGCTGCAGTTACGCCACTTCGTGAGGTGGTGCAGACACTAGTGATATGCATATTATACAACGTAACTCAATTTTCACAATTTTCACGCCAGTACGTGAGGAGGGCAACGATTTATTTTCACAGCTGAAGCTAGGAAATATGAATTTTGTACGTATACGCCATCTATGAAATTTGTCAATGCGAACAATTAGTAGTGACGTAGAAGCTGCCATTATTTCTTGAATGTGGGTAGGTGCTGTATCCAAACAAAGCGAGTAGCCTATGTGTGAAGAGAATAAATTGTGTTTTTTAAAATTAATCTGCGTATTTAAGGGAAAATCATACTTTGTGGAGTAAGCGTAACATGTCTTCGTGCATACAGATATAATATTTATTCTGCAATTAAGTAATTATTGATGTATCTTATTGTAATGTAACCTCAACTTTGTATTCCCCATCAAATTATTAAACGTTTTTTATTATTTTTGACAGAATGATGACTTCGAATTTCAATTTCAATGAGTGTACTCTTGGCATTCTTCAAAGACCATGGGAAACAATGTGAGCGAGGTGAAAATAAATTGAGCAAGCAAAATTGAGGTTAAGCCACGATTAGATACGTGAAAATTTTAATGTTTCTTCAAATTAATTTACAATTCAACATACTTGTGACTACTATTAATTTGCATACTTACTTCAGAAAATAATATTTTCCCTTAAATATCCCGATTAACTTCAGAAAATGCAATTTAGTATCCTCATATACAGGGCGTCCCAAAATTAGCCTGCCAAACTTCACCGGCAAGTTCTACGTTCAAAAATAATGCAAAAAGTTTGAATAAACTAGTGTCGAAAAATGCTTCCTGAGGGAGCTGCAGCCCCTTAAATATCGTCGCCCTCCACACGTAGTGGCGTAACTGACAAATTTTGAAAAATCGGGATACGCCGCCAAAACATAAACAAATTATTTCTGCATTTGTTTGTTTTTCTTAGGCCATTCTTAAAACTGCACTGAAATGTATACAGTTCCATGTTGTACAGTTTTGGGTTCAAAATGATTTTTCGGGCACTAGTTTTTTTCTTTTCGCTCTCCTGCAAAATTTAGTCCATGTCAGTTACGCCACTATGTGTGGAGGGCGACGATATGCGTCCCTGAAGACGATTTTTATTCAGTAACTTGACATCTAATGAATATCATAAAGTGAAATTTTGGAAATTTAATAATCTTTTTATGCTCAACAAGATGGGTTCATAGCAATCGCAAAATTTTATGTGGGGGTGCGCCAAATAGGGGGCGGTGGGGTAGGAACTGCCCCTACTTTTCTGTATGTTTCTTCTTTTCGGTTCTGATGTAAAATTACGAAAATTCAGAGTTTTCTACAACAAATATGTGGTCTTGTTGATACTCAATAGGACGAGCCGTTTTCTAGTAAAATGGATTCGAAAATTGTATTACGTGCGTCGCAAGAATGATTAACTTGCAGTGGTCCGATACCAAACAAAACAAAGCAATATCAAAATGTTAGGTATAATTAAGCCAATTTATGAAGAACAAACATGAACATAACATGGACAAACATGAACAAACATGAACAACATATGAAGCGTTGATACTTTCACTCAGTAATCTTATATTTTGTCCATGTTATATTGTTCATGTTATGTTGTTCATGTTTGTTCTTGATAAAGTGTATTAATTATAACATTTTGATATTGCTTTGTTTTGTTTGCTATCGGACCACTGCATGTTAATCATTCTTGAGACGCACGTAATATAATTTTCGAATTGATTTTACTAGAAAACGGCTCGTCCTATTGAGTATCAATAAGACCACATATTTGTTGTAGAAAACTTTGAAATTTCATAATTTTACATCAGAACCGAAAAAAAGAAACATACATAAAAGTAGGGGCAGTTCCTACTCCACCACCCCCCCTATTTGGCGCACCCCTAAATAAAATTTTGCGATTGCTATGAACCAATCTTGTTGAGCATAAAAAGATTAGTAAATTTCCAAAATTTCACTTCATGATCTTCATTAGTTTCCAAGATACTGAATAAACATCATCTTCAGGGATGTACATTTAAGGGGTTGCAGCTCCCTCAGGAAGCATTTTTCGACCTTAGTTTATTCAAACTTTTTGCATTATTTTTTAACGTAGAACTTGCCGGTGAAGTTTGGCAGGCTAATTTTGAGACACCCTGTATAGAATTAAGGGTTTGTTTAGATACAGCGTTTGACCTTCAGAAAAATAATGGCAGAACTACGTCACACTAATTGCCCGCATTATTATGAAATTAAAACCGCTACTGCGTTTATATAAGGGGTCTAGAATTATTCAGTCTACGTCATGATACATTAATCAAAGTATAAAATTTACATACATTTTGCGAGTATTTCTGATGATCTTAAGTTCAACAAATTAATCCATAATACCGATATTTTCAGAAAATATGCATCAAGTTTTTATTGTCATTGCTTTATTTTTCTTCCGATACTCTTGCTATATGAGGTGAGAAATGAGTCATATATGTTAAGGTGGCCGTACATGGTCGATCATATCTTAAAGCCTCGAATACCCGTTATCATCATAATGAAAGGTCGTTTTTTGTAAGAATCATAATGGTATTTTAATAAATAACTGAGTAATGCGGACATTCGGGAAAAACCCTGGGGTTTTCAGAAGGTAAATTTACTTATGTCTTGCAAATGATGCAATGATAGATGAACAGATAGTCTTATTCCTTCAAACCAGTAGCAGCATTAAGGAGCGTATGGTGTGACAAGCCGCTTACCACTCTTAATTATTCTTGTAGTGGTGCCACCAACTGAAAAACTATTTTCACTGTTTGCTTTCATTATGAAAGTACTTTCAGAGTCAGCAAAAAAAGTCTACCTCTTTCCTTTTTTTGGTTTAAATACAAAATCCAAAAAATTTATATCACAAGTTCTGCGGCATTGATATGAAAATTGTGCATGCAAACATTCCTATACCTATTTGATCGAAATGATTTTCATTACACACACGTTTACGCAAAAACGTGCCATAAGACATGGTCGACCGTGCTTGCTCATCTTATAAGAACAAAATATCTTACCAGCAGCTCCCTGCACCTGAGCAAATTTCTTTGGATCTACTTCAGCAACTTTATCGCATAGCTGTACCTCGCCCAAGACAGCTTTGGACTGAGGCTGATTGATTACAGTCAAGAACCATCTGTTTAAATTTACAAAAGGCTTTCTGAATGCCGAGTCCAAAGCATATTTATATAAATTAAGTAAAGTGCATGCCACACTGATATCTGCTAACGTAACACGTTCTCCTACTAAGAAGGTTCTTGTGAGAAGATGAGAATTCAGTAGATTTAAGGCAAACTTGATGTCTTCCTTCGCTCTTTCGAAATTCTAAAATGAGAATGGTATCAAAATATGTATGTCGAATCTCACACAAACAAGTCATTAAATCACCAAATATAACATGCTAGAAATTTCATTATTCTATTATAATATTGTAGATATATTATGTGCTCAGTACCATTTGATTTGGTAGAAAGACAAAAAATATATCTTCTATACTCTACCTCTCTGAGTTACGAACAAAATCAATGAGCAAAATTATTCGCCTTTGAGAGAGGTACGAGAGTTGATCCCTTTGCTCCGCCCCTGACCTATTTTTAAACCCATATGAATGTTTATTGTTGCATCTAAATCTAGGTTGCCATGTCTAGAACCTATACAAAACAAGTAAAAGTTTACATTCGTGTTTATTATGCCAATTTGATATCCAAATTACATGAGCCAGTTAAAGAAAAACAGCGTGGGAAATTAGCAAAGATATCATCTTCCACCAAGACAACGTGCCCAGTCACACATCTTTCATCTCAAAGGCTACAATTGTCAAAGCATACTTTGAATTGATAGAACATTCACCCTGCTCACCAGACCTGGCTCCCAGCGACTACCGATTGCTTGCAAAACTAAAAGAACATCTGTGTGGAAAAAGGTTCTCTACAAAGATATGGTATATAAATCAGTGGTTTGAAGAGGTCGACAAATCATTCTTCCAATAGGCTTTAGAAATGTTGGAATATCGTTGGATGAATGCATTAACCTTAATGGAGACTATGTGGTAAAATAAAGTTAAAATACATATTTGCAATACTGTTTCAGTAAGTAGGTCATGGGTGGAGCAAAGGGATCATCCCTCGTATATGTGCACATAAAATTTTCTTCCACGTGAGTATACACTTTCTCCACATACACCCCATATCATCCCAACCAATAAATGGCAAATTAATATGAGATATTGAAAATTTCAGTAGTGCGCAGCAATCCAAAATTTCAAACTTCTGAGCACACTTGCAAATTTTAAGTCTTAAAAGTGAATTGTTGTCGTCAGGGTTGTTGCTGTTTCGACCGAATATTCATCACATATTTTCTCCGAAGCACGAAGTTCCGGCTGAATCATGTACTGCTGTACTGCATTGTACAGTTTTGTAACAAAAAGTCAATTGGGCAAAGATCGCTTAAACGTGAAAGATCGTGGGTTCTCGTACACGTTCCATCTTTAGAGAGTACAACTAATAAAACAGGCATAAATATAAATTTTTCTTTGACGAGATTGATTACAAAATTTTCAAAAAAAATTAAGAAAAAAATTTGGTATGGAAATTAGTCAAAAATACTTTAGAAATTGTTTCTGCTCAAATATTTAAAACTAGTTGTCAACGCATTGACAGAACAGCTTCCTAGCCACAGCCACAACTGAACTGGAGGGCGCGTTTGGCGCGCGCCTTCTTTTCGTAATGTTTTTCGTAATTTTTTCCTTATACAACCTATTACGATTTTCACACATCGTGTAGAGAAAGATACCCTCTATCCGATGCAATACAAAAATATATACGGTCTCATTGAAAAAAATGTTCGATGACGCCATATCTCGGCTCAAAACTACTTTAAAAAAAAACCGCCCCGTCAGTTTCCTATGGACCATCTCTGATATACGTATGCAAAATTTCAGCAAAATCTGTTGAGCCGTTTTCCCATAAAAGTGCCAACTAGCTAGGAAGCTAAAAACTAAAAAGAAGTTTCATAAATATGATACTGCTCTTATTTGATGTAGGAGGTGCATTATTTGAAATTTGAATAAGTACTTAAATTCGACTTACATAAGTACTTAAACAAGAAAATGCTTGGATGTTTTCTGAATCGAAAAAAATGCATAAAAATTAGAAACATGTTACCTGTAACAGTTGAATAAAAAATAATATGTAAATGTACTATGGGAGTTTGAGGACAAGCAGGGTTTTTGTAAAGACCAAATTTTTTTAGAAATGAAGAGTATTTTTGTTGTTTTTGTAATTCATCCAGAAACATACAGAATGTATAAAAAATCCCGATCAGTGGACTTATCAAGTGGACACAATTCTTTCTATTTCAAAAAATCAGTGGCTCTTCGAAAAATTCTAAGAATGTAATTAATGCACTTGTATGATTGCAGAATTGCAAATTTCATTAATAGCCATTATTCTTTAACACAAAAAATGTAAATTGCAGATGGCAGGAATTTAAAATTAGCATGTGCCTATGCGACGAACCTACCTCTACACTTGTGATAGAGGTAACTTGTTTGCTCAAACATCAAAAATAGTATATTATACACGAGTTTATAATGAATGCTATTATTACCGAGGATGAAGTTTACAACACGAGCGAGTGAAACGAGCGAGTTTTGTAATCATCCGAGTTGTATACTATAATTTGTCCACGACTATCAAAACAGATTCCCAGAAAGAATTTACCTTCATTTCCCTTCTCCAGTGTAAGAAAGATTCTTACATACGCTCTCAGGTATAATTTTCTTGGTTTTTTGGGCAATGAATCTAATGAGGCAAGTTCTGCAGCTTCTTTTATTGCTGGTGCTGTTAAAGAAACCTCGTTTTCACTCTCACTACTCATTATATCTTCTTTTTTAGAATATGCATTTCAAATTAAAAGCAAACCATGCTGATTTGACGTTTCAATTTGAACTGACACATCGCGATCGCGGCCTACTAAATAAATGTAAAAAAGGGTCAAAGCGATGTTCCTATTGGTGTAGTGAATAATATTCATTAATCACTGTGATTAATGTATCTAATTATGATTGAAGAAACACAAGTATAAAGAGTATATTATAAGATAGTCATGGACAAAATACTTTTATTCATACCTTTTGCAAGCAAACTTATTGTTAAGTTTTTGACTTCTTTAGGTAAGCAGTGGGTGTTGTATTCAGATTATGCGCAATATAATTCCATATTATTTTCAGCAAAGAATTGTGTTTATAAATTAATGGCATGATCTGCTCTACCCTGCGTTTAAAATTAAGCATAAGTAGTATTAAAAGTTATTTACTATGTATCAGAGAACTTCTTTTCTTGCATTGTTCAAGTTTCACTGCAAAAATACATATGTACAAACATACTCAAAAATTTGTGACTGTGTTGGCATTTCATAAAAAGGTTTGTTTGTACCTCCTGTTGAACAGCGCCTTATTTACAAAGAAGTCCAAACACAGCTTCTGAATATTCAAAAGGTAACAGTTTTTAATTATTTAATTTCCACTTGCTCCTAATTTTTGTCGTGTTAAGGTAAGTACAGACTTGAGCAAATTTACGCACACGAACAGTGTACGCGCACGAACATTCGTGCGTGTGATTTAATTTGTTTACGTTCATCTTGACATGCCTGCGCGCACGAACGTGATCCAGTTGTTCGTGTGATTTCACGAAAATATGGCTGACATATCTAGCTCCTGCATAGAATTTTTTATTTCGGTTGAAATGCTGCTCATTTTTGGATCCCATAAAATGGAAAATTTTTCGTATCCATCAATTAATTGGATTACATTTCCTGTCGTCCGCTCCATTCTTTATAAACCTGCGTACGTTCTTCTGCATCGACAACTAAACAAGAACTGACACGGACCGATGTTTTGCCGTTCAAACTGCGCGCACAATTACCTTTGAGCATGGCACCGAGACCGACAAGCAACGGATCGCGTGCGGGTTTGCGCGCACGAATAATTTGTGCGTGCGAATCAATTCATTAGCGTCCACATTTGAGCATTCGTACGCGCAAACTGTTCGTGCGCGCAAATTTGCTCAAGTCTGTACCCACCTTTAGGCGTACATAAACTTTGAAAGAAAATCACTTTGATGGTTTGATGTTTTATTTATTCACTTAATTTTCTTTTCAAAAGAAAATATGAATGTCAAGAAACACAAGAATCAATATCTTTCACACTTTTTATAAAATGTTAGATATAAACCACAATGTATTCCTCTCTTATTGTACAAAATAATTCTGACGGCTTCGTTGATCTACTAGATATATACATAAATACAATGATATTACTTAATAAATTATTTGTATAAAAAAAATAACGGCACCTGCTTTAAAAAGAAAAAAATAAAATTCCCATAAATTTCCTTAATTTCCGAAAGTTTCCATAAAT
This sequence comes from Xestobium rufovillosum, assembly GCA_963966045.1. NCBI lineage: Eukaryota > Metazoa > Arthropoda > Insecta > Coleoptera > Ptinidae > Xestobium > Xestobium rufovillosum. The sequence continues at coordinate 14,912,183 of OZ014492.1, read as the reverse complement.
TTTGCAACATTCATAAATTTTCCATCATTCATTGTGACAACCTACAACACAACAGATACTGCCAACACTTAATGCCCTTTTCTTTCTCCATTTTTAGGGTGCGCTGGAGTAAAATTCGCTCCCATCCTATTACAGCAGTAGTTCTTGTCAGTGTTCTAAAATTTGGAGCAAGCCACATTAATAGAATGTGGAGTTTTTATTTATATCTTCACATCAAAAAGTTTTCAGCCTGAAGATTTGGGTTGTTGGACACCTCCATCTTTTCCTAACCTGAGCCAACGTACACCTTTACATTATTCAAATTTTGATAATTAAGGCAGAGAAAAGGCTGTGTAGTTTAGTATTAATTACTAAAATTGAAGTGGTGTAAACTGTAAACCGAAATGTAAAAACTCCACAACGATCTATTAAGGCTTAAGTAAGTCTGATTCAAATTTCAGAATATTCTGACAAAAAACCAAAGATATTCTATACTAGTGCCGCTTCCACTAAGCGGACAAAACAAAAACAAAACAGGAACTCGGTCCGATTGTGACAGTCCGAGGACAAAATGCGAACTGTTCGCGGACTTCGTGTAACACTTTCCGAACAATTTTGTCCATTTTTGTGTTTTTACAAACACGAACACAGTCCCGGCAAAAATCGGTAATCATCAAAGGGTCTGTGAACTGTCTGCAGACAGTCCTTTTGGTCGAAACAGATGTTCCTGTCCGAGTGACCGCACGTGCTTTTTTCTGAATTTAATTTAGTAAGAAGGTAGAAGGGAATTGATTATATATATAAGAGCAAAACGTTGTTGAGCCAAAATTGAATCTCTGAAGTTGTTCTTCTTGTTACTTATAATGGGGCTGATTAAAAACAGTAAGTTTTCAAAGTCCGTGTTGGACATTCTTAAAAAGTTTTTGAAACTAGATCTTAGTTCACCACTTAAGGCAATTTCGTCATCTCTTAAATCTTGTAATAATCTTGTAGTAACATTTTCGTCTCTTCTTCTTAGCGAGGGTTTTATCCAAAATCGAGGTTTCTTTCATTTCTTCTTCTGTAATAAAATATATGCAGCACCCATCAAAAAGAAAAGCTCGCATTCTTCCTCTGTTCTTGTTACCCGCCACATATTCAACTGCCCGAAAGTTTTTTCTAGTACGACCGCCTAATCTTTAATGAAACCAAACAAAACAGAATATTTGTTTGTTCGCTCGGTGGAAATATAAGTCCGAGAAAAACAAAACTGTTCACGAACAGTCCTGACGAACAAATCTGTACCTGTTTTTGTACAAACGAACAGTTCCTGTTTTGTTTTTGTCCTGTCCGCTTAGTGGAAGTGCGGCATAAGAGATACCAAGATCGCATGTATTGGACATATTACTTTATTTCTAAACTAAAAGATGTGCCTTTTTCTATAGAATTTTGTCTTATTAAATCATCTCTTTTGACAAAAAATCAAAAAGATTTTTTGGCGTACTGCGCTAATAGGGCTTTTCATTTTAGAAAATTGCTAAGGTGCATATGCGATCGCGCCATGACAGTTTTGGACCATGACGTATTATTTGCATTTGTTTATATAAATTCTTTGGTCTATACCAAAGAACGTGCCAAATGAGTAATAGTTCGGAACAAAAAAAGTATGGAGCATCCAAACATTGTGGTTTTGGTGACTTCAACTGTGATAGCAGAGTGGGTAGGCCAAGTTATCACTTGAAACTACGATTTTATCCATTTCCCAAACACTGCCTAACACGGGAAAATTGAAGTTAATAACTGGGTCGGTGACCATAAATATGAGGACTTGTTCCACCTACATAAATTGTGTTGTGTGGATGAAAATGTGTAAGACAATTTTTAGATTTAAAGTTGAAATCATATAACTTGGCGTATGGATTGACACTTGCATGTGAACTAATTTGTTTGGACATTGACAGTACTGTGACACTAATACTAGTTTCCATGATAACATACGAGACAAGCAAAGACGTACAAATACATTGTTATCCAACATTATAAATGAGAATGAGTGAAATAAAGAGTTACAATGGAAAATTTGATTATTTCATCTTACGTTAATAATTAGCTGCCATATCAACTAGTTGCGTGCGAGAGAGACATCAAACTAACATGATGCGTAGATTATTTCAATCATACGCCAACTTATATTATTCAGACTTTACTTACGAATATTCTGCATGAGGTTCAAAGCTTGTCAGTGACACTTGTCCGAAAAACTAAGAACAGTTGATTATCACTTACTTCTGCGCACGCGCACTGCCGAAATGAAAAGGTCTATTAAATTCCATGAAATTTAAGTCAAATCATCTTGTCATTTTATGTTAGCGAGTAAACTTATCAATTATTACTACTCAAATTTCCCTAGGAATTTCTGTTGCTTAATAATAATTTACTTTAACAGCTACTTGTCTAAAGGAATTACGCGTTACTTATTTTAAAATATTCCTAAATTTATTTTTAACATGCCTATTTGATGCCCACTCTTCTAAAAGATTTAATTTTTTCATATCTAATTCGACAACTAGCACAGACGACTCGTTAACGTCAGATTTGACTTGTTTTAAAATATTCCTAAACTTATTTTCAACATGCCTATAATGCCCACTCTTCAAAATAGTAGAGGTCACGAAGCCTCAAATTGTGATTTTCGTTTGCACTTTGAGGTTAAAAGCTGAAACCAATTTTAAATGATTTCTCATCATTAAATATATCGAAACCCAGAAGGCGTCAAGAATCGTCCTGTACGGGGTGGCTGTAGGGGGTAAAATGTAAAAAACACCCCAAATTTTAAGTATGCCTAGGCTGTGCCGGGTAGTCATTAATGCCCGAGGAAGCAATACATCGTACAAATTTCAAAAAAGTAACGTTATCAGAAATACACTTTTATTTTAATACACAATGTATTGTTTTCCAATTAAATGTTTATTTTCATTATTAAACAAATAATGCAAAACATTACAAGTTTATTTTTCGCCAATTTTGTACTAGACAAGCTAGTCAAATAAATAGTCTAACCTATTCGCTTTGGCTTGTACGATCAAAATCATACAATGAAAATTATTTCCGTCCCTTAGACAATTTTGAGCAGTGTGTCGTCTGCATCGTGTGTTCCGTAGAGTTGATATAATTATTAACTAGCTGTGGCTTCGTATGTGTCTCCACAAAGAAGAAAGAAGTGATGCAGAGTCTGATTTGTACGTAATTAATTGTGGTATTTTATTGAGTATGTTTTGCTGGCGATTGTTCGCTTTTTTTCGGCTTTTTTCCTCTTGTTCTTTGTATCAATATTGTGGTAGATGCGGTAGTAGATTAGTAGTATATTAGGGGCTGAACTGTATCAATTTTAATTGTTTTCAGCTCCTTTTTTGCATTATGATATTAATAATTATTATGATATTAATAAGAATCTTTTATATTTTTTACTTATACGTATATTAATGCAAAAATAAACTTATTATTATTATTTAGTTAAGTAGGTACCTATTAATAAAGTTGGAGTTTGTGTAATATTAGTTTCAATAAAATCCTATACATATAAAAGCACGGCCACGAGACAGCAATAGGTGACTTTCGACCGTAATGAACCTCGCCTAAGCGTGAACGCACGCGATAGTCGACCTTGTTCGACCCTGTGCGCGCGCTCACGAAAAAATTGATATAAATTTATAGAATAAAGTAAAATGAAAAATAATCAGTGCGTTAGAATGCTGAGATTACACCCTAAAATGTTATTAATGCATAATTTTCAATCAGAGCGCGAATAAAACAGATAAGACGGTGTAGAGCACTAATCTGTCGAAACATTAAGGTCTATTTCAATAGAGCCCGAGGTTGGGGTTGTCCATTTAATGCCGTGCTTTTCGGTCGTACAAAATATGCTAAAAAATATAGTTTCCTCGGTCTTACATACCTGAGCTGTGGTAAGTGCAAACTACACATTGTGAAGATTCAGATTGTAAGAAAAAAAATTTGGGGCGTTTTTTACATTTTACCCCCTACAGCCACCCCGTATAGGACGATTTTTGACACCTTCTGGGTTTCGATATATTTAATGATGAGAAATCATTTAAAATTGGTTTCAGCTTTTAACCACAAAGTGCATCATCATAAGGTTCTCAGTCCGAAGACTGGTTGGACGCGTACCTCCATTCTTTTCTATCCTGAGCTAACCTACGCATTTCCCTAAAAGTAGAACATCCTACATCCCTAACTATTTGAGAGCAGTAGTCTAATCTAGGCCTACCCCTACCTCTTTTTATTCCTATCTCTGACTCTAGTATGTCACGAACTATTCCTTCGTGTCTTAGAAGGTGTCCTACCATCCTATCTCTCCTACTCTTTATTGTTTTCCATACCTTTCGCTTTTCCCCAACTCTTTCTAATACTTCCCTATTGCTAACCTTATCTATCCACGGTATCTTCATCATGCGTCTGTAGCACCACATTTCAAACGCTTCTACTCTTTTTCTATCCGCTTCTCCTATTGTCCAAGTTTCGCACCCGTATAATGCCGTACTCCATACATACGACGTTAAGAGTCTCTTCCTAGTCTCTATATTAACCGTTCTCGAGCATAACAGTTGTTTCTTTTTGTTAAACGCAACTCGGCCCTGCGCCATTCTTTGTTTTATATCTTTAGTGCTCCTACCGTCTTGAGTTATTTTACTTCCTAAGTAGCAGAAATCCGCGACCTCCTCTATCTTCTCATTTCCAATTTGTATTTCCATTTTAGTTCTATTTTCACATCCCCTACATACCAAAATTTTAGTTTTCTTTTTATTGATTTTCATGCCGAAGCCCTGTGTCAAAACTGCTTCCATTTCATTCAGAGCCGCTCCTAATTCTTCTTTGCTAGATGCTAACACTGCTATATCATCCGCAAATCTGAGCATGTTAATAGTTTGGCCCTGTACATTGATCCCTGAGGCTGTTCTTTCCTTAACAATATTAATCGCATCTTCGATATATAAGTTGAAAACTAGAGGTGACAATGCACATCCCTGTCTCACTCCCTTCCGGATATCTACTTCCCTTTGTTCCTGCTCACATTCTATAACTGCCTTTTGCTCTTTGTAGAGATTATGTATTATTCTTCTGTCCCTGTATTTCATCCCTACCTTTCTCAGCACTTCGAACATCTTCCCCCATTTTACGTTGTCGAAGGCTTTTTCTAAATCTACAAATCCTATATAGACGCTCTTTCTCTTTTCTATCGTTTTTTCTATAATTACTCGTAAAGCTAGAATGGCCTCGCGCGTTCCTCTATTTCGTCTAAATCCGAACTGATCTTCTCCTAATATTTCTTCCGCCTTTTTCTCCATCCTTCTTTGCACAATTCTAGTTAAAATTTTTGACGCATGGGAAGTTAAACTGATAGTTCTAAAATTTTCGCATCTATCCGCGCCTTTTCTTTTTGGCAAAGCTACTATGATGTTCCGTTTGTAATCTTCTGGAATCTCGCCTGTCAGGTATATGCGACTAACTAGTTTAAATAAACGATCTATTACCTCTTGACCTGCGCACTTTAAGATTTCTGCCTGCAAGCCATCTATACCTGGTGCTTTATTATTCCTTAAACTTTTTAGTGCTATCTCAAACTCTTCTCTCATTATAGGACTCCCTAGGTTATCCCCCTCTACACTGCTTTCGCTTTCTAATATATCTTGCACTTCCTGTCCCGCATATAAGTTTCCTAAATATTCTTTCCACCTATCTGCCTTCTCCCCACTTCCGATTAGGATATCTCCTGCCTCATTTCTAATGTTTTTGGTACTAGATCCAATTTCTCTAAAATTTCTCCTAATTATTTTATATGCTTCATCAGTCTTTCCTACTTCGAATTTATCTTCCACTTCTTTGCATTTATTATCGATCCATTGCTCTTTCGCTTTCCTACATTCCCGAATAAAGTGCAAACGAAAATCATTTGTAAACGACTTTGACGGAGCTGTGATCTCTACTAAGAAGATTGAATTTTTTTATATCTAATTCGACAACTAGCACAGACGACTCGAAAACATGTGAAATCAAGTTACCCAGTTAACGTCAGATTTGACTTTTTGTTATTGTCTATGGCGAGCTCCAAACTGGGATAGCCAATATTTGCATGTCACACGCATGTTTTCAGTGATATCAACTGAACTAAAAGGTGTTTTGCCAAATTATTACGCTTGAGATAGGATTGCTTTTTTGGTGCAGGGGAAAGCTGAAAATCATCCATAGGATGAACTTCTTGAATGTTTAATAAACTACTATCATTATTATTGGCTGTGACAATTATTGAGGTAAACAACTCTTAATTGAAGATGAAATAGAGCCTATACCCGGCCTATAACACAACACTGCTTTTCTTTAGAGAAAGTTCCATTTTACTTCAGCATGTCAAACATATCAAACACCAATTTAACTCAAGGTTAAGCCGTGTATAGACAGAGGCAACAAGGGGCAACATGTAATTGCGGCTTTGTCGACCATTTCTGTTTCTTGTCACAAAAGGAGATAACCTAGTGTCCACATAAAAGAAACAAGTCGACTAAGGTCCCAAATAAAACGAAACATGAAGAAACTTAGTGTCCACGCAACACAGTACATAATATTTATGATATGGGACGAAGAAGTCACGGATGTCACAACACGCACTGATGACAAACTGTCCAAACCAAAGACACAGTCGCAACTTGCCGACATCTGTTACCTATTTTCTTCCGAAGTTTACCGCCTCGAGAGCGAAACACGCAACATTCGGAAACATTTGCTTTGGCGACAGAAACAACTAGAAACAAGTGGCAACTTTGTTTCGGGAAACAGGTCACCAATGACGAAAGGTGCTACTTGTTGCCTCTGTCTGTACCCGGCTTTACATTGGCTGCTGCTAATGGGATGACTTAAGAACACTTCAGGCTTACCTGCTTATTATATTGTATAATTCCAAGAATTGGGAAATACCAAGCACAAGCTGATGGTAAAATGTCGCTCTCTGCAAAACCTAACCATTGTAAAACCTGAGCCTTCTCAAACTCAGAATTTCCACGTAAATCATTGTTGGATACAAAATAAGCTATTGCATTACTATTAGTTAAATATTTTCCATCAGCAGTTTCGAAAGCTGGCACCTACAAAAGTATACTTCACATAAGAAATTTTAAATGGAGCAACAAATGGGAGTGTCTACCGAACCGTCCAGACGGTTGCTTATATTACTTACGGAGCTGGACATAGACGAAAACTTTTAAAACAGATCGCACAGTTGACAGGTTGACACACGCATTTTAAACAAAGCCCTTAGTTGCCCTCTCGCACCAGACACACATTTTGTGCAAAAAAGATAATGTAAAAATCTAAACTCAAAACTAACCTCTATGGGAACCGATGCTACCCAGGCTGCTGGATGCAGGTTTGACTAACGAAGTACTTAAACCTAAGTATAAGGTATAACTAGTATTCGGTTCCATAATAAATATTATTCGACCGAGTACCCTACCCGTTTCTGTAGACACTCCCGCAACAAATACGTAATAAAAATCAGCACATAATAAAATATTTTGACAACTGCACTAATCAATGTACCTTTCCTGCTGGGAACTTCTTTAAGAAACCTTCAGTTTTATTTGTTTCACCAAATACAAAATCCGGTGCTACTGTGACATTTGCACAAGCATATTGAGCCGCTATCAGTACTTTGTATGCACGGAAATTTTCAGGATAAGTATACAGTGTCTGAAAAAAATAATATCAACTGTATAAAATACATAACAATATAATGTTTCATGCATTCATAAAAATTAGACAGAACCAGCATGGCGATGGATTTCAAAAGATTAAAAATTCGACTCACACCAGAAGCCATGGTTCTCTTCTACAGAAAGATGTATCCACAGAACAGGATGTATCTTAAAAGATAGGTAGATGGCGACGCAAATTTGACAACCGCAGTACTGCAGAATGATATGTCAAGACATGTGTCAAGTAGACCCCAATCTTAAGGTGGTTTTATAGGTTGACCGAGATTATAATACACGTATTGGTGCGCAAGCTGGTCAAAAGGGCAAAGGGGTACACGTAAAAATGAGACAATTTATAGATTTGACGCAATGATTTCTCAAATGACAATTTCCTATACTTTGTATAATGAGTCTTTGCGTGTGTATAAAATTAGTTAAGACATACGCGCCTACTGCTAGCCCGTACCATTCCTTAATATAAATGCAGCGACGTATGTCATTTGGTTGTAAGACATACGTCTCATAATACAATATTGAGCGGAACACAAATGCGACCATATGAAGTGATGTCGGAGCGCCATTCAGCGTTACAGTTCATAGGCGTGTGGTGTAGGTACCAACTGTCAAGTAAATGTCATAATGTGGAATTAATTTTATAAACTTTTTATAATGTTTTACCGTGTTTCTGATGCTTTAAAGATTAGCTTGCGTACAGTTTCCAGCATCAAAGTACGTTCAGAAAGAAATGAGCCTTTGCTTAGTCTAAAAAAATCCCGGCCACGGAAAAAGTAAAAAACCGAAGATTTAGACGAATACCAAAAAATGGAAATTCGTAATGTTATATACAACATGCATATGCACAAGGCAAGTTTATTTTTTAAATAGGTACTATGAACTCACTAAAATCTAGAATTGCATCATAAAATATATCTTAAAAATCTAAGTTTCTTTCATTTCTTCTTCTGCTGGTGCCATACCTACTAATTAATACATGATGTAACTGTTAAATTACCATATTTATATCTGTACCTGAGCAAAATAAAAACACACGCCACTGCTTAACAATACACTCGACCTTGAAATGATTTGAGTCGTATGTAAGCAGTTGTGACGCACGCGTAAAGATCCATCAAACAAACTGTAGTGTCACAGACTTAAGGGCCCCACACACACGCAATTTAGAGTTAATTTAAAACTGTACATTCAAAAGTTTTGAACGGAATGTTGCGCGAAGGTTCTCCACACACACACGCACACACACACCCACACACAATTTTCACTTCGCAGAGAGAAGAATTAAATTTATTATCAGTGGCGTGCCTAATTATATTGAAAAAGAAAAATAAACAAAGATTCAGTCGGAGCAGATGAGAGAAACATTGGTTGCTGAAACGTGATCACTTTTCATATATTAATTTCTTAGAAGTGTTGCACTCGTCGGGGCGGTCTGTGAAAGTCACCCCGAGCATAATAAAATGCGCAATTTCGACGAAAAATTTGACAGGCGGGTGTCTGATCTTGGAAGATTTCGCGATCGCCGGAAATTTTTGTTTGTTATTTTCTAATGAATTTTTCTACCCTTAAACGTTGACCGATCTAAAATTCCGCCCAACTTAACACTCTTTGAACTTTCCCCTTTCGAACCATACCCCGCTGGACTTCCCCCTTCGACCTCCAGGGACGAATTTGGACCCCGTTTTGCATGCTTTTTGCCCTAAAATTTTGCATTGCTTCGGGGAAACAATTACTTCCCCCATCAACCTCTGTGCGAGGGAGATGATTTTTGAATATTTTCGGTCCGATCGACTGGGCTATCGGAATCCGCCTTCAAATTTACCCGGCGACCCCCAGCTTGGCCGTTATAAAATAATACTATCCTTATTTTGAGGGCGCCGTATCTCGCTGGCGGTTCGACTCCCGCGTTCGAGATCGCCTTATGACCTACAACTTTTGTCGGCAGAAGAGCGGACGACGCCCGTTTTTTCGCATGGCTTGTTCTTCTGGGTGCGATAGAACATTTTCGGCCCTTTCCGGTACGCGGAGTTCGTTATCGCTTGGAAACGGGGTGTTTTACCGGAGTTGGAAAAATCGAGATGGTCACTGCGGATCCGGGACGAATTCGCCTTTGAACTTCTCAAATTTCATTCAGATCGAAGGTGTTTCCGCCCGTGTTTTCGTTCTTTAAAAAGATATTTTAGATTTTTTACGTTTTTGCCGCTATTCGGGGCGAGGTTGACGATTGTGGGACGGGTGGACGGGTGAAATTATAGTCGAATTGTTTGTTTTTGTTGAAAAAACATAATAATGTTCAAAAATACGCATAAATATATATAAAAAAATTACTTATCTAGTTCTATTATACTAACTACTCAAAATCAAATAAATCCGTTAAAACTATGTCACCTGCTGCGCGCACTGTATTAAACAAAACTTGAGGTTTTGACCACACACGCACAATTTTGAATGCGCAATCGTCGGTGTACAGTTAAAATTTCAAGTCACACTTGAAATGAACGGTTCAACTGCGCAGTTCAAAAAAGTCTTAAGGCTTGCACCATACACGCACAATTTTGAATGCACGTTTTTGCCTGTTCATTCAAAACTTAGTACTTGTGTGAGTGGGCGCCTTAATAAAAATAAACAGACGTTTCACTAGCTATCGGCGTCTTTGATCTTTTTTGTCAGCGTTGTTACTCGCGCTCGAAATCTGCGCAAGCCGAATACCACAGCGAATATTTCCGATACTTGCCGGTTATTCAATGACAGCTGATCAATTTACAGTGGCGGCGCCGAATTATTATTTAACATGTTTCTACCTTTAATTGAAATATTTTGATAAATACTGAAATTTATATGCAGCTGAGAATAGGTACTATTGTTCTCCCCAGAAATGTACTATCTCCGTGTACTAAATGTTTATTCAAATTAATACAAACCATGAAATGCTTTAAAAAACACAGGTTATGTTAGCAATAAAACTTTCACGGCCACGCCAATGGCACGCTGCTCATATAGATTGAAAAAGTGTCCATTGCGTTCGAGATCTGCGCAGCGTTTATAATATTTGTAAACAGACAACTTTATTCTGCGAATTGAGACGTCTGTTTATTTTCTAGCCTGTCATTATGTTTTGGTATCCACAGGAATAATACTATCACACAAACAGTATTTCCATTTGCTGAATTGAAGAAACGTAGCTTAAAAGCTCAATTACTAACTGGTAGACCGAACAATCGCGGTCACATAGGAGCTATTCTAAATGTGCGAACGGTGTGAGCTGCTGAGCTGTGAGGTGTGGCTCTATTCGGCGCTCTTGGCAAATGCACGTTCGCCATGGGAGCGAGATCGGCGAAACTCGGGAAAATATGCTTTCAGTTGGAAGAATTAAGCATGTATCCGAGCGCTGTTGGAGTACACACTTGGTAACTTAAAACTTACAGTTAAGGGAAGCATATACATAATAATATATACGGGACACGGGAGTTGGTACTTCTGCGACATTGTTTTTGTTTATCATGTTTAGGTTTGAGATTGGCTCGTTGCTTTGCTTATAATGTGAGTAATTAGCTGTATTATCGTGTTTATTATTTTTAAACATTGAAATTTCGAATAGCATGGCTAGTGGTAGAGTGGTAGTGGAAATTTCTTATTTGAAAATATTTTAAAATGGCTTCTAAAGCACTTCATTTAAAAAAACTTACTTACTTACATACTTACTTAATCCTATGCCTATCTACCGTTAAGGTGTAAGGCGGGGATAAGCCGCCAGACCCCCCGCAGCCCCTGAGTGTAATATTTTTTAACGTTAGGGGGTCACTGGTTTTGGAAAGACACCACTATAATCAAGTAGGCTATTTAATGTATAAACAACAATAACGTTACACGACATTAATACACAACAACAACGCTTCGAGTCTCGTCATGTACTTTTTTGTTACTTGACTTGTTGCAAGGTTGCCAACCTTAAAGTTACTAAAACACTGGCGCGCGTATGCGCATGTACTTAAATACATCACACGCCCCTTCTTTAAAAAAAAGAAAAATAATAACATGATAACCAAAAGTCTCATTTCATAAGTTCAATTTAACAGGTTTTTTCACAACACGACCACTTCTTGTTGTAAGGGGGGCCGCGTCCATCTTCTGCGAATCTTCCATTTCTCTTTGCGACGTCACTATAGGATCTTCCTTACTCGCCCTCAAAGGAGTTGCACTGGGATCTTCGTCTTCCAACACTTCAGCTTCCACACGCTCTGTTTGTGGAGATGGCACTCTCATCGGCCTTAAGAACTGTCGGTTTCGCCGATACTCAGCGTTTCCCATCTTCACGTTGTAATCATTGGGACCAGATTTATTCATTACAATTGCTGGTTTCCAATCGCGAAGTCCTTGCTTCAGTAGAACGGGTTGATTCTTGTATAACTCTGTTAGCTTTTGGGTTGACCTGTTGTAGTAGGATGCCTGCTTTCTCTGGGCGGTTCGCAACTTCATTTTCAAGTTTCCAACCGGATATTTCGGCTTCAGTGCCACCTTTCCTACTGGCAAATTAGTTTTCTTCCCATGAGCAAGTCAGATGGTGATGGCCGATCCGCTTTAGGAGTCACGTTGTAACTGAGTATAGGTACAAGTGGATCAGTACCATCTTTATTGGCTTTTGTTAGCAAACCCTTAACTGTTTGGATAGCTCTCTCCACCATACCATTGTATTTCGGATAATACGGACTGGATGTTGTCAATATTATGTCATATTTTTTCGCAAAATTTTTAAATTCAATTGAATCGAACGGTGGGCCGTTGTCAGACATGATTTCCATTGGTAAACCATTTACTGCGAATATGTTTTTTAGCGTCGAAATCACGGTTGATGCCGTTTTGTTCGGTAGTTTATTCACAACAACGAACTTGCTATAGTAGTCAACGATAACAATAAAATCAATCTTTCCAAAAGATTTAAAGTCTATTCCGATTTTTTCCCACGGAAGATCTTGGATTGGATGGGTGTTGAGTGGTTCTCTTACATTGCTTCTAGAGTATTCTTGGCAATTTTGACATTTCAGAACCATATCTTCTATATCTTTCGTTATTCCTGGCCAGTAAATTGATTCTTGAGCCAGCTTTTTACTGGAAACTACACCTTGGTGAGCTTGATGGATTAATGCCAAAAATTCATGTTTCAATTTGGAAGGAATAATTAGTCGCTTCCTAAAGAATAAAACATTTTTATGTTCGAAAATTTCATCTCTGATGGACCAGTATTTTCTAACATCAGGATTGACATTGCTTTTGTGGTTTGGCCATCCTTCCAAAGCAAATTTTTTCACTTGTGATAGAGTGTGATCCTCCTGTATGGCTCGTATTAGCCTGTTTTCATTTTCTTTTCTTGTTGCGATTACAGAGTATACTCGTAAGTTTTCATCAACATAGTCTGTATTTATGACATCGCTGGTTGGATCTCGGCTTAAAGCATCTGCTACTTGCATGTTTTTTCCTGGCACATACTCAAGATCAAATTGGTATCGTAGAAGTCTGATTGTTAGTCTTTGCAGCCTAGGCGATAGATCATCGACGGGCTTTTTTAACAGACCTAGCAGTGGGCGATGATCAGTTTGGATTTTAAACTTTTTCCCACACAGGTAATAATCAAACCTTTCACAGCCATAAACCATTGCAAGAAGTTCTTTTTCTATGTTATTATACCTCTGTTGAGTTAGTGTAAGTGAAACGGATGTATATTCTATTGGATGTCCATTTTGTTGAATCACAGCCCCTAAACCGTATGGGCTAGCATCGACAGATAAAACAACTTCTTTCGACGGATCAAAATATATGAGTACCGGAGCAGTTGTCACTAATTGTTTCAAACGATTAAAACAAGCGTCTTCATTAGCGGTCCATTGCCACTCGACTTTTTGACTAAGCAGTTGTCTCAACGTGCTTGTTTCTTTAGACAGATTTGGAATAAATTTGGCTACATAAACAACCATTCCTAAAAATCGTTGCAAATCCTTCTTGTTTTCAGGAGGTTTCATTTTCACGATTGAATCCGTCTTTGCTGGATTTGGTTTGATACCGTCACCATTCAGAATATGTCCGATAAACTTAACTGTTTTGACACAAATTTTAGATTTTTCAAGATTTAGTGTTAGTCCAGTTGACGCGATTTTTAAAAGTACAATTTTTAAATTTACGTTATGTTGCTCAAGGTCACGACCAAATACCAATATGTCGTCAAAATACGCGATGACTCCGCGCACACCCTCTAATGTTTTAGAAATGAATCTCTGGAAAATTTCCGGAGCCGACGAGATACCATAAGGAAGACGTAAATAACGATATCTTCCCCAATAAGTTGCTATTGTACACAGTTTGGAACTGTCATGGTCAAGAGGTATCTGTAGAAAAGCTTGAGACGCATCTAACAACGTAAAATACTTTGCGCCACTTAGTTCAGAAAACATGTCCTCAAACGTCGGAATTTGAAAGTTTTCTCTTTTTATGTAAAGATTTAACGACCTTGGGTCAATACACACACGTATATCACCGTTTGACTTTGGCGCGATCACAAGAGGATGAACCCAATCCGTTGGTTCCGTAACAGGTTCAATTATTTTTTCCGCAACCAATTCGTCAAGTTTTTGTTTAACTTTATCTTTGAGCGCTATAGGAATTTTTCGCGCAGCATAAATACGTGGTATTGCATTGTCTTTTAGTGTTATTTTATACGTATTTCCAACAACTTTTCCGATTCCCGAAAACACTGTTTTAAATTTTTCCAAAATCTCTTGAACAGTATCCTTTGAATAATTGTTATTTATTGTCTCAACACAATGCCCGATTTTTTCGCTCGTGTTTATTATTTTTAGTTCACTCGCGGCCTGTAGACCTAATATCGAACACGGAGAGTTTGAAATTAGCACGTAAAACAAAAGCTTCCTTGTTTGGCTTTTAAACACGCAGTCTAATTTAATTTTGCCCAAAACTTTTATTTGGTGACCGGAATACGACGAGAGTTTCACGGATGTTTTCAAAAGTTCATTTTTTGAAAGTCTCAACCGTTTAAAATCACTATTATTCAGTATATTTACTTGGCTTCCTGTGTCGATTTTCAAATTTAAATTAATTCCCGAAATTTGAATTCGTTCATACCAGTCCATAGAATTCACCGTGGTATTTGTAATTGTCCAGATGACTTGACGTGCGTTATCATTTTCATGGTCGTCGTTATCACTTTGTTCGTGATTGTCCTCGAGTTCGTGCACGAGTTTACTTTTACAAAACTTACGATAATGCCCGCGCCGTTTACATCTGCTACATATACGATTATAAGCTGGACACTTACCTTCGGCGTGATCTAGCCCGCAACGATTACATGTGTTACCTGGTTTCTTGTAGCTTGTGCCCAAATTTTTTCCATAAGAGCTTTTCCTAGCCACTTCACCATACTTGGTTTGGTCCGGAGCCGGTCCTGTGCGTCCGTAATTTCTTTCTTGAAATTGTTTACTTGCTTGTTGTTTTACTGTACACACAGCAACACTATCACTGTTTCTTATTTGTTTTTGTGTAGCGACACTACTTTCCATTGATCTACAAATCTGAATCGCGTCATTCAATTTTAAGTCAGCATGTTGCAATAATCTTTCCTGGATTCGCAAGTCTCCTATGCCAAGAAGCCAAGTACGAGTCTATCCCGAATTAACACATCTTTTTCTTTAAAATCGCACGTGCCCGATAGCTGACGTAATGAAGTAACAAACTGATCGATTGTTTCACCGGGTAACTGATCGCGTTTAAAAAATTTAAAGTGTTCATAAACCAAGTTTTTTACTGGATTACAGTAATTATCAAACTTTTTTAACACCGTTTCTAATTTTGTCATATCTTCATTATCAAGATATTCAAAGGTATTGAAAATTTGTAATCCTTCATCCCCTAAAAAATTGAGAAGAATGGCGATTTTAACATCGTCGGGTTTGTTTGTTTTTCCGCTAGCCAGCAAATAAAGTTCAAATTTTTGCTTCCACAACTTCCAGTTGTTAGCGATATCACCTTTAAATTTCATTTCATCAGGGGTTTTCGCGTGATCTGCCATATTTTTACGTAATTTCCACGTAATTTTCAAATATTAGAATACACGCCACGCCCGAGATATTGCTTGCGTAAGGTGGTTTCTCGCGGGGAATCACTGATAGATATACACCGCCCGTCGCGTATCACTTAACATAGCTTTTTTTTCACCTGATTTCACTGTTTTTTACCTGCTGCCACCATGTAATGTTTTTAACGTTAGGGGGTCACTGGTTTTGGAAAGACGCCACTATAATCAAGTAGGCTATTTAATGTATAAACAACAATAACGTTACACGACATTAATACACAACAACAACGCTTCGAGTCTCGTCATGTACTTTTTTGTTACTTGACTTGTTGCAAGGTTGCCACCTTAAAGTTACTAAAACACTGGCGCGCGTATGCGCATGTACTTAAATACATCACACTGAGCGGTGATTTCATTCCTGATCACTGCCAAGTTCTAAAGTCAGGAGCCGCCACTGGAAGTGAAGCATAACAAAAAGTGAGGTAGGTAATTTACAAAGTTATTATATGGGAAGTATTTACTAGAGTATGTAGTAGGTATGAAGGTAGGTAGGTATTAGGTAGGTACCTATACATACTTACGTTTTGCTTTCAAAAACACATCGGCGAGTAGAAAATGTTTAAAAGTGGGTATTTTTATTCAAATAACTACATAATGTTATCTATATCTATACTGCTTACTTATAGTCCAAGAGCTAGCAACGGATTTCGTTACACCATAGAGAATAAGGCTAGAACTTCAACTACGAGTCCCTTGCAACGTAGTAACAAGAGAATAAGAAGTCTGGCAACCGTTCGAGGGTGGCTTTCGCGCCTCTAGCATTTTTAAGGGTGAGAAAAAAAATTAAAATTACTTACACTATTTTAATCATTATGGCACTTCGCAATATTAAAGTTAATACTATTTTAAATCAATAAAAAAAATGCCAGACGAGTGGGTGGGTGGAAAGTGCGCGCCAGAGGAGGTTAAAGGGGCGAATCAAATTGCACCTCGAATTGCACTCAAACACAACTGTGCATCTCCAAAATCGCAAACAAACTGTCATCACATAATATAACGTTTCCATGGTGACCCATGACCAGGGAATGATAATGTGGTCGACTAGATTCCGTACGCTCGCTGGGCCCTTGCATAGAACCTCTCACTTTTATCCCCCTCTGGCACCCACTTTCCACCCACTCACTCGTCTGGCATTTTTTTTATTGATTTAAAATAGTATTAACTTTAATATTGCGAAGTGCCATGATGATTACAATAATGTAATTTTAAATTTTTTTCTCTCCCTTAAAAATGCTAGAGGCGCGAAAGCCACCCTCGGACGGCTCGGCTGCCAGACTTCTGATTCCCTTGTTACTACGTTGCAAGGGATTCGTCGTTGAAGTTCTAGTCTGATTAAAAATAACGTAACGTAATAGTCTTGAACTATTACGTGCATACTTTTTCAACTTTTTACTTTGGAATTAATCCGAGTATGGGTGTACATATTTATTTCTGAAAATAAAATACTGGATGTGGGTTTTAGTTTTTAGTATACTGTTGAAAATGAACGGCATCGAGGGCGATTTCGTTTTCAATCTAGGTTAACATAGCTAATTCAAAAATCTAAATTACTCCCCAATATTAGAATACAATCATTTTTGCTTTAAATTTTACAAATTACCTAGGTATCCATACTTTCAGTAATAAACTTAGGTATACCACCAGAAATAGTCAGGCCCACGCCACGCCCAGAAGAAACTATAGAATCCGTGGACTGAAATAAATTCCAATTTGAACCTGACGATATCTCGATGAAATGAACCGCCATTTTTACAATTACCTACCTACGTAAGTGACAATAAGTATGGGAAATTTAGTGCAGGAATTTGAGGTAGGTAAGTGCCTATCTTTAGGACCTTTACTTACACCTTTTTGCTTTAAATACAGGTTGGGCCACCGTTGATTGACAATAATAAGTCAACGACCCCACGAAGCTTCCGATAAAATTATTTTGGTGTATACAGGGTGTTCACACGTTGAACACCAAACCAAAGTTACGTTTTTTTAAATGGAACGCCACACATTTGTTTACATATTTGAATTCCCAATAAAATTTTATGAAAGATGATGTACTACACGATGGGGTTTATAGTGAACGATTTTAAGAGTCCGGCAAACCCCTTTAAAATGAACCCGAAAACTGACTTCGTAGTGCTATGCTCATTTCTAAACGGTGAAAATTGAAGTGTTGAATTTTTGACAGTTTATAAACGAAACTTTATTTTATGTTTCCATTGAAAGAAAATTTAAAAATTTAATCTTAGAAAGTGTCAGTTCACTTACGAAATTGACCAACTTCACGCGTGCATAGCGCCAAGAGATTTAGTTTCCGAAAAATTGGTTCATTGGCGACATAAAGTATACCTTCTTCTACCATAATCAGGGTTTCGTGTTGCTAAATTTACTAGGATGAAGGTGTAATCATGGTAGAGCGAGAGCGCTGCAAACGCAAAATATGGCTTGGTATGTGCTGCCGCCTCGTAGCGACTGAGCGTAAACTCAGTGCGCCGTTGTTTCATTTACTAGGTACCGAACGCGCGGACTTTGAATGTGCGTTGTTCCTGTGTCCATAAACGTGTTTAGCGCGACGGTGTTGCAACACAGCTGATAGTTTGCTCCGATTTCTAACGGATTCCTCACCGACCCGATGCCCCGCAGGTGTAACTTTTGATCTGCTTTGCCGGACTCTTAAGATATTACCATTTCAGTGCCAGTGTGGACCCAACTTTGAGGAGCTGCTGACATCTACTCGTCGAAGCTATTTAAGATTTCTTTATTGGCTAGGTTCACAGACTGCTCTATTTGCAAAATTCTTGAGTACTTTTGTCACAAAACTTAATATCATACAGGGTGGACAGCTTACGCAATATGCATTTTTTCTTAAAAATTTCAAATGGAACACCCCATATATTATTTCCATATTTGATAGTCAGTTTACTAAGCTTTTGATTGATGTAGATATTGTTAGGTCTGCGATTGACGGTTTCGACAGAATTGAAAATTGAATTTTAAAATGCAGTAATTTTACAGGCAGTTTATTCATTTCTCCCATATTTTAGCCTCCAAAACACAAAATATGATTTCCGTTTTGTTTCTGGAAATTGTTTTCACATTGAGACAAAAAATTTCATCGCCAGATTGCTTCTCCATGGTCATATTCTTAAATAAATAGTAACTTATTAAACCTAGGTATAAATTGAAACAAGGAGTGCCATGGAAGAAAACCGCCTTTTCAAGAAGTAATCTTGTAATGAGATTTCTTGTGCCGGTGTAAACTCTGTTCGCTAAATTTTCTGTAAAAATAAAGTGTAAGCATTTTTCTGACTTTTGGGTGGCAAAATGGCAGAAATTCCCGAAAAATTGTACAAAATTACGGCAAAAATCTCAGTTTTTAAGGTTCAATCTTTATTTCTCTATAAATTACCAGTCGCAGACCTGCCAATATCTGCATCAGTCAAAAGCTTAATAAACGGGATATTAAACCTGCAAATAATATACGAGGTGTTCCATTTAACATTTTTGAAAAAAGCTGCATTTTGCGCAAGTTAGCCACTCTGTAAAATATGAACTATTTTGAAAAAAGTGTTAATGGATTTTACAAATAGAGTGTCTTCTGAACCTAGTCCAATAAAAAAATCATAGTTAACTTTGACCAGCAAACGTCAGCATCGCCACAAATTTGGGTTCACACTGGTACTAACATGGCCATATCTTAATATCGCTTACTCTAAACCCCACCGAGTAGCATATCAACTTTCATTAAATTTTATGGGGAATCCAAATATGTAAACAAATGTGGGGCATTCTATTTAAAAAACATAACTTTGGTTTGGTACGTAGCACGTGAACACCCTGTATACATCAAAATAATTTTATCAGAAGCTTCGGTGGGTTCTCCACACACACGTAAAATTTCATGTTGATATCTTGAACGGAATCAGAGATATGGACCGACTACGCACTATTGGCCCATCCTGTATAGGAACAAAAGAAATCTACCGGAACTTTTTCATTAACTGCAGAACGATCAAACTTCATAACAATACAGGTTATACATAAATTTATACTATCAAAGGCATGCATAAAGCGCGGGTATCAGGAAACACATGCAGACGTTTCTACACGTATGTGTGCGGAACGCGGCCGAGGTCCGGCGCTGACGTACTTCACGCGTTGCTACAGCGCTTTACGGGCATTAGGCAACTTCCCATATAATAACTTTGGGTAATTTATGGTTTTCGGGCAATGAACTTGTCAAATGGGAAATTTTATATTGTGTTCTTGAATTGTGTTCTTGAATAGAATGGTGTGTGTATACTTTCATTCCAAACAATCCCTCAACCATGAACTATCTGCTGATTCTCCTTTCTTTGCTCCTTTCCGTTATCTTTATACATACCACCTGATTGGCTAGGTTGCCGAAAAACGTTTGTTCAGTGTTGCCAACTATTTCTGAACGTGTTTCCCTCCGTAAATGCTGAAAATTCCCTCTTGGGGTCAAAAATTCACTTTTAAATTTTTGTCTGTGTAACAAATTGCAGGACTTATTAAAAAAACATATTATCAATATGTACATGAGTACATGCAAAGACTTCTAGAATGGACCTGGCGTCCTTATGCAACAGCTGCTTTTGTTTTGAAGTATACACGTTCGTTGTCCAGCGGGTCGCGGGTAGCGTTGTTTGTCATTAAATCCAAGCAACGGACCAGACGAATGTTTCGCGATATTCTGTTTCCGCATTCCGCAGCGGCACCTGTTTACTACGCAACTGGTCGGCTGTTTATTTTGCCTTTTCCACACTCAAACGCTTAGACTGAGTATTCACCCTGCTTCAGTCGAAAATGTAAATAGCTAAGTCCCCTCTACAAGTCTTTGAGTACATAAGTACATAAGTATAAGTACTGACTTTTTGTCTATTAGGGGAATTACTCATTTTCGGTTTTATTTACTGACTATACATTCACAAATCACACAATTGAAACTCACAAACGCAAAGGCGGTTATCATAAATAATCTTGATTGTACGGAAGCGCTGAAAGGCCAGGCCAACTTCATCTTAAAGTCGCCTTACACTGCGCTTACGCTTCCGCTGCGTCAAACCAAAAAGGAGCATTAGAAAACAGCTGTTGGGTTTCCGTGATAGACAATCACCTAGTCTAGATCCAGCTCCATCTATAGGGTCCGAGTCCTGCAAACTTCTTGAAAACTGCAAGCTGGGCAATTTAAATTGTTTTTAATATTGATATTTGTTGTTTAGTAAAATAATAGGCAATTATCAATCCTGCATCATCAGAGTTCATTTAAAGTGTTAAAACATTTTCAGTTTTCTTCTTTAATTAATACAGAATTCCATTAGCCTATCACAAAATAGTTGGTGCGATACTAGCGCCAGTACTTGATATAGTATTATTAGTTTTGACATATTTTACAACCTATTGTGGATCTATTAATCATTGGACTGCTTAAAAGGAGTATACCATGGTAAATATTATATTTCCTACATGTTTAATACTTCTCCATGAAATTTATCTATTGAAGTTACATTATATTCATATTATAAATGAATGTTTTTCGTTTAGCCTACTTCCTAGGGACAAGCCCATTATAAGCATAATTTTAATCCTCATTTTATATGTCCATTAATTTCAGGGTAATGAAAGTTCTCTACCCATGGAGCTCTGCTCAAACTGTAAGTATAACCATTTTATTTGCTTGTTGATATGAAATATAATTCATTTTTATAGTTGATGCTGATGAGATACGACGCCTCGGAAAAAGATTTCGGAAATTAGACTTGGATAATTCAGGTGCACTTAGTATTGATGAATTTATGTCTTTGCCCGAGTTGCAACAAAATCCTTTAGTCCAACGTGTAATTGATATTTTTGATGCTGATGGCAATGGAGAAGTCGACTTTAAAGGTAGGCTATATTTATTAATAGGTTTTTTCAATGCATAATAAAAGCTTTTTTGGTCATTTTTTACATTAGTGTCCATCACAACTTCGACATGCGGTTAGTATACCGAGTGTTAACTTTCAAAGCCGCTCATAGGAAATTACTATGTATTGACCCATAATTTGTAAATGTTGCTTTTATAAATATTGATGTTTTAAAGTTATAGATTATTTTCTGTTTAATCTAATAACATCGTCGAAATGAACAAAACAAAAATGTCAGTAAGATTAAGACTGTATTAATACCTAATAATAAATTTTAACATAAGTTACATCAATTACAGTAAGTATTCAAATAATCCACCATTTTGGACTAAGCAATACCCAAGCCTGTTGTAAAATGCATTTCTAACATTGGTACCTATGTTTCTTTAGTATCTTGAATACCACGATATTTGAAACATTTAATAGACCAGGAGCCCATAGACCAAAAATTGTGCATAATAGGTTTACTCCAAAAATGCCTGAGATGTGATTTTTGGGTCGTGGAGCACAGAAATGCCCATGCCAGTTTTTGTTTTTGGTACAGTGATGTGTGGCAGACCCGTAAATGTGTAAAAAAAATTGCTTAAAAAAGTATTATAGGTTTAGGACTGGGGTTTGCGGGAAGCGCTAAATAATGAGAAGTAACCCAGCGGACGCGGTTCGCTTGTTGTGAATTCTGGGACACTGACCCGCTGCAGGGGTCAAACTGTGTAAATAAATCACCCCCAAAAAAATTATGGGTTTACGCATGGGGATTGGAGCGATCTCCTAATTTACCTCCAAACATCATGAATCTCGACTCCCATTCATTTTGGTTGGTACAAAGAGGCGCCACACTCGCGACATTTTGTAAATTCACCCAGGTAAAAAAAATCATAAGTTTATGAATGGCGTTCAGTAACTTGTTAAATATAAACATACTGAGTGCGAAAATACATTCGCCATCGTTGAAAAGTGGTACAAAAGTCTTGCCATTCACGATAATTGATTGTGTACCGAAGCTTCGTTCCTACTGCGTGTAGATTACTGCAGTAAATAGGAAATGCAAGAAATTGAAAAAAAAATTAAAATGGTTCTATGAAACGTTTAACTTTATTTTAGTTTTCAATTTATATATCGAAGATGCGATGAATATTGTTAAAGACAGAATAGCTGCTGGAATTAATATACAGGGCCAAACTATTAATATGCTCAGATTCGCGGATGTTATAGCAGATTAGCATCCAACAAAGAAGAATTAGGAAGGATTCTGAACGAATGGAAGCGGTTTTGACGGAGGGCTATGGTATGAAGATCAATAAAAAGAAACCGAAATTTTGTTCTGTAGGGGGCGTGAAATTAGGGCTAAAACTAACATACAAATAAGAAACGTGAAGATAGAGGAAGTCTTAGATTTCTGCTATTTAGGAAGTCAAATAACTTGCGATGGCAGGAGCTCTAGTGATATAAGACAAAGAATAGCGAAGGGCCGAGTAGCATTTAATAAAAAGAAACAACTATTATGCTCGAAAATGATAAATGTATTAACTCGGAAGAGGCTCTTAAAAACGTATGTATGGAGCACAGCAGTGTACCGGTGCGAAACTTGGACGATAGGAGAAGCAAATAGGAAAAAATTAGAAGCATTTTGGAATGTGGCGCTTTAGACGCATGAAGAAGATACCGTGGGTAGATAAGGTTAGCAACAGAGAGGTATTAGAAACAGTTGGAGAAAAGCTAAATTTATGGAAGATGGTAAGGAATAGGAGAGATAGGATAGTAGGACACCTTCTGAGGCACGAAGGCTTAGTTTGCAACATACTAGTCAGAGATAGGAATATGAAGAGGTAAGGGTAGGCCCAGATTGGACTACTGCTCTCAAGTAGTTAGGGATGTAGGATGTCCAACTTTTGGGGAAAAGCGTAGGTTAGTTCAGGATAGGAAGGATGGAGGTAAGCGTCCAACCAGTTTTCGGACTGAAATCTTTATGATGAAGGGTGAAAATTAATAAATCTTTCTTTCAACCTTTCTAGCGGGCCCTTGTACCACCGTTCAATGAGAGGGAATGTATTTTTGTAATCAGTAGGTTCACCATAATCAAATTCGTGAACGCCATTCATAAACTTATGATTTTTTTACGTAAGTTTTTTTTACAAAATGCTGCGTCTCTAGCGCCCCCCTGTACCAATGTTTTTTATCGGCAACATTGAATACTCGACTTTTGTGATTGAAATAACTTGTCTCCAAGTTTTGAAGAGTAAACTTATGATTTTTTTTACCTGGGTGAATTTACAAAATGTCGCGAGTGTGGCGCCTCTTTGTACCAACCAAAATGAATGGGAGTCGAGATTCATGATGTTTGGAGGTAAATTAGGAGATCGCTCCAATCCCCATATGTAAACCTATAATTTTTTTGGGGGTGATTTATTTACACACTTTGACCCCTGCAGCGGGTCAGTGTCCCAGAATTCACAACAAGCGAACCGCGTCCGCTGGATTACTTCTCATTATTTAGCGCTTCCCGCAAACCCCAGTCCTAAACCTATAATACTTTTTTAAGCAATTTTTTTACACATTTACGGGTCTGCCACACATCACTGTACCAAAACCAAAAACTGGCATGGGCATTTCTGTGCTCCACGACCCAAAAATCACAACATCTCAGGCATTTTTGGAGTAAACCTATTATGCACAATTTTTGGTCTATGGGCTCCTGGTCTATAAGTGACGGGCAATGACTCTTGTACTCAATTTTGGATCTACATTGATCATTCCCAAAACACGCTCTTCCAATACATTATAAGCTCCATGTCTTCGATTTCCTACAGAACTCTAATGTAATTTGAACATTGTTAAGAAAAATTATTAATATTTACCACCCATAGCTTCTGATTCTGTAGAAATATTGGCAGTTTCTTCAAATTTTCTGATGTAACTTCGAATTGTTGACCCTTAAACTAGACCCGCCATAGATTTTCACCATAAATACCCTTTCTACATTTGAGTAATTATTATCCGTTTTAATTTTTATTCTCTACGCTTTTGCAAAACCCGCTGACAAACTGCCAGAAATATTCGCACAAGCAAACATGTTGCTTAGCAACAGAGACAAATTTGTTAATCACAGTTTAAAAAGTAAAAAAAGAAATGGTTAAAATAGATGCAAATTACAACGTATTCCTGCCCTTTTGTTTATTGTCCGATGCGGAATAATTTTGTCTTTTATTTGATACCATTAGCTTTCTTGTAAGTTAAAATGGGGAGCAGGAATTCACAAAAACGTTACTTACAATGTTAACTTCCTATGAGCGGCTTTGAAAGTTAACACTCGGTATATCGACACTACTCTCCTTACAATTATTTTTTGGTGGAAACTTATACGTCAAGGAAAATAAGCACTTCAAAGTTTCTATGTAAACGTGGCCCCGAACTGAAAACTGCCCTGGGTATGCGGTACGCGCGACCTCACCTTCATTCATCAGCTTTCCACCCCCTATAAAACTCGCCTGCCATTTTCCAGCTGCATTTCTGCGCCAAAACATACTGCACCCTTCCTCCAAAAGCACGGGTTTTTCACTTGATACATGTTTTTTAGGTCTTAATATGGCATTATTTAATGTATTTCGTCGGCGGAAACCCCGTAGAACCCATCAAACTTACGGGACCCTTCACCCAAATGCGTACACGTCATTCTCCCTTCCCCTCAATCCTCGCAAATCTGCTAAATTTTGCTTCATTTACACATTGCCTACTGATAAACTCGCAAGCGGACACATTTACAACTTGTCATTTACCCACCCAGCGCACCCCTATTCGCTCTCCTGTCCGGTAGTTTGATGGGTTCTATGGGGTTTCTGCCGACGAAATACATCAAATAACACCTTATTAAGGCCTAAAAAACATGTATCAACTGAAAAAACTGTAAAATTGCGATGGACGCTAATATAAAAAATTACCGCTTTTTTCCGCAAGGTAACCACAACATACCGCGTTACATGGTTGCCCAAATTTTTTTATTCCACGAGAAACGCAAACATACCATGACGTAAGCAATGACCATGTAACCTATTCGTGCAGATAGTTACTTGGTTACGTGTGTGTTGCCCTCTCTGTTTATTATTGCATTTCTTTCTAATTCCTGAATTTTACACGCGCAATAGGTTTTGAATTTGCAGGTTGTGTTAGTTCATGACAGAAAATAAAATACATAAAATACGCACCATTGGTCTTATTTGACTGGCACGGTCGAACTGACTGCATTGAAATTTGTATTAATTTGTGCGCCAACCGTTAGCAATCATGGTTTGCAGCTGCACTCATCGATTGACTTCTATTTAAAGATGAGAATTGAAATGGGCCTTATCTTGTGGGTTCCTAATTATTTAAGGCTATTATTTAAAGGGGCGGTACTATATTACAGTTTTGGCAGTGTGAAAATACAAATTGTATGCTTAATAACAGATTGGGCGGTAAAATATGGGCAGTAAAAAAAGTGGAAACAAGGAGTAACATATCTTCAAATGAGTAGCTCAATAAATATTTGAATGCGTGAAAATTCAATTGGGCAGTAAAATGAATAAAGGGGCAGTAACGCGTGTGCAGTCATTAAATCAGAATTGGTCCGTTAGAAATCGTGGGACAAGTAGTTCTATAAATACTTACGCAGTACAAAATATAATTGGCCTGTTAAATGATACATATAATGTTTATTTAAGTTAGGCAGCGAAATAGAAAAATTACAATAAACAATAATGTAGATACTAAGAACAAAATTAATTTTATTGCATGTTTAAAATTATTCAATGCTAACGATTGAGACTTACAACGCTCCGCTAGCTCCGCTTGACCCTAACCTGACAGATTTTTGGACAAAAAGTGTTAGTTGTTAGCGTTTATAATGTTATTCTCTTCAAAGGTGCGCATTTTCAAGTGAATAATATTTGAAGAGAATAATATAAACGCTAATGACTGACACTTTTTAATGCAAAAGTCTGTCAGGTTAAGGTCAAGCGGAGCGTTGTAAGTCTCAGTCGTTAGCATCCAAATGATGCATTATTCAATGCAGCATTACAAAAATACTTTGTGGTGCAATGCGGTGCAATAGAAGAAGCAAAGGAATGAAGCAAAATTAATAATTTTTCTTACCTCGTTGAAAAGAGCGGCACACTTTCATTAAAAGGAGCGCAGCTTACGCACTATGAATGGCCAATCGGAAGACACTTGCCTATACGTAATAGGTCGTTTCGCTTATTACCTATCCTTTATCACTGAGTTCCGAGTGCTTGGATCTATTGCACTAGTATTGCACCATTAAAATTATTCAATGCACCCCTCCCCGTTTTCCCATAGAAATGTTTAAAATACTGAACTCGGCTCCTCACAGGTAAGAAAAATTATTAATTTTGCTTCATCCGTTTGCGTCTTCTATTGCACCGCATTGCACCACAAAGCATTTTCATGGAAAATGACATTCGATTTTACCAAATGCCGAGAACTGGCGAACAATTTATCTAACTGCCCACTGAATCATTTTACAGTTCAAATAATAATTGCAATGGACATTTATTTAATCTATCGGTCGAGTAAGTTTTGAACTGACGCTGTAGGATTAAATAACTAACCAAATTCTTTTGTATTACTGACCACGTTCTACTGCCACATTAAGTTAATTACCGCCAAAAGAGTTTATTACCGCCCGCGTGAATTTTTAACTGCCCAATGAAACTGCCTGGATGTTAAAACAACAGCCCAAATAATTACTTCCCTTATTTGAATAACCTGATCCTGCACCCTTACAGGAAAATGCAATTGAAATGGGCCACATCTTGCATTGTTGGTTCTTAAGAGGAATACGTACATTGAAAACAACGCCGATATCAACCTCTATGTTACGAAACGTAGCGCTCTTAGTAATAAATATTTTGTAGAAATTTCTTCTTTATCAGAAAGAAGAAGGTTTGTTCTACAATTCCGTCAAACCAAATTAAGAAAAAACTAGTTGTCAATGCATTGACAGAACAGCTTCCTAGCCACAGCCACAACTTAACTTGAAAAACTTAACTTGAAAAATATGTTCGATGGCGCCATATCTTGGCTCAAAAGTGCTTTAAAAAAAACCGCCCCGTCAGTTTCCTATGGACAAACTCTGATATACGTACGCAAAATCTGTGGAGCCGTTTTCCCGCAAAAGTGCCAACAGACATACACACGCACACATACATACGGACGGAAATGTGCCACCTTGCCAAAAAGTCTTAGAATGACCTGAAATTTCCACATTTGATGAAAAAACACCATGGTCAAAAAACGACTATCACAATAGCTACCTAGCTCGGCTAGGAAGCTAATATGTAAATAGTCATAGAAACGAGACGTGAAATTTGCCTTTTGGTGTATTTTTAGCAGCTGGAAATTTGGTTCAAACAGCAACTACTGGAAAACTAATTTGAGCACACTATAATATGAACATTAAATTGCTTGCGTTTCAAATTTGAATGCATTTAGACTGAAAATAAATAAGCTACATTAAATTTACTTCGACAATAAACCCATTTCTAAAAACGGGAGTCACCTCCTTCCACTAGCAGATTCTAACCTCCCCTCGGCAGTCAGTGACAGCCGAGTACGTTCGGGCCGTATCTGGCCGGCAGATATGTTTCTCCTCGTTTTTCTCCTACACTGGCTGGTGTAGTGGGGGAGAGTATCACGCAACCAAGTGCTTATTTTTCTTGAGCAACGTACGTATCCCTCTTAAGTGGATAATCTGCCAAATCTGGGAAATTGCAGGACACCTCTTCTTAAACATTTCGAGGTTCAATCAGTTCTCCCCGTTTGGTGATTTTAAGGACATAGAAAATCTTATCATTAGTATTGTGAGGAAGTTGCGATCCGTTTCTTTCTTTAGATAGGGTAAAATTTAGGGATGCAACGTTTAGCCATTTTCCGTAAACGTTTAAACGCATATATTAAACGTTTAAACGGCGTTTAAACGTGCACCCTACGTGTAACTTACCAATATTATATAATAATAATAATTCATTTATTTAGCATAAATATAACTAATACATAGAACAAAATCTAAAACAAAACATTAGTATTTATCTTCATGTGCCACCTATTCAAACGTTACAATTATAATTATCTCACAGCCTCCTCTTAAAAGTACCCACAGTTTTACTGCCTTCAATTTCTCTGCTTAAACTGTTATACCCAGTTATACCCTATTATACCCTTAATAAAAACTGAATCGAATGCCATCCTCGACTTAACAGTACCTACAAATAAATTGTCTCTTCCCCTGGTATCATAACCATGTACATCCGAAAATAAAACTATATTTATCAAAATAACCAGGCAAAAGGCCATTACTCAATTTATAAATAAAAACAAAACACTGAAATTCCAAATAATTAGCAGTACCTAACCAATTCAATCACTTCAACATAACATCCACTGCTGTGTATCTTAACACCTTAAACACCTTAAAATTACACGCATTGTACGATTTTGCAGTCTCTGTAACTTGTCAGTTGCACCCTTTTGAGCCATATATAGCACAGACCCACAGCAGCAAACATATGGCAACACAATTGTGTTGTACACAGTTCTCCTCGCATAACTGGACATATACTTTGATACCCTAGAGATAACACCGATCTTCATTGCGATTCTCTTGCACACATAATCAACATGACTATTGAACTTCAACTGTCTATCAACCACGACTCCCAAATACCTAAGTTCTTCTACAATTTCAACTGCAATCCCTTCCACGTTCACTACCTCCACTGCATCAAGAAGTTCAGTATAAACATGGGGAGCACTAAAACACATCCCTTTCATTTTCTTCAAATTAAGTTTTAATTTGTTCACTTCCAACCAGGTAGACACACCCTTCAGATCTTCATTGACCATCCTTATTAATTCAGCGATATCATCGCCTTCAATGTACATAACTGTATCATCCGCAAAACAATGATACTTACAATACTCAAAACTAGAACCAATATCATTAATGTACAGCGCAAAAAGTAAGGGCCCCAAAATACTCCCTTGCGGTACTCCTACTTCAATAATCTGCTCAGTAGATCATGCCTCTCCACATTTAACAGTTTGTCTCCTATCTGTCAAATAATCAGTTAATCACTCTAACACCACCCCCTTGATTCCGTACTTTTGAAGTTTAAATAAAAGTCGACTCCTATCTATAGTCTCAAAAGCTCTTTTTAAGTCCAGAAATACCGCCAATACTGTCCTACCACTATCCCTCTCACCCTTCCATTCATTAATAAAAATTGAAGAGCAGTTTTACAACCAAACTTACTCCTAAAACCCGATTGGAACTCCGACAGAATATTATTCACACTTACGTAGGCTAAAATCTGGTTGTACATAATTTTCTCCAATATTTTGTATAAAGCTGTTAACATATTTACAGGTCGGTAATCTTCACTCTTTAGTGTTCTTTGTATCTTGTATCTACAACAGCCAACTTAAAAATTGCAGGGCAAACACCTTCCTGCAATGATGTGTTTATTATATTCAACACACTCTCCACAAAATATTTAGTGAATTTATCTGCCATCTCTTTTTCCTCTGATATTTCCCTTCCATCAAACTCGACCATCTTAATAATTCTTTTGTCTCTACATGACCCTTCAATGTCCGCCACATTACCTTTGAATCATGCTTAGCCCCATCAATCTTATTTTCATAATATAGAAGCTTCTGATCTCTGAACAGAAATTCCACAAGCTTTTGTTTCATGGCAGACTCGATTAATTAGATGCAATTGATCTGCCAGTTTGCAGAAAGTATCAGTGCTACCTATCGTAGCAAACTTTTATAAAACAAATAATACTATGACAAAATAAAATACAGTTCGATTTTTAAAAGAAGCATCTTTCGTCATCGACTATATTCGTATGAATTAAGACCGAGACGTATGTTTCTTCTCTCAATGACGGCATTCTGATTCTGAGACGTAACCGTCGACACAAATACTTGCCAAACAAACGTCAGAAACGTAAATGTCAGCAAAATGGAAGTTTAAAATTACGTTCTAAAGTGATGAATAATTTAAATTGAGGTACTAATTACTTACTAAAATCAAGAAAAATTGAGTAATAGGGAAAATCAAGAGAAAAATTTACTTAGAAAGTAAGGTAGGGGTTAGGAACTCAACGGGGTTGACAGATTAAATATATTTTAGCATATGCACAATATGAAAAAGTAATGAAGTTAAACAATAAGTAAAAGTACAAATGGCAGTAAGGTTGAGGCTCACGCTTCGCTGGGGTCCTGTAGAACGGAAACCAGGTTCTTCGGTCTTCAGGAATACAGTAAAGAGCAGAGAAAAAAATGTTATATTGTTAGCTATGTAGAAGCAATGATTTTAATATTATATAGTATTACAAAATTACGTACGATGGGTCTATGGATTTGCAATATTTAACCATAATAATATATCAAAAACAAAAATAATATAAAACTATACAAAAAAATGGTTAAGTGGAAATCAATTCCCGCATGAAGGGTTCCGTACATACCTACATTAAAAAAGATTTTGTTTAATCTACAATATTATAATCCCTAAATGTATGGTGTTCACTCAATAAATTATTATTATTTGTCACTGTCATTCATTTCATTTGAAAATACAGCTGTCAGTGGCAATAAAGGGGCACTGTTTCCTTTTTCAGCATTAAAATAATCGAGTAGGGATAGCACCATTTCCTGGCACTTCGAATTCAACTTACGACCTCTCACGAGCAAGGAAAATTCTGTAAATGTATAAATTTTAAAAGTTTTTAATATTGAACTTAACCTAAAAATTTACCGATTAATATTTCTTTGTAACCAATATGAAATTGATAGATTTCTAAACAGCAAATGGAACAACAAAACAAATCAAAACGGCACTTATATTAGAACTCGAATAAACTCAAAACCCTCCAAATATAACACAGACGAGGAACAAATTAAATTCACACGGCGCGGCGCCGTCGCTGTAGCCAATAATGCTCAGATGCCGACATTGACATTGACAGATTGACACTGACAGTTGGAGTTGCCACTGACCATATGCGCTACGACGGTATTTAAGCAGTTGTCTTTGTCATCATTAGGCTCTTACCATTAAAGGGTGGGAAAGACGTGATTATCCATACTGTTTCTTTTCAATATGTGATGCACGACAATAACGTTGGTCGTAAATCGACAATAAATTCGTTACGAAAGTTGCTTCTTTTAAAAATTGAACTGTATATAAATATTCGTGCACAATTTTTACACCGAGATGTTTATACATTCGCACTGCACGTTTTTAAGCGTATACGGACAGGCACCCTCCCGTCAAACATTCTTTTCGAGAATGCTTGACGGTAGATGATGGTGATGGAACGTTACAGTTTAGGATAAAGTGAATAGATCTACTGGATGTCTGTATCAGAATATTTGCTGTGACGGTAATGGAACGGAGCTGAGACGGTGGCGGTACGTATAGTGCGAATCGCCCTTTATGCGGTGCGCGCCCAACGCTAGCCGCGGCTTTGTTTATCTCAAATTTAATGATGTGATGTGTGTAAACAGAAGTTAGAAATTGAATTGGGACCTTATGACATATGTACATGCTTGTCATCGACTGCCTCGGCGCGAGGGCCAAGCGTGACCTGTAATAGTGAAATTTTGTCGCCGTTCAACAAAACAACTCATTTATAACAATAAACGAAAGTTTAAGCAAACAAATGTTAGCGTTCGTGAGGACCTTACTGCCAGGAGAGTTGCAATCTTAAAATCAGCGGCTCAGAAATTTGGTTCCAATAGTGTATGGTAGATTGGCGGTAAGATCTGTGTAAAAATAAACGATTCTGTGCACCGACTTCAAACTATGAATGATATTTCTAATATTAATAAGGTTCAATCGGGAGAATGAGCTTGTGCGTTGTTTTTTTTCCTTGTCTCTTACTTGTATTGTTTATAGAGTTAGTATTATTTTTCTTATTTAAGTGGACCCACCTTAACAGTATCTCATTGAGTGAGTAATTTTAAGTTAAAGTGGGTACAGGGATTTTTGCTCTCTTTTAGCTTTGGATAGATTTTTGTATACTTTTTTGTTGCATTTTGTATTTTCTTGCTATGTTTGATATTTAACCCATGGCTAGCCGTTTGAAGATCGCTCGCATTAATATACTTTCACTATGCCCGCATCTTGACGAAGTAGTGCATCTGCTTGGTGAGCAGAAGCTCTTGGTGCTGGCTTGTTTCTGTTCCAGATTATGTTTTTCTGAGACGTGATCGTGGCTCACGGGGTAGAGGTGTTGGCTTCTATATAAGTCTATTAAATTTGACATCATTAACACCAGTAACAGTTTCGAACAGCTTTGGATCTCATGTGAACTGAAATCATACAACTTATTACTTGGCGTAGTATACAAACCCCCCCGCCACTAATTTCGACAATTTATTAAATGAACTAGAAATTTTTTTTATGCACAACCGGGCGCAGCAGGCCACTTTAAATGCTTTGTTTTAGGGCTTAAAGTGTAATTTTATTATTGACAGCTACATTGCAGGCTTTTTTGTACTTTACGGCCCGTCTCTATGGTTATTTGAATGAATTCTTAGTTGGGAATAAAGTCAAGTAGCTATCTGTTGGTGTGACTTTATTTTTATGCAACGCAAAAATTTATCAAAAATAATTCTTATGTAGTATTTGCAAGAAGTAAGATGACCGGTTGTGCATAAAATTTTGTATGCACCTCGGGCACAACTAGCGTTTATGGCCAGACGCGTGTTAGAGCCTTCGGCTACGCCTCAGGCTCTAACATAAACACCTGTTTGTGCCCTCGGTGCATAAATAACTATTATAACTAATTATTTGCCTTCTGCTGCGAAGGTGATTTGCATGGGAGACTTTAATATCGACATGATGAAATATGATAATCTTGCAACTTTGACTTTAAACAATTTGCTGGAGTCTCTGAACTTTAAACAAATCATTACCGACCCGACTCGTATATCTGGAACTGGTTCTACAGTGATAGACTTGCTGATTGTATCTGATTTGAGTCTTTTGTGTCATTCTGGCGTTGTTAGTGTGCATGTTTCTGACCATGAACTTGCTTTTTGCGAAATTTTATCTGATCTTTCTCCTCGCACTCATCGTATAAATACCGTGATTTTCAAAACATTGACATGTGGCACTTTCTAAATGCATTACATTCTTTACCTTTTCATCAAATTTACTTCATTCCTGATATATGTAGATACTAAGATTTTATTTTTCAATTCACTTATTATTTCTTTGTTTAATGAATTTGCCCCTTACAAGACAGCAGTTTCTAGATAACGAAATCGCAATCCATGGATCACGGAAAACATTAAACTAATGATGAAGCTACGTGATGATGCCAAATCCAGGTATAGAGTAACCAAAACACAAGTTGGGTGGGAATATTATAAACAACTGCGTAACTTTACTACTACTGCAATTAAAAGGGAGAAGAGAGCTTATTTTGAGAGTCTTTTTCGTCATGCTAACAGTGGGGACCATTGGAAAATACTGAAATCTCATAATATTATTCAAAATAAGAGTATTCCTTTGCCAGACAACTTAGCTAGTGCTGATGACTTAAATACATTCTTTTTGGATAGTGTTTCCAGGGCGGGCACTGACATATCTGGATTATTGTCGTATTATGCGAATAGTAGCACTTTTGACTCGGGTAATCGTTTTAATTTTCGGTTGATTGATCAGGATACGATCGGGAAGGTTATTGATCGTATTGCTTCAAACGCATGTGGTATTGATGATATTAGTTTGCGTATGACAAAATTTTGCTGTCCATAATGTGCTAGACTTCATTACGCACATTGTAAACTCTTGCTTAATTGAAACTTATTTTCCAGCTGTGCGGAAACAAGCCGTACTGATACCTGTTCCTAAAAATAATGAGCCTACCGAATTGAGTCACCTCCATCCTATAAAAATTTACCTTGTTTGTCGAAAGTACTCGAGAAAGTTCTGAGCTATCAATTAAACGATTATATAGAAAAATCCAATATATTACCTAACACACAATCTGGTTTTCGTTCTTACCATAGCTGTGAAACTGCAATGCTCGCTGTTACTGATGACATAATTACAGCCACTGACCGGGAAAAGATCACAGTATTGGTTTTATTAAGGTGCGTTCAGACACGCGTGCTCGTACTCGAACTCGTGCTTGAGTTTGTACTTGTGATATTATGTGGACAGCACACGAGCCCAAGTAACCAGAGCCTTCGCGAGCCGGTGGCTCGCGTTGCTCCATCCGTTGTCGGTAAACGGTACGATTCAAAAGGAGAGTGCGTCAAGCCTTCAAGTCTTTTGGACGGCAATTTAATAATTTCTGTTGGTTCGTAGTGTTCACATGCATCACACAAATAATGGAGTGGACACGTGACTTAATTATACTTCTGGAACAAATCCGGAAATAGACTGTTTTGAGAATTTAAATAAGAAACTCGGGTTGGTGAAGGAATCTCGAGATGCCAAAAGTGACAGCCAATCGTTTCTTTACTGGAATTGCCTTCCTCCACCTTGAATCAGCCTTATTAATTTTGGAGCCAACCAAATTAATTAGGTTTTCAAAATCTGGGATAGACATTCTACAGAATGTCTTGTAGTGCAAGAGGTTCAAGGGGTCGCTTCCACTATATTGACGCCAACTTTTATAAACACTGGCCATCCATTAGCGACGTTTTCTTTTAGGCTTTGTTTTTAATAATGATGCAAT
Organism: Xestobium rufovillosum; assembly: GCA_963966045.1. NCBI lineage: Eukaryota > Metazoa > Arthropoda > Insecta > Coleoptera > Ptinidae > Xestobium > Xestobium rufovillosum. The sequence goes on along the minus strand of OZ014492.1, from coordinate 14,876,626 downwards.
TACTAAAAACCCTGTACTTGCAATTAATACTCCTTGTTCGACTTCACTCATTACGAGTATCCGAAGCGCGGAGCCACTCGAGTACGAGTTTATGTCAGAACTACGTAAAATAGTGTGGACGGGTGAATTGTGAGTGGGGATGTAAATTGACGGTCATTTATTTTTTTGTGACTTGTGACTGTCAAGAAAATGTCATTTATTGTCATTTATGATCATATTATATTGTCATTTTCGTTTGTGCATATTTAATATTTAAGAGAGGAATTGATGCACGGCGTCAATGGAACACAAAGTAAATTTATTAAACATGCATAACTTGAAAGTAAACATATAATTTATTGGATATTTTGGTATTTTCCTAAAATTTAAATAATGCTTTTGAAAAGAAATAAATAATTGCTTCTAAATAAAAACTAAGCACTCTAGAGTTACTACATACTACAACAATAAATCCCTCCTTAAGCAGTGGGGGTAGTAACTTTAAAATGCAGCGCTTGTTGCCTATGACAGCGAAAATGACGGTCAGTTATTTTTGTGACATCAAGTATTGAAGAAAACAAAAAATATATGACACTAACGACATAAAAATAAATGACATGACCGTCATTTTCAATTTGACTGTGACATGACATTGTCAGGAAAATTCGCTCACAACCCTAATTGTGAGTCTCACGAGTTGATAAAATTGATGCAAGCTCGAGCGCGATAACGAGTTCAAGTACAAGCACAAGCACCTTTAGACTTCACCAAAGCATTTGACACGATAGATCATGATGTTTTGTTAGGTGTCTTGCACTATGTTGGTCTTGATTCTGCTGCTGTCAGCCTATTTAGATCTTACTCACGTTAAGGACTCGGCAGGTTAAGATAGGTTCTAATTATTCTCATGCTGTTTTTGTAAATGCAGCTGTGTTGCAGGGCTCCGTCTTGGGACCTTTCCTTATAAAAATATATATTCGTGTCAGCTTGATAAATGTATTAAATTTTCGTAGACGACATGCTGACGACATGCAGTTGAGTCATGCAGTCATTTACACCGGGTGAGTCGGTTCGTGCTTTGGAATTGTTTCAACGCGACCTCGACAGCATTAATAATATTTCTCAACGTCATTGTCTTTTACTCAATCCTTCGAAGTCTTCTATTATGATTTTTGGAAAAAGGGGTGATTGCGAGAAGCTATTGAGCAGCAAACTAATGCCAATAGTAAGTAGTGATAAGAGTCTTGGTCTGACCTTAGATAATACCATTGGGTTCAGTGATCAAGTAAATAGAAATTTTACAAATGCATATAACAACTTGCGAATGTTATACATTCATAGATCATACTTATCCTGGACTGTAAAGAAAACGTTATGTCAATCTTTGGTTTTATCACAGTTCAACTTTTGTATTTCTGTTTATTATCCTTGTTTGAGTGTAGCTGAACGGTACAAAATACAAAAATGTCAAAATGCATGTATTCGATTTATTTATGGCATCCGGAAGTACGATCACGTCTCACATAGGTTGGTCGACCTTGGATGGCTGAATATGTATAACAGAGCTTCCGCACTAATTCTTACTCTTTTTCAGAGAATCATTATGTTTCGCACCCCTCCTTATCTATACAATAAAATGACATTTCGCACTGATGTCCATAACATTAATATCCGTTTCAAAGGAATGATACTCCTCCTATTCACTCTACTTCTCTGTTTCGTAAATCCTTTTCTTTCTCTATTTACAAATTTTATAATGTTATTCCTGGACAGCTTAAAATGATGCCATAAAGCAGTTTAAACTGCGGATAAGGGAGTTTCTGTTCAGTGAGCAGTCTGCCCGGTGATTCATTATAAGTTTCGTTTGTTTTTGTTTGGGTGGCATATTTTCTTGCAGCTGGTCGAAGTGGGTCTAATTCTAGTTCTGATTTTGCTAATAGCATAACTATGTGTTTATTGAGCAAAGTTTCTTTTTTTTAAGTGTTTGTGTCTTTTATTCGCCTGTAAGGCTACTGTTTAGTATATAGGCATATAGGCATATAGGCATATAGTGGTTACAAATATTTTTTTCTGTATATTCCTTGGAGCTGTTGGAAGATCAAAGGATCGAGCTCTCGTTCCAGCTGAAACAGCTCCAAGAGATTTTCTCAAGATATGTTTGATCTTTGTATTTTTATAATAATCATTCTTTCTTAGGAAATAAATAGGTACATATATTATTATATCTAAATTTTATTTGCATTTCGTTTAAACGTTCTCCTAAACGGGTAGTGTCCACACGGGCGGTTAAACGTTTAAATGTTGCATCCCTAGTAAAATCACATCTTATAAAAAATAATACTGTACTTTTAATAATAATAATAATAATGATAACATTTATTGAAAAGAAGTTTACAAACAACCTTCAAAAGGATACAGCACAGCAAAGCTGGTATTTCCTAAAAGTAATCTAATACAAAAGAAACTGTGCATAAAACTAAAGTTAGGTAAAATTGAAATGTGACAACAGAGCCCTGATCAGTGCAGCGAACCGTCACTTCTCTGCAGATCCAAGAACGTTGATCTCATTCTTAATGCGAAGGATTCCAAAGTCCCAGATTTAGTAAAAAGGATATGATACTTGTTAAGAAGTTTTGGCACAATGTAAGCAAAAGTAGCTTCGAATTTCGAGGAATCATTGTATATGGGTGTAAGGTGCTGTCTGCGATCGATATTATAGGTAAACCTAAGGCAGGAGTTTTGTAGTTTCTGAATTTTATGATGCATTGTTTTAGTTAGAAAATTGTAGTAAACACTTGAGCAGTAATCCACCTGGCACAATATTAAAGAACTATCAAGGCGCGATTTAATGTCACTCGTTAAGTAATATGTATTTAAATTTGTACAGCGATTTGAGTTTAGAATAGGCTATGCCTATTTTTTTGTTCACGTGAACTCCAAAGCTCAGGCATGAATCTAGATAGATACCAAGGTTCTTTATGTTATCCGATAAGCAGAGTTCTACGTTATTAATACAAATTTTACAAACACCACTTGTAACAATGCGGCTACGGAGTACATTTGAACCTAAGCATAGGCACAGACGAATTTAACAACCAGACGGCTCATGAGATAGCGATAATCGTTGCGCGGAATAATAATTTGAAATGGTGGTAACATATGGCAGCTGCATAGAAAAATTTATATATTTAGCATATTCAAGAACTATGAGGCGCCGTTTGTGTCATAAAGACATTTTTTAAATAAATAAAAAACATCCCAATAATTATTTTAGTTTCCTAATTTTGCAACAAATATAAATAATTCTGTCACTTTTTCAATAAAATTTTTTCAAAAATTGAGAATTTTTTTTATTTATAAAAAGAATTATATTTTTTATACTAAGTACTTTCATAAAATTTAATTCATTTTTTTTTATTTTATATCAAAAACATTTATATAAAAAAATATTTATAAAAAAAAACATATACAGTGTGTCCACGGATTGAGTTGACGAGAGGAAAAAATCTTTATTAATGATTTTACGAAGAAAAGTCATTCTTTATAAAAAATTTTGCTTGTTGAGAAAATGAGATTGCACTAAAAGAAATTGAGATTAGATGTACAGGGTGTTAATAAATTAAGAAAACATGAAAATGCTTCAAGAGATAAGTACCATTATTTTTTATTTTAGACAAAATGTTTATTAAACAAAGTTGTTTATAATCTAAAATAAAGCCTAAATACAAATTTTTACATTGATATTCTAATTTCTACATAACTCCCTCCCGCCTCTACACACTTTTCTGCTCTCTTAATAAATTCTTTCTACACTCGACCAATAGTTTGCGGCACATTCAGTTCACTTATTGCTGCCCGTATGCGTTCTCTTAATACTTCCGTATCATGTGGCTATCTTGATTTTTTAAATGTACGAACCCACTATTACTATTCTAAGTGTAAAAATTAGAATTTCTATTTAAAATTTTGTACTTAGGCTTTATTTTAGATTATAAACAACTTTGTTTAATAAACATTTTGTCTAAAATAAAAAATAATGGTACTTATCTCTTGAGGCATTTTCATGTTTTCTTAATTTATTAACACCCTGTACATCTAATCTCAATTTCTTTTAGTGCAATCTCATTTTCTCGACAAGCAAAATTTTTTATAAAGAATGACTTTTCTTCGTAAAATCATTAATAAAGATTTTTTTCCTCTCGTCAACTCAATCCGTGGACACACTGTATATTGAACTTTACAACGACCTTTCCCGTTGCGTTACCTTTTGTGACCATACGGTGTTGCTTCAGTCGGTCGGTCGGTGGACTTCTGGTCGTCGATAAATATACCCTGAACTCTAGTCAGAGACAGGGTTCTCTGGAACTATTGCAAAACAAAAATAATACTCACGATGAAACTTAGACACACTCTATTAATTTAACTATATACAGAAAATTGAAATAAAAGCAAAACGAATGTACAATAAAAAGTTATTTACAAATTTAATCAGAATAATGATAACCAGCGGTATCTGGCGGTCAAAGTCGGTATCACTGTATACACGACGCGTGCGACGGATAGATAACTTATTTCGCTCTTGGCGATGTAGGTTACCGATCGGACACCCACATTCGGAAAATAACAAACCAAAATCAACGAAGGTATGTAAATCGTACTACCTTGGGGTTATTCACGGGGTGTAATTGTTGTTTCAGTGTGATGTAACGGATAGGGACTCTCGCAGCCTTTCGACGCAAGCTTTCCCTAATGAATGTGGGGAGAAGAGAATTATTCCGTCTTTCGATTGGCACAATTCCCTTCAGTGTAAATGATGTCTGTGTTGCGTTATGTAATAGCAAGGTATATACTATGCCAAAAAACTCTGCACTGTATTTACCCCCTAAGAGCGGCTGGTATTTCACCGCCTGCAACTTAGGTCTGTAATAAATTAGGCAAGCCTTTCGACTAGCTCTAATCGATTACCTGCGTTTACGGATTATTGGAAAATGTGCTTTCACGTATGTTCGGGCCCACCTCCAACTTAGTAATCGGGTTTGTAAGACTCTGTATTACGACGACACACCATCGACGGTTTCGGTTAGCAACTATCAAGTATTAACAGTTCTATCGGCGGTACGGCAATAAACATTTAATCTCATAAATGCTTACGCCTTCGGAGTGTACCTTGAACAATTTCTGCTACGGGCCAACACTCGTAGAGAAGTGCTCTCGAGGTCCCGGCGCGTTCGGACTATATCGAGAGGCCAGCGGTCGGAGATTTTGGAAGAAGACTTCGGCGCGCGGCGCGACCATATTTTCCCAAAATGTAGAAGGGGCATCCTCGCTTCATACGACCGGAGAAAATGATTATTCATTTGTTTGAATAATTGCTTCATTTTATTTTGCATCGTTACAACTTGTCGGAAAGTTTTATTTATGAAAAAGATTTATATATCAGAAAGATTTATATATTTCAGTCACGTATTTGTTCTTCCGCTGATAAACAGATGGCGCTGCTCGAAACTGCAATCTACAGTGTACTGCAATCAATTTTGCTAGGAGAGAATTCTATTCACTGTACCAAGGCCTCCATGATATGTTGGTAAGAGAAAGGAATTGTATAGTAGAGCAAACTGCGGTGCTTGGGCACAAAATTGTTTTTATCAAGGGGCGAAAGTGCAGTGACTTATTTCAGTTGATATGCATGGAGAAGGAGAGTCTGCAAAAACATGGTTCTCAGAATTTGAATTGCGTATTTAAGGATTGTATGAAAATTGTAAAATTTTTAAAAACAAATATGGACAAATATTTTCATTTTGGAATACTATATAAATACATACCTACATATACAGGGTGGCCCGAAATTAGCGTGCAATATTTTACCAGTGTGTTCTGTGGTCAAAAATAAGACAAAATGATCCTATAAGCGTATACCGAAATATACTTCGCAAGGGAGCTAATAGCTTTCTAAAAGAGAAAACCTGAGGACGTTTTCTTCTAAATATCTTCGAAACAAGTCCAGTTAAAATCATGAAATTTAAAGGAATGTGTAAGTGCCAAATGCTGAATCTTTTGCTTATATAATTTATGGTAATACCTTCCTAATTAAATACCGAAATATTTTACGGCACTGGACGTACAGGAGGGGCGTTTATTTATATCCCAACTAGGTTTTGCCAATGCAACATTTTAGCGTGATATTATTACTTTGTTTTCATTAGTTAATCGCTGATTTCCTTTAAACAAATACCTTTCTTGTCCTCCCTCCAAACACAACACATGGAATGCAAAATTATATCAATTACAAGTTTTAGAAGAAAAAAGAAGTATCCGCTTGGATTCGAACACAGAGTTGCTTATATCCAAATAGAGGTATAATGCCGTGTTGAGAAGTTGACCCAAATTGAAACTGCGCAAGGGGTAGGGGAGCATGCGCGTAGTGCAAACACAGAGCAGGTACTAGAAAATTGTATTCAAAGCACAGGCGCGGCTTATAAAATTTTCAGGCCCTTTCACATATCGCAAAAGCCACTTTAAGCAGTTCATTACATAAAGTACTAACTTTGTAAAATATTACTTGCATTCTATTTAGAGTGAATGTCAGTTCACATCAAGATAATTATTTCGGAGATGAGACAATAATTCAAAGATTCTAGGCTGAATTTAAATAATATGGGATTGAATAAAACTTGAATTCAATTATTACTTCTAGTTGTTAGAGCAAGCTAGGGTTTAATTTTTCTTACAAAAAAGATAGTGAGTAGGAAGCATATAATGATATAATAGATGACAAAAGTAAATAATTAAAACAAATTCAGTTATTTAGAAAGAAAATTAAATTATTTTATTTTGATACAAAGATAATTAGGAACATATTCAACCTTAACACAACCCACACTATTTACCTGTGGGCAGAATAACACAATGAATAAATAAATATTGGTAATGATAACGAAACAAACAATGTATATACCTGCATATACAGTTAATGCATTTTTATTGGCATTTTTGGTATTCAATCGTTAAAAATTTATGGATAGCTGATCAGGAGTGGAATCCAGGATCTTCCGTGGGTTAGGTGCCCTACAAATTGAGCTATCACCAATTCCAACAGGCAGAACTCCACCCGGCAAACAGTAGATTCTACGTTTGTCTCTCGATTACTATGGATACATTTTTCGGGAGAGAATGCCCTTGAGATACAATAATTATTGACTCATTATGCCACCGATAATCCCTTAATCCTAGTTACAACTTTCAGTACACCAGAGCAGGACTTTTTAATAATGGAGTGTGATTCATCATTAATAAATTTTTTGCTCCACAAATGAGCAGTAAGTGACTTAAGACCCTTCGCTTTCTCTACAAATCTTTTAATTCTTCGTCTTGCTGTCCTTTCTTTCTGCCGTAACAACTTTTGGGTAGAGTGAGCTTCAATTACTGTAGATTTCATTTTCCTTGGACTCCAACTATAAATTGGGTAGGTACTTATTATTTACTGGTTAATACAAAAATACAGTGCTTACTAATACATATGATCCAGCCTAACCAATCGCCTTCTTTTCTTCGCAGATCCTCGCAAACCTATAGAATCACTAGTAGAAGTATGCACTTCACCCTCATCTCTTCTCCTTTTCATATCACCACTTGATATAGCAGGGGATGTTTCAAGTGATATGGTACTTGCAAGTGACGATCTGCAAATACAAACTACAATACGTATCTGCATCCTCATGCGGAACAGTCTCTAAATTCATTTCAGATGTTGAAGGCCTATAATAGTCAGTAAACAATTATTGTTACGTAATTATACAGACATTAAAAATAAACATACGCATCACAGGAAGTTGAGGGCTATGAGACTTGTTTCCCAGATAGCGGAAGAAATTCGTCCATTTCAAAGCTGCAAAAATGCATGTGTAACAGACCCCGATATATATAAGTAGGTATCTAAAAAACATACTCAAGACGTCCATCGACTTTTACTAGAGGTTAATATTGTTTTTTTTTAGTTTCAATCTCAATGTTCGAATTGCCTCCTTTTTCAGTTCTCCATTATTCAAGAAGGCATCCTCTGCAAAGTGGCGGGAACAAACTGCATTCTGTTCACTCAAGGGTTCATCGGTGTTCCTTCCTATAGCAACTTACCACGACTCTCGTTTTGCAGTAGTGAGCATTAAAGCAGTAAAAGTAACATGAGACAGTTACCCTAGTTTTACATATCATGCAATTACTTCAAAATAATTATAACAAACAGTATACTTACCGAAAAAAAACGTATATCTGGCGCTGGCGATCGACTGCTACAAAAAGGTACCATACAGCATATACGTGGCATCTCCAACTTTATTTACTTTTTGTAGCAATGTACGTATAACAATAATTCAAAGAATCAATCAATGTATGATAGATTTCAACAATTTCACCGCAAATCAAACGTTCATACAAAAAATAGCAAACGACGTGCGACAAATGACATTTAGTTTAGTTCATTTGGATGACAAACAAATTCAGACCAAACAAATTCAGAGCGCATGTTCCCCTACCCTGCATCTGGCAAAATTATTTCTCCGTAGTTGGGGCATTTTTCAACACGCAGGTAGGAGGCATTATCCATTTATTTGGATATAAGCAACTCTGTGTTCGAATCCAAGCAGATACTTCTTTTTTCTTCTAAAACTTGTAATTGATATAATTTTGCATTCCATGTGTTGTGTCTGGTGGGAGGACAAGAAAGGTATTTATTTAAAGAAAATCAGCGATTAACTAATGAAAACAAAGTAATAATATCACGCTAAAATGTTGCATTGGCAAAACCTAGTTGGGATATAAATAAACGCCCCTCCTGTACGTCCAGTGCCGTAAAATATTTCGGTATTTAATTAGGAAGGTATTTCCATAAATTATATAAGCAAAAGATTCAGCATTTGGTACTTACACATTCCTTTAAATTTCATGATTTTAAGTGGACTTGTTTCGAAGATATTTAGAAGAAAACGTCCTCAGGTTTTCTCTTTTAGAAAGCTAATAGCTCCCTTGCGAAGCATATTTCGGTATACGCTTATAGGATCATTTTGTCTTATTTTTGACCACAGAACACGCTGGTAAAATATTGCACGCTAATTTCGGGCCACCCTGTGTATGTAGGTATGTATTTATATAGTATATGTATTTATATAGTATTCCAAAATGAAAATCTTTGTCCAAATTTGTTTTTAAAAATTTTACAATTTTCATACAATCCTTAAATACGCAATTCAAATTCTGAGAACCATGTTTTTGCAGACTCTCCTTCTCCATGCATATCAACTGAAATAAGTCACTGCACTTTCGCCCCTTGATAAAAACAATTTTGTGCCCAAGCACCACAGTTTGCTCTACTATCCAACACAATACCATATTTAATTAAAATTCCTTTCTCTTACCAACGTATCATGGAGGCCTTGGTACAGTCGATTAAAATTCTCTCCTAGCAAAATTGATTGCAGTACACTGTAGATTGCAGTTTCGAGCAGCGCCATCTGTTTATCAGCGGAAGAACAAATACGTGACTGAAATATATAAATCTTTCTGATATATAAATCTTTTTCATAAATATGTAAAACTTTCCGACAAGTTCAATATATATAAATGTTTTTTTTATAAATATTTTTTTTATATAAATGTTTTTGATATAAAATAAAAAAAATGAATTAAATTTTATGAAAGATTTTATAAATAAAAAAAAATTCTCAATTCTTTAAAAAATTTTATTGAAAAAGTGACAGAATTATTTATATTTGTTGCAAAATTAGGAAACTAAAATAATTATTGGGATGTTTTTTATTTATTTAAAAAATGTCTTTATGACAAACGGCGCGCGCATCATCAAGAACCGGCAATAACAAGTCGCCCGGCTGCGGTGTAGTCCCGCTACTCTTTGTCGGCTGTCAGCGTCGGCGGCCGCTTTTGAGTTGTATGATGCAGGTGTAGCACTTTAGTTTGAATAGAGCACGTGCGTATTTGAGTTTCTTCCTCGATTATTTTATTACCGGAGTCCGAAAATTTCTTTCTGGGAGAAATAAAAGAATTTTAACAGAACTAAAAGGACTTTAATGGCAACACAAATAAAATAGGACAGAAAATTTAGAGGTTCCAAAACAAAAATTAAATATGTATTTAAATTTGAGCACGGGCGACGTTTATACAGGGTTTTTATTATTTTTATTGGTCCGCTATCCCTAGTAGCTCAATTATTATAAACGACAGGACAGTGTTTGAATGGGAATGAAGATGACATTTTTAATGCTCGTCAATACGATTTTTAGTATTGAAATTCTTCTGGGACTCATCTTACGAAAAATGTATCGACGCGACAGATTCTGTTGGCGGCGCGCGCAGTCGAGGCCGTTAATAAATTGGATGGAGAGCGCTAGCCAGATCGCCAGATGTAAACTAAGGTACGGCGAGCGCGAGTATCGTTTAGGTGGGTATCCATTTGTGTCAAATGTCCCGTAACGTAACAACTGCCTGTTGCAAAAACGACACGGGTCGCTGCGAAAGCGGTTTAGTTTAAGTCGTATCATTCACTTCGTCAGGGGGCGTTCCTAGCCCTCTGGCCGCCTGTGTGAACATTTAAGAAATCCGCCCCTAATCGAAAATTTAAAAAAATGAGTTTCTACATAATTCATTATGTTTTTGTTTTTCTATCGGCCATCTCCAGTTATCAGAGAATACAGTGCACAAGTTAGTATCTCCGTCATACGTCAAATTTTCATTCTAAACAAAAGCACGTGTCATTTGACGTTTATCAGTTTTAATTACAACGTCTTGAGCTAATTTTTGCATTGTAATTATAGAAGTTTTGCAGTTTTCAATTTGTGTGTTGCGCTTACGTGTAAAAGCTTGAAAACTACTGTAATTTTATTGCACAGGTTAGATTAAAACTACTGCTACTACTACTAGGATGTTCTACTTTTAGGGAAATGCGTAAGTTAAGTCAGGATAGAAAAGAATGGAGGTACGCGTCCAACAAGTCTTCGGACTGAGAACCTTATGATGATGAGATTAAAACGTCAGGTAGCACATGGCTTTGTTTTGTTTGGAATGAAAATCTGACGTTTGTGACGCACTACTTTTGTGATGTATTGCCCCGAACAAAAAAACTGGGTGCGTGGTATTAACTTCCATGTCTTGACTCAAATCTAAATCTGTAATCATAGGTCTATGATAGCTAAAATTATGATACAAAAATTCGAGATTGAAGTCTATCTAAATATCTACAAAATACTGCGTCAATCGTTGTTCCAGATCTTGTCGAAAGAGCATGAGAGAGAGCGTGGCTAAAGAGTGGGGCGTTCGATATTCCCTTTCTCCTCTGCCGGTCTTCTCAGACTGTTCCCTTCCATTCGTTTCACTTTTCGTGACGCTCGCATTTTCCAACACAGGAACTTAACCGAGACAAAAAATGTTACGATGCACACAAACAAAAACATACCTTTTACAAACTTCAAAATGCGAAGCTGAACGGCTGAACCTGAATTCACGAACTATGTCTTGGAAGTGCATAAACTAAGCTGACTTAAATTTGATTTTACTGGGGTTTGGGGTAGTTCGCCTCGCGGCATATCTTTGAAACCGGAGGGGGCGCGCCTGATAAAACCATTGCCGCAATCCGCAAAGGTGCCATCAAATCGTGACGCCCGGCGGCTTCGTTTTGTTGTGCAAATGCAAAATTGCAAGGATTGTTTTTTGCAGTCGTAAATCACATAAGCGATAAGGAGCTAGAGGATGCTAGAAGCTACACGGCGCGCATCAAAAGCATCGGCAAAAATTCACAGACCTCGCATCTTACGCAAGTATCATAGGCGTATTGAAAATACCGACACAACTGCTCGGTTTCTAAGATGTCCAACAAAAGTGATCTGTGCCGTTTCAAGTTGGTATATTATTGATACAATAAAATAAAAGAAATGATTTGTGACAAGCACAAGGCACATAGTCAAACTGACGCAAGTAACGCATCCATTTTGTACTGTTTGGACTTTTATTCCAACGCGATATCCCTCATAAACGGTACTCGCGCTCGCCGTACCTTAGTTTACATCTGGCTAGCGCTCTGATATTATTATTATTAGCGGCCTCGACTGCGCGCGTCGCCGACAGAATCTGTCGCGTGTCGCTACATTTTTCGTAAGATAAGTCCCATATACACGCGCCCAGAAGTATTTTCAATACTAAAAAGGGAACGTATTATAATCGCGGCTATCTGCTGCCACCGCACCGGCCACCTTTGAGCTCTAACTAATAAACTATTGACGGCGTTAGTTCCTGTTATTATTTCTGTTTCTTTATTAATTTTAATTTTGGTTGGCTACCGGCCCGGCCGCCCCCAAATTCGGCCGCCTGCGTGTTTTGCACGCAATGTCCTTATGGTAGGAACGCCTCTGCACTTCGTAACAAAACAGGGTTACGACACGACACGACGACATTTCTTAATGTCTTCCTTGCTCCACTCCATGAGCACTTTCCTAGTTAACGATAGAGGCCAGACTGACAAAAGACAAAACAAGACAAAATCACGATCGCAATAGGTAACGTTACGGCGATAAAGCCAACCCGTCCCAACTTGCCGCGACGCGTACCGTTGCATTCCTTTGATGCGACGGCTAAAAACCGACAAATGGTGGTTCGGTCCAAATTCGTTACGCGTGTCAAATTGGTTTCGCGTAACATGCAACAGTTTCCCGTCTCCACTAGATGTAACGTAACATGTTTGGTGTTACGTTACGGGACAATTGTTACAAATGGATACGCGGGTTAAGAGAGATATCGCGTTCCAATAAAAGTCCAAACTGTACAAAACGGATGCGTTAATATTTTGTTACGTATTGCGTCAGTTTGACTATGTGCCTTGTGCTTGTCGCAAATCATTTATTTTATTATCAATAATATACCAACTTGAAACGGCACAGATCACTTTTGTTGGACATCTTAGAAACCGAGCAGTTGTGTCGGTATTTTCAATACGCCTTATGATACTTGCGTAAGATGCGAGGTCTGTGAATTTTTAATATAGTTCTGAGATATCTCGAACAAACTGAAAGTTGATTTTTCAATTTGTTAATATAGCTAGGTACCATATTTTTGAACGGATTTTGGTAGAATGCATGAACGAATGAAAGGAATAAATAAAAACAGGCAACTTTATTTTTATTTATCGGGATTTTAAAAAAAGTTGGGGTGGACTATTATTTTTCAATTTTCTGAATTCAGAAACAGTGTTAAAATATAAAATATTTCTTAATAAATTTTCGGGCACCGGAAAAGAAAATCGGACATATCCTCGGAACAATAACTATTATTTTTAAATTTATCTATCATTTACACAATGGCACGGATTTCCGACATCTAACTTACCAAAAAAATTAAAGTTAGATATAATTTTTCTACTATACCTGTATCAACATTAGTTAAAATTATTTTTTCAAACAATGAGTAAGTCTGTTTTTTGAAGCCTGGACAAAAAGATGCCTTCATCAAAAAATTCAAAAATCCAAGATGGGAAATAAAAAAGTTGACTTTCAATATTTATTTGTTTAACATCTCAGGGCAATTCTAATGCCATTATGCCATAATGAAAATACAGTCAAAAATAAGGCGAAAAAAATCTTCAGGATATTTTAGAAACTACAAAAGTAGATAAAATTTCAAAAAATCGTCGAGAACCTTCAAAAATTTAATATGTTTCCAATTTAAACGTTTTCCTCATTTCCATAAACACGTACCTGAGAAACCATTAGTGGGCCAATAAAAAATGTACACTTTTATACGTATACATATTATGATAAAGTAACCCATAATAGTACAGGGTGTCCCAAGCTAAGCGTAATTCCTTCATAACTCGACAGGAGTTGTAGATATCGAAAAATGATTGAAATGAAAGTTGCATCCAATCAACTTCCTCACATTTTAAAATTATTTTCGACTATACAAGTTGTTTCATTTCTTCTGAGTAGTAGATAAATGACAGCCTCAGACCACATCTGTTGCCAACCCAAAACTCCAGCAACCAAAATCCCTGTTAGTGTCTTCAGCAGCGGCAGCAGCCTCTGGTTCTTTTGCCAACTCCAACACGCAAAAATTCCTGGTAATGTCTTCAGCAACGACATCTGCCATTGGTTGTGGCTCAGGCGCCTGCGCCGGGGCTCAAAAAGTGCGCGTGTTGCTCATTGTTGCGCAATGGAAGAATGTTCTGGAAATGCTGATGCAATAGTACACAGATGTTGCAGAATTAATGTTTTTTCCCCTTCTACGCTGAAGGAGTCCTCGAGTAAAGTCTTCAGCAACGACTTCTGCCTCTGGTGTCTTTGGGGCCTTTGGTTGTGGCTCATGCGCCTGCGCCGGGGCTCTATGAGAGTGGGCGGGGCTACAGCCAATGATAGAGGTTGTGGGCGGCATCCAATGGGTGTGGTTGTGGGTGGTAAGTTTCAACTACTGCTAGATGCCTGCGCCGGGGTTTTCGCAAACGTTCTGGAAATGACGCCGACCGGGATTCGAACCCGGGTCCCCGCGCACCGGAGCCCTCGCTAAAACCCACTGAGCTAATCCATATATACTTAGGATTGTAAACAGAAGTTTCTCGGAAATTCCAATGGTTGCAATTGTTTATACTAAATAAATATTGATATCAAAGTTTAAGAAAAAAGCACGTTCGCCGCCGATAAGAGATGTTATAATTGTTTTTATTATGGGTAAAAAACCTTTCAACTCGCCGACAGGATTGTGTTTGTTTAGGTTTGCTCCCACGTTCTGTATAAGCACATACTACGTTGTAGACACTACAAGGTGACCCGTTTATTTGTTTGTATTATTACAATAAAATAACATTCTAGAACATTCGTCAGTTTGTTTATTTTGATACGTACTAAGTTTTGAAATTACTTGTTATCTTAATGCGTTTCGGACACGTGTGGGAACCATCTGGTGAGTGCTGGAAGTACTAATTGAGTGTCGGTAATATAGAACACATGTAGATTTCTGTTACACTTACTGGAAAGTGCAAATTGAATGTCGGTAATATAGAACGCATGTAGATTAGGGCCCACTGCACACGCCCCCTTGCCCCGCCCACTTAGGTCATGGAGGGTATCAAATTAACCAGCTCGATGAGACAAATAGGAATCTATAGTTATTCTCCTACTTCAGAATTCTCATCAGATGTCTGTCTGTCTGTCTGTCTGTCTGTATATCTGTCTGTCTGTGTCTGTCTGTCTGTCTGTCTGTCTGCCTGCCTGCCTGCCTGTCTGTCTATCTGTCTGTCTGTTACATCAGCCGTTCGTGTCAACAACAACTGTTTTTATTATGGGTAAAAAACCTTTCAACTCGCCGACAGGATTATGTTTGTTTCGGTTTGCTCCCACGTTCTGTATATGCACATACTACGTTGTAGACACTACAAGGTGACCCGTTTATTTGTTTGTATTATTACAATAAAATAACATTCTAGAACTTTACAATTATAAAAATTATATAACTTACTATTATAGATATGTAGATGATATTTTGATCCTTTGGAATTCTTCTTTAGATAATTTGCACGCATTCTTGGAATGGTTAAATTCGATCCACCCTACAATAAAGTTCACTCTAGAAATCCAGACTCCCGAGAAATCGATAAACTTTTTAGACCTCACTATAAAGAACTGCAACAATAGACATGAGTTTGAAATTTACAGAAAGTCCACATACACAGGCATATCAATCAATAGGCAATCATACCACCACAGGTGTCATAAAGTAGCAATTTTTAATAGTTTAGTTCATAGATTACTAAGTGTTCCCCTCAGTAATGAAGCATATAGGAAAGAACTAAAAATAATAGAGTCAATAGCTGTAAGAAATGATTTTGGAATATCAACGGTGCATCAAATTTTGAATCGACAAAAAAGAAAAAGAGAATTGAACCTTAACTTCCCAGCATTACTGAATTCAACTTCTGAATCACATGGACAGTCTCAGTATCATCGTATTCTTTTTGTTAACCCACTTTCACATAATATTTCAAAACTATTGAGGGACACGAACATTAGGATATCTTTTCATTCTACGGCCCCGAAGAATGGTCGTTTTAATAATGCTAAAGACCCTATACATCCAATTAGTAGGAAGGGAGTGTACATGCTTGAATGTGACACTTGCCCAGCGAAATATATAGGGCGCACTTTAAGATCTTTCGAGGTTAGATTAAAAGAACATATTAGATGTATTCGTAATAATAGCGAAACGTCAGCATTTGCGGCACATATACTAGATATGAATCATAATTATGATCCTGCAAGTGTATTAAAAGTTTTACACTTCGAAGATAATTATAGAATGATAGATGGTCTTGAAGCTTTTGAAATCACGAGACATGCTAGTGACCGAGACTTATTGAATAATCAAGTTGAATTTAACCATAATGAATTTTTCACTTTTATCCTCTCAAATAGGGATTTAAATCAATAAGATTACTTACTCCATTTGTCCAAAACATATGTATCTAGTATTAAGTTTTGAATAATGAGTTTTGTGTGTTTCTTAGTTTTGCAAATTTGCTTTCATTTCGAATATGACATGTGCGTGTACAGATCTCTACATGGTTGTAGCGGGTGATTTGTGCTTTTGTATGACAGATGGCGCCTTGTGGTGGTTTCGTTAAGGACAGTTTCCTTACCATATTCTTGCATTGGTTTATCCACTGTAATGAGGATGGCTCTGACATCGTCAATTCTATTTTTGGATTTTGAAAAAATCCAATTTGCGTTAGTTTTTTCGAAATAAAGAGACGCCATTGCTTCAAAAGTCTTCGTTTTATTTTATACTGACATGTAACGTCCTTTTGGATATTTTAATTTGTTTGTTTGTTAATGTAATGTAACTAATTGATCACCGCTATTGAGTACCATGTACAGATTTATTATTATTTTTCCTCAACACAAAAAATTTTTGCTCAGTAAGTATGATATAATATTGTATTGTTTTGTATTAGTGTTATATTTTATATTGTAGACCAGTTAATGAGTGCCGCCAAATAATAATTGGCTATCTAGGGATTGCCACAGATACTTGCGTTCCTTCAGGAATATTTTGATACCGCTTGGAATGGGGCTTCACCTCATACAAGTGCTTTACCACGCTTTATTGAAGTTTGCCAACGTGCAGTTTTGTAGATCGGTTAGCTTCCCTAACGATTTTTACATTTATAATTTGATTCTGAATTTTGATCATCATACAAACATCGGGTTTTCTTTGCAAGTATTTGGTGCTGTGAATGGAGATATTTGGTACTATTTAAAGTCTTTGTGACCACTGTAAGTATGCAGTGTTAATTGTTTTGTCATTTGTTGATTGAAAATTGTTATATGTAGTCTCCGGCCTGATGATGGGTTGTTAGTAAAGGAACCCGAAACCGGTCGCATTTATTGATAAATAAATAAGAAGTGTCGAGGAATATAAACTGATTTTAATACCCTAATATTCTAGAACATTCGTCAGTTTGTTTATTTTGATACGTACTATGTTTTGACATTACTTGTTATCTTAATGCGTTTCGGACACGTGTGGGAACCATCTGGTGAGTGCTGGAAGTACTAATTGAGTGTCAGTAATATAGAACACATGTAGATTTCTGTTACACTTACTGGAAAGTGCAAATTGAATGTCGGTAATATAGAACGCATGTAGATTAGGGCCCACTGCACACGCCCCCTTGCCCCGCCCACTTAGGTCATGGAGGGTATCAAATTAACCAGCTCGATGAGACAAATAGGAATCTATAGTTATTCTCCTACTTCAGAATTCTCATCAGATGTCTGTCTGTCTGTCTGTCTGTCTGTCTGTCTGTCTATCTGTCTGTCTGTGTCTGTCTGTCTGTGTCTGTCTGTCTGTCTGCTTGCCTGCCTGCCTGTCTGTCTATCTGTCTGTCTGTTACATCAGCCGTTCGTGTCAACAACAACATTCAATGCCAATGACGAAATTCGCATTAATACCAATCCACCAACAAGACGTTTACGTACTGCCGCATCTAAGCTGCATCTACATAGAGGGGTTTTTACTCTTTCTATTCTTGCTTGTGTCATCAGCCATGGTGTTTGCGAATAGAGCTGTCTGTGTCAACAGACAGCTGTGTCAATAGCTGTCTGGGTCAACAGCTGTCTGGTGTCAACAGACAGCTTGTCAAAAAAATCACGCTTCTAGCATACATTTATTGGAAAGCACACAACAAATATTTCTAACATAATGGGGAGTATTATTCAGTAATCAATTCATTAGTTTAGTTAGTTCCCATGGAATACGGTAAATTATATAATATAATTTATTATATTAAAATATATTTTGTCAATTAAAATAATATAATACTGTTCATAATATGATATTATTATATTAAAATACATTTTATTCATTAAAATAATATAACAGTGTAATCAAACTCGTGACGCTGCTTATACATCGTTGACTGCAACAAGAGAAAAATACCATAATTAAGAAATTATACTAGTAAACAAACAAACAAAACAAACAAACAAACAAACAAAACGTACAGACAAACTGACAGACAAACAAAGATAAGAAATTGTACTAGTAAACAAACAAACAAACA
This sequence comes from Xestobium rufovillosum, assembly GCA_963966045.1. NCBI lineage: Eukaryota > Metazoa > Arthropoda > Insecta > Coleoptera > Ptinidae > Xestobium > Xestobium rufovillosum. The sequence goes on along the minus strand of OZ014492.1, from coordinate 14,858,043 downwards.
AACAAACAAACAAACAAACAAACAAACAAACAAACAAACAAACAAACAAACAAACGGGCGGACAAACAAAGAAATAACTTCATTCATTATAAAAACAATTAATTTTCCACTACTAAAATTGTGAATCCAAAACTGGCACTTTTTATCTACTATCACTGCATATTAAAAATTCTAAATACTTTACTTACGATTTACAATATTGACCCAAATGACCACAAGTTCACTGCACGATTCCAACAAAACAAAACAGAATGCTTGAACAATAAAAGAAATGATTACTGCAAATGGACTTACTTTTAAATTTTCCGGTAAATTTTGGTGGATAAAATGGTACAATAAAATATCTCCAACATCATCTTGGCCAATTACAACATCCATATTGGGAAACTAACTTTTACCGCACCTATTCCGTGGGAACCAACTGAACTATTGAAGTGATTACTAAATAATAATTCTCGCAATTATATTCGTTCTATTTATCTCGCAGCTTTTGCCGAGCTTGCAAAATTTTGGTAACATGCAGAAGTTATCAAAAACAACAATCAATCGAGTGTTTATGTTTCTGGCGGTGGCCTTCAAACTTTTTATGTTCTAGAATGATTTTATTATAATAATACAAACAACAGGGTATAAAATAATCTCGATCATCTTGTAGAGTTTACGACATAATATTAAGTGCACATGTACTTATTAGCATGCAGAACGTGGGAGTCAAACCAAACACATATACATATCCTGTCGGCAAAGTTGAAAGGTTTTTCTAGAACGTTCTTAGCTATTAATATTTCATCATAATAAAAACAATAAATCATAACATCTCTTATCGACTTCGAATCTGTTGTTTCTTTCTCAAACTTTGATAACAATAGTTATTTAGTGTAAACAATTGCAAACGTTTGAATTTCCGAGAAAAAACATTAATTCTGCAACATCTGTGTACTATTGCATCAGCATTTCCAGAACATTCTTCCATTGCGCAACAATGAGCAACACGCGCACTTTTTGAGCCCCGGCGCAGGCGCCTGAGCCACAACCAATGGCAGATGTCGTTGCTGAAGACATTACCAGGAATTTTTGCGTGTTGGAGTTGGCAAAAGAACCAGAGGCTGCTGCCGCTGCTGAAGACACTAACAGGGATTTTGGTTGCTGGAGTTTTGGGTTGGCAACAGATGTGGCCTCAGGCTGTCATTTATCTACTACTCTTCTGCACAGCACCTAACTTTGTTTTTTTTTAATGGAAAGTCCTGTATTTGATTACATTTTGGGATTGTTTGTTGAGTTTAAGGGCCTGTTTGTTAATCATACATTGGGTCTAAGTCTTACGGTTAAAAATCGTAATTTTTTCAAATTTCAGCAATTATGACTTGGAAAAGGTACGAGATAAAGAAAAATCACTTACATGTCCCTATCCTAGTTTTCAATTCTCTATCTAATGAGTATGGAAAATATTGCTTCCTGATTGGTCAAAAAATCACCAAAAAGTGACCAATCAGGAACCAGTATTTTCCAGATCCATTAGATAGTCAATTAAAAACTAGGATAGGGACATTGTAAGTCATGTTTCTTTGTCTCGTACCGATTCCAAGTTATAATTGAAGAAATTTGAAAAATGACTATTTTTTTACGTTAAAAGCGTTGGAACCCAAGACTTAGACCCAATGTATGGTTAACAAAGTGGCCTTTAAACTCAACAAACAATCCCAAAATGTAATCAGATACAGGATGTTCCATTTAAAAAAACAAAGTTAGGTGCTGTGCAGAAGAAATGGAACATCCTGTATAGTAGAAAGTAATTTTAAAATGTGAGAAAGTTGATTGGATGCAACTTTCATTTGAATCATTTTTTGATATCTACAACTTCTCTTGAGTTATGGAGGAATTACGCTAGCTTGGGACACCCTGTGTAGTGTGCGCCATAAAGTTCACAACAAAATGTTTTACTTATCAAGATTTTTAAAGACACTATTGAATTCAAAATCGCAGCCAAATACGTAGCATTCCTAGTTGTTAACACAATCACTTTTTACTCTTTGGTAGTCTATGTACATAATTGAGTTTATCACTATATGCGCACTATCAATTACATATAACAATACATACACATATTATGTAGTCACCTTTTAATGCATTGAAAATAATAGAAGCGTATTCTGATGAACGAAAGAATTATTTCCGAAAATGTGTATGTTATATTATTATTATGTTAGTATTATGTTATATTATAATCGGTAGTGCGCACAGTAGTGATAAACTCAAATGTGCAGCATTCCATTTAAAAAATGTAACTTATCTTTGTACGATTTGGTGAAGCAGCCTGTATAAAGAAAAAGAATATTTTTGAAATATGATGCACTCCTATGCATTGTTAAGAAATAAAGTAGACTTTGCGGCTTGGCAGACACCCTGTATATCAATATATTGATATTGATTGAATCGGGGGTTTTTCAGTTGGTAATAATTCTAAGGAGTCGGAATTTTCCCTTTTTATAAACGGGATATTGTTGGGTCTTTATTAAACTTCCACTACCTAGTAACAAAGTTACGTCCGCATGCTCTCCAACGTTTGGTGTGACACTCTGCATAGTCAAATAATCTAACAAGTAATAGATAATTTGGTGTAGAATAAAATGGTGAAAAATGTTCTATTCCATTCAAGAGAAAGTAACTTCTCAATGTTTGTTTTGGAATCAAAATTGCCATGGCAGTATTAACATAGGCACTAATAAAATTTAATTATAATGCGTTTCAATGAGGTTAATACACAATCAAAAATTTGTTACTAGGTAACAATTTCAGTTCTAACTTATAACGAACCATTTGCGTGAAAGTTATATCAATTTAATAAAATTTTAGATGCGGCTAAAATATTCATTGGGCACTTCACCGCCGTAAAATCAAATAAAATAATTAAAAAAACATTTTTAAGTTAAACGGTTTTATTGTAAAGAAATATAATAATGATGCAGATAATGTACTAAAAGCTACAAAATAATTAGGTAGGTACCAGGTACCTACCAGTCATCACACCACTCTCCTCATCAATCTAGAGCATTGATCAGACTAAAATAAAATCGTGGGGCGAGTCGAATTTCTATTATCTACAGTCAATCGTTCATATCATTACAGGTATGCTTTGGATGCATCTTCTCAATAGACAATATCGCAGAACGATCATTTACGTTATTTACTCATCAGGTTACGCTACGCCCCACGATTTTATTTTAGTCTGATCAATGCTCTAGATTGATGAGGAGAGTGGTGTGATGACTGGTACGTACCTGGTACCTACCTAATTATTTGTTAGCTTTTAGTACATTATCTGCATCATTATTATGTTTCTTTGCAATAAAACCGTTTAACTTAAAAATGTTCTTTTTTAATTATTTTATTTTCAAGTTTTAAGTTTTGTTTGTTTGTTTTTGTCCGCCATCCGCCATTTTGTGGTGGCGGCCATCTTGGATTTTGAATTTTTCATTGTGTATTGTATTCTACTAGTTAAGCCCTTTCATTTGATACCCATATTGAGGGGATTGAAAAAAAAGTAATCCGCCATTTTGTGGTGGCGACCATCTTGGTTTTTTTTCATTTTGTACTGTATTCTACTAGTTAAGCCGTTTCATTTGATACCCGTATTGAGGGGATTGAAAAAAAAGTAATCCGCCATTTTGTGGTGGCGGCCATCTTGTTTTTTTTCATGGTGTACTGTATTCTACTAGTTAAGCCGTTTCATTTGATACCCACATTGGGGGGGTTTGGAAAAATACCCAATCCGCCATTTTGTGACAGCGGCCATCTTAGATTTACAATGATACTGAATAAACAAAATTGCATTGTCATCCCAACTAAAGGTGTGTACCAAATTTCAGATCAATCGGTCAACAGGAAGGGGGTAAAATTTCAATTACTGGATTAAAAAAGTAATCGCAATTTTGTGGTGGCGGCCATTTTGGATTTTGCATTTTTCATGGTGTACTGTATTCTACTAGTTAAACCCTTTCATTTGATACCTATATTGAGGGGAATGAAAAAAATATAATCCGCCATTTTGTGGTGGCGGCCATCTTGTTTTTTTTTCATGGTGTACTGTATTCTACTAGTTCATCCCTTTCGTTTGATACCCATATTGGGGGGGTTGGGAAAAAATATCTAATCCGCCATTTTGTGGTGGCGGCCATTTTGGATTTTGAATTTTTCATGATGTACTGTATTCTACTAGTTAAGCCCTTTTCATACCCACATTAAGGGGATTGAAAAATAAGTAATTTTGTGGTGGCAGCCATCTTGTCTTTTTTCATGGTGTACTGTATTCTACTAGTTAAGCCCTTTCATTTGATACCCATATTGGGGGGTTGGGAAAAAATATCTAATCCGCCATTTTGTGGCGGCGGCCATCTTGGATTTACAGTGATACTGAATATACAAAATTGTATTGTCATCCAAACTAAAGGTGTGTACCAAATTTCAGATCAATCGGTCAACAGGAAGGGGGTAAAATTTCAATTACTGGATTAAAGAAGTAATCCGCCATTTTGTGGTGGCGGCCAGTTTGGATTTTGAATTTTTCATGGTGTACTGTATTCTACTAGTTAAGCCCTTTCATTTGATACCCGTATTGAGGGGGTTGGGAAAAATATCTAATCCGCCATTTTGTGGCGGCGGCCATCTTGTATTTACAATGATACTGAATATACGAAATTGTATTGTCATCACAACTAAAAGTGTGTACCAAATTTCAGATCAATCTGTCAACAGGAAGGGGGTAAAATTTCAATTACTAGATTTGACCCACACAAACAAACAAGGCTCAAGGCAAGCTAAATAAAACCGTTTAAAAATGCCATTCGCCTACTTAGACACAAAATGAACGGAAATAAACGAAGTGTAAAAACTTGAAGTATTCTTACCGGAATTTAAAATCCATTTTTGAAGACTCATTTCATCCCTAATCGGTTATCGAAACATCTTCAACCCGGGAAACTTTCTTTTGTTTTTATTGCAATATAGGTAGCAACATTTATTTCCCGACATTTTTATGACTGACTCAAAAATAGGGCGGGAATAGAAAATAATTGCAGTAACCAGGAACGTCGGCATCTGTTGGTTAAAAGTTGTACTACCGCGCTGATATTTTTAGAGCAGAGAAGAGCGACATCAACAGGTAGCTAGCGAAACTAACAGCACTGTGTATTGTCCGTTTCCACATCGCCAATACCGCGCAACGATTTTAATGATTAGATGGGCCGTCTGGTAGTTAAATTCGTCTGTGGCATAGGGCTACTGATTTAGAGGGATTCAGCAGGAGGCCATTATTATTAGACTACTCACAGATCTTATTTAAGATCGTATTCAGATCAGTTAAACCATATTGTAAGTTTTCCGGGGGACACGTCCTATACACGTGAGTATCTTCGGCAAATTGATGAATATTACGAGTGAGTTGTCAGTAACGGAGTGCAAACCAGCTACGAATAGGGAAAATAAAATAGGGATCCGAGTTGTCGTTTTGCTTTAAGAGGGTGAAAGCAGGAGGGGTCAACAAGTGAATGAGTTGAATATTCTACTCCCTTATAGTTGTAACTTCGGTCAATAAATTATCCACTTTGGTGGCAATGTCAATTTTTACAGCATCGGCATAAGCCTTAAAGGAACTGCATACTTTCTTCTCCATAACAGCAGCGCAAGCCTGGAAGTTGATGTCAGGTGGGTTGCAAGATTTGTCTTGCTCACAATATCCGCATTCAAACTTAAGAATGCGCTTGTCTGATAACTGCATAACCCGAATCTCTGTTGCATCCATCCCCGAACAGCTCTGACAGAATGCAGACCCACATACATCACACCTGATTCTCTTAAGTTCTTCAGTCAACAAGACAACTCCGCAATTGGCGCAGCTCATTATATTCTCAGTGAACAGAACAGTCCGGTCCTGTATATCAATTTGCAAATAAGTTAGTTTTTGTCAGTTCCCTCTTTTTACTAGGTAGGAAAAAGCCACTGTTTTTTTAGTTTTCTTTCCACATCAGTTTTTGTAGTTTTTATTGAATAGGAAAAACGTACTATCCAATTATTAGCTGATTAGTTGAATTTTCTATTGTTTTCACATAAGAATTCACTTCTCCATTTCACTACTATGTACAGGGCACCTACTATGTACAGGGCACTAACATTGCGAGCTCCGCGCGAAAATTCAAGCTTTTCCGCCGACTAAAACCACAGCATAATACAGCAGAACAGCTCTCCCTAAATTTTCTAGCTCGCGCAGTGTAGCCCGCACAACTTCTCAGGCCACGCCCGTGTTCTTTTTAGTCTGTCAGCGAGTTAATACCAGTGTCAAACCGATTGATAAAACGCCGCGGTACTAAATCACTTACAGTTGGAGGTCACCAAATGTAGCTAAAATAGTTCAAAGACACCGCCAAGAACTTTAACTGCTGTATTATGCTGTGCTAAAACCACCGATTCACAACTAAATCACTCAGAACGGAAGAAAACACCTGTCAACTCGACATCTTGTCGACAATATATATGGAAGATAACTTTATTTAATATTCCAAATGTGCTCCATTGTTTACTAAATATGGGTACCTAATAATAAAGTCTATTTTCAAATGCTCTACAAATGTTAGGGAAAATCTAACTGTGTTCTCGTGTTATCCTAGCGTTCACATCGCACTAGGTACCCTTTAGTGTAGTTGTGTAAACTTGCATTTTCAACTAACGTCAAAGGAAAAATCAAGTTTAAATCCAAAAATCTTGGCCGTTCTAAAATACCTCTTCCAATCCATTTCCCTTCGCGAGTGACAGTTTCTCAGGAACAGTACAATAAGGCAAAAAAGCATGGGCACGTTAAAAGTAAAGAATATTTTTATAGAGGCATTATGCCTCCTCCATCACTAACTTGCTTTTCCAACGACTGAGTGATCGGCAGCTCTGCCTTATTTCCTTGGAGATCACGATCATTAATTTCACTTGTCCAGTTAGATTAGTTCTTGTTTTCTCGAATAAAAAGAGGACCGCTTATCTTTGTCTTCTAGAATTCCAGTCAATATTCTGGAAACTGAATATAATACTTTAAAAATGGCTTAAAATGTATGAAAAAAAAATTTTGAAATGCTACATAATCCTGAACTGCCAATATGAACACTGATGATTTGTTTTGACATGTATTATTTGACAAATTCCCAACATACTACAAGGTAACCGAGATGCGGCCTCCGATAGATACAGACCACAGAGTTGCTTATATACAAATAGAGGGATAATGCCGTGTTGAGAAGTTGACCCAAATTGAAACTGCGCAAGGGGTAGGGGAGCATGCGCGTAGTGCAAACACAGAGCAGGTACCAGAAAATTGTATTCAAAGCACAGGCGCGTCTTATAAAATTTTCCGGCCCTTTCACATATCGCAAAAGCCACTTATAAGTAGTTCACTAAATAAAGTACTAACTTTGTAAAATATTGCTTGCATTCTATTTAGAGAGAATGTCCGTTCACCTCAAGATAATTATTTCGGAGATGAGACAATAATTCAAAGATTCTAGGCTGAATTTAAATGGGATTGAATAAAACTTGAATTGAATTACTTCAAGTTGTTAAGACAAGCCAGGGTTTAATTTTTCTTACAAAAAAGAAAGTGAGTAGGAAGCATATAATGATATAATAGATGACAAAAGTAAATAATTAAAACAAATTCAGTTACTTAGAAAGAAAACGAAGGAGAGGTACAGACGGATGAAATAAGACTAGACGAAATTAAAAGTACAATAGATAGCTTGAAAAAGGGAAAGGCAGCAGGGGTGGACGAGTTGCCGAATGAAGTTTGGATTCATGGAGGGGATGAAGCACTAAGAATGATAAAGGAAGTATGTAATAACATATGGAAAGGCAAAGGTTTCCCAAAAAGATGGAGAGAGGGATTAATTGTACCAATAAGAAAGAAAGGAGAAGGGAAAGAGGTGAGCGATTATAGAGGAATAACGCTGATGCCTTCGGCATATAAGATATACGCATCTGTCTTAGCAAGGAGACTGGAGGAAGAGATAGAGGAGGGACAAATTATTCCTGAAGGACAAACAGGATTCAGAAAGGGACGAGGCACGATGGAGAACATATATACGCTGAATCATGTAATCGGGAGAGAGGTGAGAGAAAAGGGAGGAAAGATAATGGCATGTTTTGTGGACCTCAGGGCAGCGTTTGATACAGTGAACAGAGAAGGACTAATGAAAATGTTAGAAAAAAGTCAAATAAGTGAGAACCTGAGAAACAGAATACAAGAAATATACAGTACAACGAAAAATAGAGTTAAGGTGGGAGAAGGAACGAGTGAGGTATTCTGGACTGAAAGGGGAGTTAGACAGGGGTGTCCACTGAGCCCGTACCTTTTTAACATCTTTATATCAGATATGGAAGAGGTCATGAGAAAGGGGCAGACAGGAGGAGTGGTGATAGGAAGGAAGAAGTACTGGACAATGGCATATGCAGATGATGTGGTGCTACTGGCAAAGGAAGAAAAATACCTAAAGGAGATGTTGAAAAGGTGAGAACGTTATTTAGACAGGAAAGAATTGATGCTGAACGTAGACAAAACAAAAATAATGAGATTTCGAAAAGGAGGTGGAAGAAAACGAGAAGAACTCTGGGAATGGAAAGGGGAGAGGATAGAAGAGGTAGAAGAGTTCAAGTACTTGAGTTTCACGCTACAGAAGAATGGGGGGCAGGAGAAACACATTAATGAGATAACGAAAAGGGCGACAATAGCCATGAAGCAAGTATGGGGAATAGGGAAGAGGAACTTTGGGGGGGAGTGGAAAAGGAGAATGAAATTGTTTGATGCATTGGTAAACAGCATAGCGATGTATGGAGCCGAGATCTGGGGGTGGGAAGAGAGAGCCAAGGTGGAGAGGCTACAGGAGAAAATATATAAGGTGGACGCTAGGGCTGGACTGGACAACCCCGGGATATATGGTGCGGGAGGAAACAAAAAGATATAAATTGAGAACAGCAGCAGGAAAAAGAGCAATGAAATTTGAAGAAAAGCTGAGAGGCGGAGGCGGCAACGAGCTGGCAAGTCAGTGTTGGGAAGAAATAAGGAAGGGAGGAACTAGGAAATCAAGGTGGGAAGAAAAGCGGGAAAAATTTTACCAGGAAAGAGGTTATGCGAATATGGAAGTGGAGAACAGAAGAATAATGGGGTGGAACATGAGGAGTGAAGTGGAGGAAAGAGACAAGCAGATACAGGAACAAGAAAAGGATGAGAAGATTAGAAACTCGAAATACAACAGCCAATACAGGGAGATAAGAGCAATAGGGTTGCCCAGATACTTACAGAGGAGAGGAAAGGAAGAGAATATGATAAGAGTGGCAAGGTTCAGATTGGGGAATGAAATGAGAGGAGGAAGATATTGGGAAAGTGAAGACAAAAGGAAGTGTAGGATATGCGAGGCGGAGGAAGAGACATGGGAACATGTGGTGGAAAGGTGCGGGTGGTGGGAGAACACCAAATGGAATAGAATGGAGAAGATCCTGGAGGAGAGCGGAGGAGGGTTGGAATGGATGAAGTATCTGCAGAGGAAGAGAAATGAAAAAAAGGAAAAAGAAGGATCATAATTTTATTTTGTTGTTAATTTTGATTTGTTTTTTTTTGTACATATATATTGTATATATTGCGGGATGTAATGGTGTGACATATTGAAGTCCCAGAAGGGAAACAATAAATCTATCTATCTATCTAGAAAGAAAACGAAATTGTTTTTATTTTGATATAAAGATAAGGAAGTGCCTCCGTAACCGGCGCCGGCTACAGTTTTTTAGGTGTATTGTTGCCGGAGCCTGCGTATGTCTGGTGCGAGAGGGCAGCTAAGGGGTCTGTTTAAAATGCGTTGTATCATTCTTTTTCGTTCCCAAATAGAAGCGCGCCGGCAACTATACGCAAGGCCGACGCCGGCTACGGAGGCACTCCCTAAAGATAATTAGGAACATATTCAACCTGAACACAACCCACACTATTTACCTGTGGGCAGAATAACACAATAAATAAATAAATATTGGTAATGATAACGAAACAAACAATGTATATACCTACATATACAGTTAATGCATTTTTATTGGCATTTTTGGTATTCAATCGTGAAAAATTTATGGATAGCTGATCAGGAGTGGAACCCAGGATCTTCCGTTGGTTAGGTGCCCTACAAATTGAGCTATCACAAATTCCAACAGGCAGACCTCCACCTGGCAAACAGAAGATTCTGCGTTTGACTCTCGATTACTATCGATACATTTTTCGGGAGAGAATGCCCTTGAGATACAATAATTATTGACTCATTATGCCACCAATAATCCCTTACTCCTAGTTACAACTTTCAGTAGGACTTTTTAATAATGGAGTGCGATTCATCATTAATAAATTTTTTGCTCCACAAATGAGCAGTAAGTGACTTAAGGCCCTTCACTTTCTCTACAAATCTTTTAATTCTTCGTCTTGGTGTCCTTTCTTTCTGCCGTAACAACTTTTGGGTACAGTGAGCTTCAATTACTGTAGATTTCATTTTCCTTGGACTCCAACTATAAATTAGGTACTTATTATTTACTAATTTTAGTAATATTTGTGAAATTTATGGCAAATGAAACACTATGTAAAAATATTATCGACGTTTCGCCTCTGGTTAGAGGCTTTATCAAGATTATATATTTTTAAAAGTTTACAAATTGTGACAAAATTTTTTCTTAATAAAAATGTAAATAACAGTAACTAAGAACTTATATTAAAAATAGAAATTATACGTAGCACACATGATTTTGTAAAAAAATATGAAGGAGGAAAGAAATGTACATAAATTAGAATCAAGTGGTAGAGAACAGATTTACGTTATTATGTCACTGTAAATTTGACTTAAATTTTGAATGTCAGATCTGTCATTCAAGGAATTTTTATCTTTTTGGATGTGTATCATTTCTAAAACCAGTCTAGCTTTTAAGTTTTTTTCTTGTTCTAAAATAGTAGTATTGTGAAAATCGAAATTGTGTTTAGTAAATCTGTTCTCTACCACTTGATTCTAATTTATGTACATTTCTTTCCTCCTTCATATTTTTTTACAAAATCATGTGTGCTACGTATAATTTCTATTTTTAATATAAGTTCTTAGCGAGGGGTTAATCACTCTGTGCAATTGTGGGACACAGCGATGTGCAATACTTTTGCAATGTTATGAAATGTTTTGAAATACATATGAAATGCTTTGAAATATATGCAATAGCATGAAATACCTGTGAAATACTTTGAAATACTTATGAAATGCGCTGCAATACCTGTGAAATACTTGTGGAATGCTTTGCAATACCTGTGAAATACTTGTGACATTCTTTGCAATGCCTGGGAAATTACTTTTGAAATGCCTTGCAATGGCTTTGAAATACTTATCAAATGGTAGGTGGCTCTGCTCATAAACTTACGCATTTATTACGTTGTAACATGTGTAAGCTCCAATAGACGGCCAGCACTTCGATCACGTGACTAAATCTGGCCACTCATAGCAAATAGCAATCGTAATTCAGTTTTTTCCAGTTCAATGACCGCGATACCACGCGCACGTGTTGCATAAAACATTTCGGCATTACCCACTCTATTGGATGATTAGGTACTATTGTGTTACATACTGTGCGTTTTCTAGGAACATTGTGCTACTGCATTTGTTTCTAGATTTGGATTCTCTTTAAGCAGGTGGGTAGGTGACCTGACCTTCCCTATTACCATTATTGTAGAAATGATAAAATCTCATTTCGGTGCCGATATATTTTTTCAGGAAGGGACCATAATTTACATTGTATTCCTCTAATGTTTATAGAGAATATATTCGAGAAAATCGGAGCAGGACAGCAGTCCAAAAAATCAGGGCAATTGTCTTGAAGCCTAAATAAATTTAATTATCAGGCACGTCGCATGTATTTTTAGTGAGTATGTTAGGATTAAGTTTCTAGTGCCCATTCTATCCTAGTTAATGGCAACTTATGTATACACAAGAATTGGGGGAATGTCACAATTGCTGGATAAGTGTGTACCTACTCGTGGTCACCTCGATTATTAATATTGAAGTTTCCCGCGGTTTTGAATTACGTCAGTCCATTACTACTTTACATAAACTTAGATACTGGGTTTATACGACAGGAATAAGAAAAACCAAGAAAGAAACACGAATTAGCCGTTACGGTATTAACATTTAAGGAGTTCTTCTTTCTTATGGAGCAAATTCGCATGGAAGAAATTCCTGGAGAAATTTATTTTGTATGAATTTAATCCCAAATCTCCGAGCAAATCTCCCATTGGCCCACTAAATCAAACTAGTATACCTGTTGGCCAATAGGAAGCCCGGAGAAACATTTCTCCCATGTTAATTTGCTTCCTGTCTCTGGTGTATAAATAAAGCTCGAAATAAAGGCATAAAACTTTTCTCCAGCCTTTTCTACTGTGTACTCGACTGTGGAGAATTTTCGTGTGCTGGAAAGAATGTTATTTAATCAGGAAAGAAATTATGATATCTCAGAGATACATGTTTCACTCTAGAGAGCTTCCAATAATTTCGCCCATTTCATTATCCTAATATGTTTTTCTTTTTGCTTTTTGAGAAATTCTAAATTAATAATTTTCTTCAAAAATCTCGCGGCATCCAAAAATTATACATCCAATTTCTTTAATAATGCATTATTTAATTTTTATTAAAATTAAGTGCAATACTAATGAAATGCTATGCAATGCTTGTGAAATTGTATGAAATACCAGTGAAATGCTATGCAATACTTGTGAAATACTTCTAAGTATTTCAAGTGTGGGACGCCTTATCACGGAGTGATTAACCCCTCGGTTCTTAGTTACTGTTATTTACATTTTTATTAAGAAAAAATTTTGTCACAATTTGTAAACTTTTAAAAATATATAATCTTGATAAAGCCTCTAACCAGAGGCGAAACGTCGATAATATTTTTACATAGTGTTTCATTTGCCATAAATTTCACAAATATTACTAAAATTATTAAAAAAAATGGCACAAATAATTATACAATTTATTATTTACTGGTTAATACAAAAATACAGTGCTTACTATTACATATGATCCATCCTAACCAGTCGCCTTCTTTTCTTCGCAGATCCTCGCAAACCTATAGAATCACTAGTAGAAGTATGCACTTCACCTTCATCTCTTCCCCTTTTCATATCACCACTTGACATAGCACGGGATGTTTTAAGTGATATGGTACTTGCAAGTGACGAACTGCAAATACAAATTACAATATGTATCTGCATCCTCATGCGGAACAGTCTCTAAATTCATTTCAGATGTTGAAGGCCTATAATAGTCAGTAAACAATTATTGTTAAGTAATTATACAGACATTAAAAATAAACATACGCATCACTGGAAGTTGAGGGCTGTGAGATTTGTTTCCCAGATAGCGGAAGAAGTTCATCCATTTCAAAGCTGCAAAAATGCATGTGTAACAGATCCCGATATATATAAGTAGGTATCTAAAAAACATACTCAAGACGTACACGACTTTTACTAGAGATTAATATTGGTTTTTTTGGTTTCAATCTCAATGTTGGAATTGTGTCCTTTTTCAGTTCTCCATTATTCAAGAAGGCATCCTCTGCAAAGTGGCGGGAACAAACTGCATTCTGTTCACTCAAGGGTTAATCGGTGTTCCTTCCTATAGCAGCTAACCACGACTCTCGTCTTGCAGTAATGAGCCTTAAAGAAGTGAAAGCAACATTAGACGGTTATCCTAGTTTTACATATCATGCAATTACTTCAAAATAATTATAACAAACTGTATACTTACCGAAGAAAAAACATACAACTGGCGCTGGTGATCGACTGTTACAAAAAGGTACCATACATATACGTGGCATCTCCAACTTTATTTACTTTTTGTAGCAATGTACGTATAACAATAATTCAAAGAATCAATCAATGTATGATAAATTTCAACAATTTCACCGCAAATCAAACGTTCATACAGAAAATAGCAAACGACGTGTGACAAATGACATTTAGTTTAGTTCATTTGGATGACAAGTGACAGACCAAACAAATTCAGAGTGCATGCTCCCCTACCCCGCAACTGGCAAAATTATTTCTCCGTAGTTGGGTCATTTTTCAACGCGCAGTAGGAGGCATTATCCCTCTATTTGTATATAAGCAACTCTGTGATACAGACCTACCTACTGATTTTGAATGGATGCTATAGTAGTCCGAATTCTGCTGCGTTAGTAAGTGGCGCCTTACGGGGATTCAGCGTGAATATTACTAAAACACGGTTGCCTTGGTGGTTTAAAAAGGGGGTTGGCGATTGATATGACTTTGTGTAACTTACTTTAATATGTATATTTTATCTTAAAAATTGGACATATTAGCGCTATTAAATAGAAAATTAAACAATGGAAAAACTGAAAGAAACATTTACAACACTTTATATTGAAAACAAAAACAAGTAAACGTCCCAATTTTAAAGAAACGTTTTTTTTAAATACGTAGCATGTGGTATAGTAGTTAAAAATCCTCAATTGCGAATCTGCCTATAGGCACCTGGCTGGCTGAAATAAAATGAAGCTGCCCAAAGAAATCAATTGTTAGAGTATCTTGGACTTTTAGAAAGCACGAGTTTCAATTGCTCACTTAAAAATTTTAATTTACATAGTTTGAACAGACTACCTCATTCCTTAAAGTTATTACATGCAAGGGCACTTTGCAAGTTTGTATTTGCTGCTTCTAAAAATGTTGGTACAATTGATTCACTAGTATCTGTATTAAAAGTTTCTTTATCGCATTTCGGAATATTACGGAATATTAGTCTTTGGAAGACATTTGGATTTTTAAATTTACGTCTGTTATTAAAGATAATACAATTGCAGGCATTTTCTACTGCCGTTTTGCAAATACATACTTTTTCTGATGTAATTATTTTAATGTTCTAACTTTTGTTTAACAAAAAGAAACAACTGTTATGCTCGAGAACGGTTAATATAGAGACTAGGAAGAGACTCTTAACGTCGTATGTATGGAGTACGGCATTATACGGGTGCGAAACTTGGACAATAGGAGAAGCGGATAGAAAAAGAGTAGAAGCGTTTGAAATGTGGTGCTACAGACGCATGATGAAGATACCGTGGATAGATAAGGTTAGCAATAGGGAAGTATTAGAAAGAGTTGGGGAAAAGCGAAAGGTATGGAAAACAATAAAGAGTAGGAGAGATAGGATGGTAGGACACTTTCTAAGACACGAAGGAATAGTTCGTGACATACTAGAGTCAGAGATAGGAATAAAAAGAGGTAGGGGTAGGCCTAGATTAGACTACTGCTCTCAAATAGTTAGGGATGTAGGATGTTCTACTTTTAGGGAAATGCGTAGGTTAGCTCAGGATAGAAAAGAATGGAGGTACGCGTCCAACCAGTCTTCGGACTGAGAACCTTATGATGATGATGAACTTTTGTTCGAAATTTTGGCAAAATTCTGTGACGTGCACAAATGGCGCAACGCCACAAATGAGGATCCGGCCGCGACTGAGCTCTAAGCCGAAGATGGGAGTGGGCAATTAAAAAGTAAAGGGCGCCAAGAAGTTGATGCCTGATCCTCTTGGAAATAAGACAAAATCCAGCAGCCACAACTTCTAAAAGCTGCTGGTACGTAATAGGGCAAACACAAAAAAAATTAAACAAATTGTCAAACAGTAATGCCAGCATACAATATTGAAAATGAGAATAATCATACAAAAAAAAAAGTTGTAAATTCAATAGCTATTAAAGATTAAAAAATAATGTAGGTGTAATAAACAAACTGCGGGAAATCTAGACGCCCGGTACTAGCGTTGCGCCGAAAAAAAAGGAAAATCCAAATAGGCGCAGATGACACGGTAAATACACTACACGGTAGGAGCTCCGCACGCGCAGCGCACCGACGGGTCTATCGCACGCACTCGACTTACAAACGCAAATAGACGCAAACGGCAGTATCGATTGTTGCAAAATCCCGTTACACAAAAAAAAATATATATATCTAAGTTAGGTACTATAAGTCAAAATTAAATATATCTACGGCAAAAAAAAACCTAAGCAAAATTTCGCAAATCAATCAACTCTTATCTAAATGACTTGAAACTACGTAATAATGAAAAAATAACAAAAATATTAGGAAAATACTGGCAAAATGATCTAAGTATAAATGAAAATTTTAAACAGAACTATACCGGAATTATGACAAATTAAATTTAATACTATAAGTGACAAAATTAGCGATGTCCAAAAATAAACAGGTGACCACAACACGCCGTGGCCGGGCAACTACATGAAAACTAGCCGAACAGAGACGATTCTAGAAACAGACTAGCGACGCGTGAACACAAAAAATACAAATACAAGGTGGTCACAAAAAGCTGTGCCAGGCGCTACGTAAAAACCAGCCGTTGGACGCGATGATCCAGACAGGCGACGAAATAATCAAAATTGATCTGACCTTACTCGGACGATGAATTGATGTTAAATTCAGTGGAGAGCTTCGCCTAGGTTGCGAGCGGCTCCAAAACACGTGTGAATTGCCAGGTGTAAGGCTTCCTGGTGTTTAGCGGGGTGGTCGGTACACCAAATAATTATACCCCCAAAAGAAAAACCCTAAAATGCCGAAAAGACAAATTAGAAAAAGAATGGAAAGTAAAGAAGATGAAATTACAAATTTATAAAGCATTAAACAAATGAAAGAGCAATAAAGAAGAAAAGAAAATTTGCTTACCACGTGGGGTTTTTTTTTCCAACAAATCCGGCTGAACTTCTGCGTGAATCAAACTTCCAACAAAACCAAAAACGCTTCTAACGGAAAATCTATACTGAACAGAGTGCTCGAAGAAAAATCCCAAAAATGGCAATGCAAAACTCAGCAACTAATAATCTTCGAAACACCCATTCACACTCAAAGCCAGCATGGAAGTGAAAATTTTAAAGCGGAAATTGCAAATTTTTGAAAAAAACGCGCAATGAAGAAAGCAACAGGACCTAAAATTTCCAAAATACCCCAGACTTTCAAATCTATCTGAGGCGTCGCAAGATGTGGGAAAATGGATAGAAGAAGGAAGGAAAACAAAACAAAGAAGACTAAAGACGATGTGCGAATACAAAAGAAATGAAGAAACTGATGAGAAAACTCTTAAAGCAACCTCACGAGTAGAAATAAAGAAAATAAGAGACGTAAAACATTGAAAGATTAGATAGGGGTACAAAATAAATGACTACGCCACTGTTCTAAGAGTGCTATACAACCGGCTCGAACGAACTTCACATATTTTGAACCTAACCTCAAAAATCTGACAGACCGGCCGTCAACAAAAGAAATCGTGGCACTCAAACAAATATACCACAAGATACTGAGAATCATACTAGAATTTTTAGAAGATACACTCAAGAGACGGTAAAATCGAACATGAGCAAAATTAATGACTGACCTAACTGATTTCCTACGATGGAACTAAAGTAAGAGAATGAAGGCACAAAAATCGACAAGATCGCAACTCCTACAGGTAAGTGAGATAAACCTACTTCAAACTAACAAACTAATAAGGATCATGCAAACCCAGGCTGAATGTACACAACAATATTCATTCTCAACGGCAGAAATAATGATCGAAAGCAAGAACGGAGGACAGACATGAAAACCAACGAAAATGCGAGCGAAAGGGTTTTAAAATATAATCAAATTTAAGTCAGAAACAAGCTGTAAGTACTAATATTAAAATAAAGAGTATAAGTATATTTTCTTCTTTTAATTTTAGAGTGACATTTTCTTTGTAAGTTTCATTACAAAATTGAAACGCAACAATTCTTGAAAACTCGTGATTATGTCTGCCCGTTCTACTTCTTGCTGAGCTAAAGATTTTCTTATGTGCATAGAATGCTCACGATCCTAGGAAAATTTTCTTTTCTTGGGTACAGATGAAGACATGTAAGAAGGCTATGCTTTAAAAGTACCTATGTATGTAGTTGGATAAGCATCCTTAGTCAGTTTTAATCGTTTGCTTGATAATTCTACTGTGGTTCCGTCCGAATATGTAAATTTTTCTTTGCGCACTAATATAAATCGCTCATTAAAATAATCTAAGTATACAAATTACCGAAGATTTAGAGGGTATAAAATTATCGTGTTGAACAGCGAGAAGTCACTTCTATAGTCTTCCCGGTTCCTTATGAGGGAACGAGAACGCACTTTTGTCGGATTCTTTTTCATTTCTTCTTTTATAATAATTATTGGTGCACCCAGGCACACAACAGTAACATTATTTATAAGTGTCTCAAAATTTATAGAAATAACAATGATGATCACGTTGCGTTGTTACTTTACATCAAATTGAGAACAATCGGAGCACACTTACACGTAGAGCATGGGTAATGTGAATTCGCGCGCGTTTAGTCGGACTAGTGAATATGAATCACTAGTGTGGAGGGGAGGAGCATGTTGGCTTATATCTATCAGAGGCCGCGACCGTGACGTCAATAACCACTATCTAACCAGGTTATATAGTAAGCTGCACGGAAAAAAGCTTTAAGTATTCGTCTTTCCATCCACAATCATTTTAGGCCCATTTTATATGAGACTTCCAATAACCAACTGACTTTTACAAGTTGATCTAGGTATGGGCAACCGTAATTCTTTCTATGCTAATCATATAAATTACAAGTGAAATCAACACACTTGCTTCATTTTACCAAGGATTTGTTATATGCTATATTTATTACTAATGAACTTGTTTATGTTCGAATGCTGATTGGTTGCACATTTCATCTTCACCAGCTGTTCTTCCTTCACCTATGCTTATAACTTTCTTTTTTACAAAGCTGAATTAAAATGCTGAAAATATTTACCTTCAACGATACTGCATCCAATTATGTTGTCATTCTTTTGACCAAGAAATCGGTTAGGCTTTTGTCTCTTACGCCGGCTCCACACATGCGTCCACAAACAATCGTGTATTCGGCAAACATTTATGCGCGAATATTTGTTGACGAATATGTCATTCACACATGCGTGGGGGGCGATATGTATCAACCATTCACCGAATATTCGTGCCCGTATTTTCTTTTGAAGTGTCGCCATTACCGACTTCCAGTGGGAACGTGTTCGGTGTTCGCGCGAATGCTGAATGTTTGTACGCAAACCCGAACTTTCCCTCCACACATGTGTAAGTTCGTACGAATAGCAAACATTCGTTCGCGAACAACGCAGGTGTGGAGCCGGCGTTAGGCTATCTCTATTACACCAGAGTGGGTCTAGGGCATCAGAAAAATATTTTCATGCAACATACTTTTTATGGCTACTTTTGCATGTGAAGCAAATGAATTACTTGCTCAATCGGTCTTTGCCGCTTCCCGTTTATGACTGCATTGCAGCACTTCATAACATTTCGCCACCAAAAGAGTACTTTTTTTGTGAAATGGCTGTATAAGGGGAGAGGGGGCGGAATCCCCCCAGAAAACAAACAGAATGTTGCTGTTACCTATTTTATGAATAATTTACCTAACCCCTATTTGCTCGCAGCCCCACAACTTTCTTGGTCAAAACAGGCTCATCTATAAAATTTTTCTTTCTAAGGCACTAAGAAACCTCCTTTTTCTAACGTACATAAAAGAATGTGAAATTTGTTCCCCGTTCTTAAAGGGTCTAAGTGTTTAAGAACATTTTTAGTTTAAAACTGGAGGCTAGTAGATAGTAGATAGAGGTTTATTATAACTAGATACTATTTCAGTATACAACATAAGCACATAGTAATAAATAAAGAAAAACAACTTTAAGTGATATGTATATATTATTTTTATTACACTTACCTGAAAACACTTCGTTTTCATCTGCGTTTACAATAAAGTAAAGGCGTTGATTGACTATTGGGAAGATGTCTAACCTCCATCCCATCGAGCCATGAAAATATTTTATACCGAAGCTCTGTTTAGCCATCATGTGTCTCAAAACGTCCGATTAGCCAATATGCAGCGCTCTGACAAGCAGCGGCATACCGTGGAAACACAATCGCTAGGTCAGTAATGGCAAACAAAGATTAATTTTTAGTCTGAGAGGCGTTCCCTCCGTCGGTATCACCAGTGTTGCCAGACCTACTGATTTGCCATTAGTAGCTTCAAACATAAATTATTACTTTGGTAGGCGCCAACCGCTTGCATCAATGGCAAAGATCCAGGGCGGGCTTCTGTTTATGAAATCCTAATGGTCGGGGGCAAGCAGCAACTCATTTTATAATTTCAATCAAACAACCAGAAACCGAAAACTCATAATTTGGAAACATTCTTAAAATTTTTTTTCTGAAAAACAAATGTTATTCGTATACATACTTATAAGTGTTACAGTCGTGGGTATAAATGATGAATAGAAAGAAGGCGTGTAAGGTCGCCGATAGCTCAGTTGGAGAGCACGAGGGCTTCGGAGCGTGGGGACCCGGGTTCGACTCCCGGTCGGCGGCGGCAAGTTTTGCGCCGTGTAACGTATCAGAAGTGGGATAGGCAACCCGCGTGCTAGAGGAGAGTACGGCGGGTGGAGTGCACAAGAGGTGCGTTGTGTGTAGCAGGTTCGCTTCGCGGGCGCTGAAAGTGGCCAGTGGCAGGGGTAGCCGAGGACGGCTAGCTTGTCAGGGCGGGCCGAACTGTCACAGTCTTGGGTATAAATGGATGAATAGAAAAAAGGCGTGTAAAGTCGCTGATAGCTCAGTTGGAGAGCACGAGGGCTTCGGAGCGCGGGGACCAGGTTCCGACTCCCGGTCGGCGGCGGCACGTTTTGCGCCGTGTAACATAAGAAAGTATAAGTGGATACGTAACTTTTATGTGTAAATGAAAATTTAATACTAAGTGCAATTATACAAGGTGTTTCTAAATTGAGTACCATAAATTTAGGAGTTTGTAGAGAAAGTTAAAATAACACTAAAACCTTTATATAGTTTTATACAAAAACGCTTCCCTTCCAAAATACAGGGTGTTATAATGCCGACTGGCGTATCAGTTATTTAGTTATATATGTAACTAGAGCAGCCTGAGGAATCTAAATTTTTGTGGGCAAGTGCTACTCAAAAATAGTGATAATCCAGCAATATTTTAAGTGTAATAAGATAATTCAGTGGCGTAGGAAAAGGGGTCGTGTAATACCTTTTTATTAATAAAAAGTTTGAGGTTAGGTTTTTTGAAAATATCGTTTTATTCTTAGATTCTCTAATCAAAATACTGCAAAAAAGATACTCTTTTTAAATATCTCTAGAGTCTTTCGTTTTCGAGATATGCACGATTTTATGTGGCAGTGCTATTAAAATATTGTCTTTGTTTTGCTGTATTCGGGGCTGTATTATCATTAGTTATGTAAAACTTGATAACAAAATCATCTAGAAGTGCTTGCAGGTATAAATTACGAAGGTACCTACAAAAACATGTAGCAATCATATGCGATTTTTTTTTTCGCAAATCAACCATAAATAGGTAATACCCCAGTTCTCATGAGCACTGCTACATAAAACCACAAATATTTCAAAAACAAACGACTTTAGAGATATTTAAAAAGAGAATCTTTTTTGTAGTATTTTGATTAGAGAATCTAAAAATAAAACGATATTTCCAAAAAACCTAACCTCAAACTTTTTATTAACAAAAAGGTATTACACGACCCCTTTTCCTACGCCACTGAATTGTCGTATTACACTTAAAATATTGCTGGATTATCTGTAGTTTTGAGTAGCACTTGCCCACAAAAATTTAGATTTCTCAGGCTGCTTTAGTTACAGATATAGCTAAATAACTGATAAGCCAGTCGACATTATAACACTCTGTATTTTGGAAGGGAAGCGTTTTTGTACACAACTATATAAAGATTTTAGTGTTATTTTAACTTTCTCTACAAACTCCTAAATTTATGGTACTCAATTTAGAAACACCTTGTATATGTGCAGTATGAGAACTTGTATTTTATAACAGCACAAATTTTAATATTAGATTTTATACACAATTCCAAAACTGTGTTGAGACGAGTGTTAGATATTATTTACTTATTTTACTTTTATTTGTTTTTATTGATAATAATTAATAACAGAATACCTTTAATAGTTCTTTATATTTGTGATGTTTCCAAAGTAAAAATAAAACGTTGTTGAAGTTAGCATCAGCTTCAGATTTGAGATTCATAAATTTACAGTGGACCGAATGATTACTGTATTTGATGGAAAAAAGTCGTAAAACTTGTAATTTAAATACAAGAGTATTAACAAGAGTATTAACGTGCTATTCATCAAATGGGAAACTACCAAGAACATAACTGTCAATTAACTTCTTACTTGTAAGTGCAACCTTTTGTTTACACAAAAACGTATTTACCTTTGGGAAAATGATATATCATCATCATAAGGTTCTCAGTCCGAAGACTGGTTGGACGC